>JAUCMT010000065.1:1057852-1129369 GCA_032357475.1 Enteromius thamalakanensis
ATATATATAGTTATTCATTTAACATTGTCTAAGCACCTCAAAGTCTCACTTTTGGTTTTTGGATTTAACACTTGCTTTAGTGACATATTTAAAAGATTTTAACTGTCAACATATTTAATGTTATGTAAACTTCATCTAAATGGTTTAAACCATTCTTAGAACTGAGCACAGACCTATAGATAGCGGAGCTAATTTCAGGCCGTTTAAAAATAAGACTTCCTCTGCTTTACTAACACATAATTTTCATAATCTGAACGGACTGCACCTTTTTACCTTTATTACACCTACAAATCCTATGTTTCTTGTACTCTGTGAAGTGCAATTAATACCAACTTCTACTGAAAATAAAACATTACATGAAACGTACAGATAAAGTAAGATAAGCGGACATGACTCAAGGGTTAGGCTAATCCAGGATCTTGCGTATCACAGGCGTGGCCAGTGTGTCAGTGGATGAGTCGATGATTAGTGCCGTTAGGTGTGTTTGTGTGCTATGAATAGACTGTCATGTGTTTTGTTGGTTGTTCTGTATCAGGTGAATGTGTTTATTAAAACAATAAGTCCTGTTAAGCTGTGGTTTATAATGAATTTATTACAGCTAAGGGGCATTATTGGGAATGACACAGAGTGCCTTAACCACCTTTCGCTGTTATATATTTACTGTAAACCACAGCTTCACAGGGCTTATAGCTTTTATAAAACAGTTATTCCATATATGTAGTAAGGTGACACAAAATAAAACACAGCAAAAAAAGTGCAATGATATTAATAAAAACATTATTCTTCTGTTTGGGACATCAAGAAACAAAGTCATAAACACTTTGTAATAATTTGAATCAAAAGCAGAGTTGTTAAAACAAACCTCCAAACCAAAATTAAATTGAAACTGAAAGGTTCTTTAGTGAAACAAAAATGGTTCTTGACATGACAGTACTTTATTAAAAAACCTTAAGAGTTTAGACTTCACATATGGTAAACACTCCTTGTTTGACCTGTATTCATATTTCAGTGTGAGGCTTTACTTATGTCATCCTGTCACTCGCGTATCCTGCATTTCATTAGTTTATACCAAAGTTTCATTTACATTTACCTCAATATAGACAATATTACGTAAGAGACATTGAGGTGATTTGGTCTCCTGCTGGAAAGCGATAGCAGTGAAAGAATAATCCATCAAAAGCTCCGGCTAATGATTGTGTGGTAATATTTAGGCGCATTAGCAAGTGTGATAGTCATTTTGACGCCCACAACTCGGCCCCGCTCCACTCCAGATGGGCTTCAGACGTGATTCACACCAGCAGGTTTTGTTTTAAAGAGACCAGCAGCGAGGGATGAAAATGCGTTTCGCTTCTCGTGTGTGCGATGTTCAGATATAAGGCTTGAATCTGCTTAGCTATATTGAATTAGACAGGAATACGCAATCAGAGCTTTCCGTAATGGTTCGAGCGTGTGAGTTTATGGATTTGTGCGTCAGAACTTTCTGAGGTGGAAAGGAAATTGATATGACATGACGATAATAACGGTCAGGGAGGAAATGAATTATCCGAGCGAGAATGGACAGGGACAGAATAACCATGATTACATTTCACTTCCCTTTTTTACAACTTTATATGCAAAGCCATTTTATGGCTTTTATACACAATGTTATATGAACATAATTGATACACCAAAACATAGTTTGTGCTCAAACTATAAGTATGTGTACACTGTAAAAATTTATTTTGTGTTGTAAAGAAAGAAGCCTAAAAAAGAAAATTTATTTTTCAAAATTTCACACACAATTCAATATGTTGCTTGATGTTTCTTTTTAATTATTGGTGAAACTTAAAAGCAATTTCTGTGAAATCTGACATCAATTTTTTTCAGTGTAGGAAATTAGTGTCTGTGTTTTTTTAAAAACATTACTTTGTTTGAAGATTTATTTGATCAGTCCTGCATAACAACAATGGCTAAACCAAATGGTGTGAATATGGGACGGGGCTTTTTGTTTGACTGACCAATAGCAGATGAGGGGCGTGTTTGGGGAAACCTGTTTGAACAGTCATTATTATTTTGTCTGGTGCCACAATTTCATCTTTTGTTATTATTATTTTTATTTCTTTCTTAGTCTCTGTAAGCGTAAAAGTGCACAGGGCTCTTCTGTTGTTTTTAAGTGTGCATTACAAATTAAGTCTGATTTACAAGACAGTCTGTGTTTTTGGTGACTCATGCTGTTATTTCGAGAGCTTTTGTAATGAATTCATTATCTTTTCTCTCCACAGAACGTGTGAAAGCAAAGGGAGGTAAAGTGCTGGTCCACTGCGAGGCTGGAATCTCTCGTTCTCCCACCATCTGCATGGCGTACATTATGAAAACCCAGCGGTTGCACTTGGAGCAGGCCTTTGACGTCATCCGACAACGACGCGCCATCATCTCGCCCAATTTTAGCTTCATGGGTCAACTACTGCAGTTCGAGTCGGAGGTGGTTTCTTCCACGCCTCCGTCAGTCACTCCTGCCGCTCAAGAGATGCCCACCTTCTTTAGTGGAGACTTCACGCTTGAAACCAAAAGCTTCGAATCCTCAGTTTTCACCTTCCCTACCTCCTTCCTGACACCAATGCCCATCCAGCCGGCGGTTCACCAGTTCAAACTGAGTCCAATAACTGCGCTGCCTTAAAATGGCTGCCTGACTCTTCGCAGTCTTGGTGTACTTGAAAAATAATGGACGGGTGAACTGAATAAAGCAATGGACTATCACAGGGAATAAAAATGCTTATCTTTTCATGTTTAAAAAAAGAATCATGGAAGACAGTGTTTGCTTTTTGATTTTTTTTTGCCTTAGAGAAAACCACTGCACAATGATTACACTGCAATACCTGCCTTAGCTTGATGATGTTCTGCCTATCAACAGCGCCTTGCTGGGCAAAATTAAATTATTATTTTTTTTTAAGCTTTCTTTTTTATGAATTGTGGATCTGTTAATAAACATTTTTACAAAATTTGCTTATGGTTTCTCTTTATTATCTGTGTGCTTGATTTACTCTCCTCTTATTAACATATTTGACAATGTTCAAACTAATTCTGCAGATATTTCTCTAAAAACAAGAGTTATTAGAATTAACACAAACAGAGTTTTGTCATGAAAGGGACATGTCAATGTTCTTATAGTGACTGATTATAAACTTACGAAACAGGACTTTAGGCCACAGTAAAAAGATACAACAGTGACCTCTGCTGTGACAAATACTGCAGAATTATATGGATATATACAACAGTATACTTTTTAGTGGATTACAAGAATTATTTTTTTTTTGCACATAGAAAGGATGCACATAGAAAGAAGAGACACATTGAAAGCTTTGGTGCACAAAACATTTTGAAAATACTTTATGAATATTCTTCAACAAAATGATTAGCAATAATACAAATGTTTGTCAAGCAATATTAAAATCGCATAAAAAATACCCATTCTTTGGAGGGAAAAAGAGCTTGTGTCAGACAGGCACAAACTATGAACAGAATCTGATTATATCCATAAATAATAAATTCTTCATGTTTGTGATAATTCTAAAACAATGATCACCTTTTTATTTTTAAAAAATGGACATAATCCATAGTCTACCAATGTTGTATCTAATGAGTTACCATTACTTTTACCTCAGATAGAGTAATTAGCATAGTAACCTAATTACACTTTTGAACATGAAATTAGTATAGTATAGTGTCGATTTAAATTAACTCACACACCACTGTTCGATTGGTTTATGTGTAAAAAAAATATGCTATTGAATGAGTATCTATATACTCTATTTAGTCTGTATACTGTCTCAATTCCTTTGAAGTACTATGATACTTTTCTGTTGGTGTATAAAAATCCAAAATGAAAGAAAGAAAAAAAGAAATGTGAAGGAGGTACAATGACGAATGAGCATAACTTGCTTCTCTCAAGTGTTTATTCTGCAGAGCGGCTCTCTTGGCGCCCAATCTCTACTTTACGGACTAAACTAACTTTACAGAAATAGGGGTAGCGTTACAGACAAAATGGACATGAAACTAATTTATAATCAAGAAGATTATTACAGATTGAATTACTAACATATATAATTAAGTTATTTAGAAATATGAAGTTTCTGCGCTCCATTATTACTCCTTTAAACATTTATAATCAACAATAATTATAAGTGTTCCCCTAAAATGTCAAGTAGATTCTTCCGTTTGTCCCGCCTCTGTCGCCATTTTGACTGTTATGCCTGTGTCGTGAGGGGAGGGAAAATAAAAATTGATAGTCCAGAGGAGTAAATATCAGACAAATTTATCCGGTGTGCAGGCATATTTATCTTCTCTTAACCCTTCTTCTCTCTGAGGAGGAGGGTGTTAAATTCGGCTGGTTTCTGAGGAGATTTTTGTGCATAAGCCGCCATGTACATTAAACAGGTAAGTGACTGAAATGCAACCCACGCGCTGCCTGGAAAATTAGGATTTTCATGTTGAATCATGAGATTTAACTATTTAATATATATTTTAACTGTCAGATGTGCACAAAAACGCATTTTTCTTAATCTCGAGCAAGCTGGGTTGTACGTTTTGGTGAGTTCATGGCCCTCAATGAAGTTAGCATTAGCTTTAGCATTAGCTGTCAAAACCCGCAAAACATTGCAATCAAATTTATTCTGCAACCCTTAAAATAAACAGTTAATACTTAAATTACCTTTTGTTTGCCGCTACTTCTCAGATTTGAAAAAACAACGAGTAGAAAAGAAATTTTAGCTTATTCTGATATATATACTAATACGGCGTGCTGTAGTAACGTCAAGTATATGATAACGTTAGCTGTTAACTTATATTATGTGCTGTTTTATATACACATACATATCTCTGTAAGTTTTTGTTTGGATTATGCGTTTAAGTGCATTGTTTACCTTTAGCATATTTGTATGAAACGCATTCTGACAGGTTGCAGAACATACCACTGACGTTGTATGTGTTTTGTAAAATATGTTTTTAGGTTATTATTCAAGGGTTTCGCAGCTACAGGGATCAGACTGTGGTTGATCCCTTCAGCTCTAAACACAATGTTATAGGTAAGACTGTGCCAATCCTGTCATGATATTTTCATCCTAGTGTCAATATGCAAAATGGTGAAATATTATATCAAATACTATATTTTTAAATGTACATTTAAAACATATTTAAAACCAAACAATAAAACAAAATGGATATTTTATATAATTTTTTTTTTTATATTTTATCACATGCGTAACAATATATGCCATGCAGTGAAATGCTTTTAATTTACAACCACTCTGTTACATAAGAAATGAAGTTAAAGAATAGAACTATAATATAGAATAATATTTCATTTTATGTTTAAAATAATATTTATAATGTAAGTTATATAAGTTTTAAAATGTATTTATTTTGTAACATTTCATGTACATTTAATTTTTCACAGTTGGAAGAAATGGATCAGGAAAGAGTAACTTCTTTTATGGTAAGTAAAAAAAGATCTATTACACTGCATTTAATATACAATAAACTAAAAGTTTAAGGTGAATAGTTTTTGATGAGCAATTTTTATTTTTTCTCAATCAGCCATACAGTTTGTACTCAGTGATGAGTTCAGTCATCTTCGTCCTGAGCAGCGCCTGGCTCTGCTTCATGTGAGTTATTTTATTAATTTATTTATATTTTACTTTAATAAATTAGATTATTTTATTTTTTTACTTAATGTTTATCTATTCTGCTTGATTATTTATTTATAAATTTTATATATAAAATAATTTTCACTAACTCTTCTAAACTATATGCTTTCATGTAATTTTCAGGAAGGCACTGGTCCTCGAGTCATTTCAGCCTTTGTGGAAATTATATTCGACAACTCTGACAACAGGCTGCCGGTAAGAAATTTATCCTAAATGTTGAGAAGTGCACTAAAGTAAAGGCAAGCGAGTAACAAGACCTCAATGCCCTCAGATTGATAAAGAAGAGGTGTCTCTGCGCCGTGTCATCGGAGCAAAGAAAGACCAGTACTTCTTGGACAAAAAGATGGTCACGTAAGTTTAATTCTTGTAACATATCAGAAGAGCTTTGATTGCTTAGATCTGTAGCCAATTGAATTGTGTTCTGTGTGCTTCAGTAAAAACGACGTGATGAACCTGTTGGAGAGCGCTGGTTTCTCCCGCAGCAACCCTTACTACATTGTCAAGCAGGGAAAGGTACGCGAGTGTCCTCTGACATGGGACCAGTCATTAATGGCCGTTCATGATTTTATTTTAAACCTGTTATCACTTAAAGGGTTAAGTAAAAAAAAAAAAAAAAAAGAGTTGATGTCCTTTACCTGCATGAGTTTCTTTCTTCTGTTGAGCACAAAAGAAGATCTTTTAAAGAATGTTGGGATCCAAACAGTTGACGGTAGCCATTGACTTCTATAAAATGGAAACACATACTATGGAAGTCGATAGCTACCGTCAGCAGTTTATGTACATTCTTCAAAAAGTTGTCCTTGGTGTTCAACAGAAGAACAAAACTCATACAGGTTTGGAACAAGTAAATGATGAGTAAGTAATGACAGAATCAAAATTTCTGGGCGTCCTATCCCTTTAAACTGCAGCTGTGTTTTCCAGGCCTCTTGGACTGTATCAAACTGCAGCATTTCATTAAAATGAATGCTTGTTTACGAACAAGAACATGGCTCTTGGGAGTAAAGTGGTGCTAATGTTTTTGCTAAATGACTTTGCTTACTTTGTTACCCTCGTTTTGCTCTATGAAACATGAAAACAGATCAATCAGATGGCAACAGCGCCTGATTCTCAGCGTCTGAAGCTGCTCAGAGAAGTTGCCGGCACCAGAGTCTACGATGAGCGTAAAGAAGAGAGTATCTCGCTCATGAAGGAAACAGGTAGACCCTTCATTGATGTATTTCTATTAAAATGTTTCATCATTAAAGTTAAAATGCCATTAATCTTCTGGAAATATAGCCTATCAAATAAGAAAACAGGTTGTCCTTGTATTATTTTCTGAAGCCAAATCGTGTAATCGTGCAGTTTGTTCTTGCGTGTATGTGTACAGAGGGAAAGCGAGAGAAGATTAATGAGCTGCTAAAGTACATTGAGGAGCGTCTGCACACTCTGGAGGATGAGAAAGAGGAGCTGGCTCAGTACCAGAAGTGGGACAAAATGAGAAGAGCTCTGGAGTACACCATCTACAACCAGGAGCTCAACGAGACACGTGCCAAACTGGACGAGGTGCACACATTAATAAACACACTATCAAACAGTACTGCATTAACATTAGGGCTGTATAATGCTTTGCTGCTCATAATTTAACGACGTGGTGTGATTCCCTCATCTAGTTGTCCTCTAAGAGAGAGACCTGTGGAGACAAATCTAGACAACTTCGAGATGCTCAACAAGATGCTCGAGACAAAGTGGAGGTAAACTGAGCTCTTCAGTGTGTTATTCTGACATAGTGCTGAAAACTATTAGAACATCATGGCAAAACATTTTGCTTGGGAATATGATACATTTAAAAAAAAATAAAAAATGAGTGCATCGTACAAAAAACCTTTTATATTTTAGAGATATTTTTTAGTCTACCACAAATCCTGTATAATTCAGCCAATCCGACAAAGACTTTGGAACTCCTGAAGTGTTTTCTCTTTGTATTGCGACTAGTCTCATCCTCAGACTAGAGCACGAGTACCGTGGGACCCAACGCACCGAGTGCGGCGCGGGATAGGATTTGATGGGTGAATGCGGGCGGTCCTCGTGTTAGTGTTAGTGCGGGTTGCGGGACTCAAAAAGGGCAAAATGGAATTGTCTTTAAAACAAAAAAAAATACAAAAAAAAATTCTGTTATTTATCTACTGCACAAAAGCAACAAGAATGACAAAATAAACTAAAAACAATTTACAGGCGCAAGTTCGGAAGCTAACCCGCGCGTGGTTAATGACTATAGACTACACTGAGGCACAATGACTGAAGAGCATGAAACAGATGGATGCAAAGTTGTATTTATTTTTTTCCAGGATAGAAATTAGATTTAAGCCAAGACTAGACCTTTGCTAATTTAGGACATTTAAGAATTTTTGGAAACATGTCTGACAAAAAATGCATTATCTGTTCACATTTTAAGACCAAACAATGGCAATGATGTATTTTAAGATATCTCAGTGCAAGCCTTTTCCAGTTTGGACAGCTCTTAACATTTATTTTAATCTAGTTATTTTAAACCCTGTTCGGGAAACTGCCCACTTATGTTTACCTGCGGGTGGGTGCGGGACTGAACTTGAATACTGCGGGCGGGAGCGGGACTGAAAAATCCATCCCGCGCAGGTCTCTACCTCAAATGTCATGCCCACAAACCATTAGCTAGGTTTCTGATGCATATGCAACACTTCAGAAGTTTTGAAGTCAGATTGGTTGAAATTATACAAGCTTTCTGGGAGATGTGTGTGTTATGTTCTTTAATGTTTTGCCTGGAGACAAGAATGACGTGATGCCGACCCTCATGAAGAAAGTCTGTAACAATAAGCGCTTTAAAGTAGTTTGCTGACGTTTGAAGTTTGCTGCATAGAATCTTTCAGATACCTTAGAGATTACATTATGTTATTGTTGCAACATTTCCACGCCCTTAAACATGACACTGAATGCAACAAACTCTGGTTGGTTGTTTGACATGTTGGTCAAACAGCCTCATGGGCGGGCCTTGGCCAATGAATGCTGCCATAGATTCCAAACCTTCAGCTAATGGACCTTTTTCACAATTCCGGGTTTCTCGGCAGCGGAAGTTATAGTTGGGTTAACTTGAAGAGCAGTCAGTGTAAGAGAACCACAAATATATTTTTTTTGTATTTCCATTTGCTCAGGTAGCAGAAGAAAATCTCTACGATGACTTTCAGTAAAATAAAAAAAAAAATTGAGAGAGACTGATAACGGCAGTCAGAAGAGAGAACAAAATTAATTTACCATCCCTCCCATAGACACTGCATGTGAAACCCTTGCCTTAGCATTAACTTTTTTTTGTAATTAGATGCAAAGGTAGTATAATACAAAGTGTACTTTATAGGGGTGTGCCAAAAAATCGATTCACATAAAAATCTAGATTCTCATTTGCAACGATTCAGAATCTATTTGAATTGTCCAAGAATCAGTATCAATAATAGCAAACAACAAAACTACGGCTTTTTTTTATTAAACGTCTCAAAATTCAAGTTCTTTACATGTTCCTCATAGTTTTAGACTAAAACAAAGATAAGATTAATGGCTTAGATTAATGTGTATCAGTATATTGTCTTGAAGTGACAGCAGTCTAATTTTGCTTTTGTCAGTCATTCATGTTGACAGCAAAAAGAGAGAGCTCTTGATTAAATCACTTTTTCAAGTGTAATAAAAAATGTATATTTAATTTTACAGAATACGGAATGTTTACATTAGATTATTTCAAACAATTTATGCAGGATTTTTATAATTTATTCTTATTTAATTTTATTCGTATTGCTTGTTTTTAGTTTCTTATTATTTAATCACTTTCTGTTTACATATCTTCAGGGAGCTTTTTTGTGATTTTTGAGACTGGTAACAAGAATTCTGAAGTTTCTTTGATACAAAATGCTTTTTCTTTAAGATAAACAGGCAATAAGACCAAGATCTTTTGTTGTGAATGAGATAAGTTTTGATTTCAAGTTTACTTTTCATCCAGTGAGTTTTAGAAAATGACTCTACAAACAGAAAATAAAGTATTCAAATATGAAGACTTACTAAGAATCTACCTTCAGAGGTCATGAAACAGCTTATTGTGTAATGGTATGTGACCTCTGTGTCTCTGTAGGAGACTGAGCGTGTGGTGAGGGAGCTGAAGTCGCGAATCTCCGCCATGAAGGAGGAGAAAGAACAGCTGAGTGCCGAGCGACAGGAGCAGATCAAACAGAGGACCAAACTGGAGCTCAAAGCCAAAGATCTGCAGGACGAGCTGGCAGGAAACAGTGAACAGAGGGTATGACTAGCAGACGCACACACACCAACACATGCACACGCTACAGGCACGCATATGCACTCGACAACACACACGTTTCAAAGAAGTGCCATCTTGGAAAAAAGAAAGTTACTGCTTTGGGGGGGAAAAAAATCCTTTTTGTTTAAAAATATAAGTGATTTTACCCTACTGTTTATAATATTATTATTATTATTATTTATTTATTTTTCTTTATGCTCAACCAAATTTATTTGGTCAGAAATACAGAAAGAAGAATAATAGTGTGGGATATTTTAACAAATAGTTTAAAATAACTATTGTTCATGTATAAATGTTACAATGTAATTTGTTCCTGTAATGGAAAGCATCATTACTTCAGTCTTCAGTGACATCTGATCCTTCAGAAATCATTATAATATACTGATTTTTGATAATTTAAAAAGCATGTCTAATTAATTTAAATCATGAAGAGTATCATTACTTTATTTGTTTAGGGCCCTACGCAATTTTGTTCCTAACCTTACATTTTATTGTTACCAAATTCTGTTTTCGTATTTTTTAGTTATATTAATGTATAAAAACAGCTTTTATTAATTCTTCCAGTAGCCTTATAAAATTTTTTGTTATCAGGGTGACCAAATGAAACATCAATGTATCTTTTTAATTTATTGGCAAGTAAAGGGGATTCACTATTAAAATGAAAACATGCAAGAAAATTGTGTGACTAATTCTTAAAAAATGAATACATAAATAATTAATTTTTCAACCATAGTAGGATTACATCCATACTACTGAATGATAATTATATATTTCTTGTAAAAGTTAAACTGAACCTTAAGTTAAGGTTGCCATGAATTAATTTAAATTTATGTGTATGTATGTATGACGCTTGTTTTGCTCAAATGTAGTGGCAAAATGCTAAAGGTTTTTTTACTTGGCATGTCTTACATGACTGCATATAAGTCTAACACTAATTTCCTCAAACAAATACTCCTTTGCAGTTTCTCCATTGCTATTGCCGAATTATTGGCTGGAGAAACATTCGGTGACCAAATTCACAAAAGCAAACATGCGATTTTGATACACATGCTTACAAATGCAAACACACTCATAAACGTACACATACAGCCAGAGAGCTGCAGGAAATGCTGGCAGGCACTAATGAACAGAGGGTCCGCAGTGTCTCCGTCTGCGTCATTATCTACACATTCTCACTCCAGCCAGGGCTCGTGGCCAGACGCAAACACACACATAACGCTTGTGTATCCCTGTATGTGTGAAATACACACTTTCGGTTGGCCCTCCTGTATCCAGGCTTGGCTTAGAGAGGGATTAGCCCCACCTGGCCAAGTGTGTGTGTGCTTTCCTATAGAGGAGAGGCAGAAGTGCGTCATTTGCCCTTTGATTGGTGAAAGTGAATGTACGTTTGCTCAGATGGAGATCCCCTTTGTTCTGCTCATGACGCTGAATCTACACACCTGTCTGTGTGCGGTTTATTCTTCTCCATTTAAAAACGAAATCCACGGATGAACATTTATGTGGAATGTATTTATGCTTTCTATTAAAAGAATGTAATGTGATTTAATACTCTGGCCCCTCTCACTTCCTGTCCAACAGAAACGGCTACTCAAAGAGCGTCAGAAGCTTCTGGAGAAGATTGAAGAAAAGCAGAAGGAGCTGCAGGAAACAGAACCCAAATTTAACAATGTAAAAGAAAGAGAGGAGCGAGGAATTTCCCGGTAAACTCTTTGAAGTGTTGAAAGGGCCCATGAAGCGGGGAGCACAGACTGCTTTTTTTGTGTTGACGTACTAGTTATTAAAGCAGGAACCTGGGGTGTGGGACATATTCAAGTGTGTTTACGTCAGTTTTTCAAAACCAAAATGTGATTATTTTCTACTTCTACTAGGTTGTAGATTAAGTTTAACAGTTCAACCAATTGTTCATTGCTGTCTCTTTTATGTTTCTAAAAAGTTTCTCAACTATTCACTTTTAAAAGCATTACAAATGCTTTTGGTGGCTTGAAGTATGTTTTGTTCTGGAGTCATTTGTTTTGTGTTGGTTTGTGAATTTCTAGACTGGCTCAGGCCACACAAGAGCGAACGGACCTGTATGCCAAACAGGGCAGAGGCAGTCAGTTCACCTCTAAAGAAGAGAGGGACAAATGGATCAAGAAAGAGCTGAAGTCTCTAGATCAAGCCATCAACGACAAGAAACGGCAGATCGCTGCCATCCACAAAGATCTGGAGGACACGGAGGCCAATAAAGAGAGAAACCTGGAACAGTATAATGTGAGATTTGGCTATGCCATACTCATCTTACCAAGATAGATACCGAACGAACTTTTGACAGTTTTATGGAATTGTTGACCCAAGCATACAGAATTTATAAAATTCTCGAGGTCATAGATGTCGCTGAGTTCAGGTTTGGAGAAATGTAGCATCATATCACTTGCTTAGCAATGGATCCTCTGCAGTGAACAGGTGTCGTCAAAATGAGAGCCAAAACAGATGATTAAAAATATCCACAAGTAATCCACCACTCCATCAATTAATGTCTTAAAAAGTAAATTTTTTTTTTAAGAAACAAATCCATCATGATGCTTGTAAAACAATGTCTATAGTGCAAAATATTAGCAGTCTCCTGTTAAAAAGAAAGAAATGTTCACAAATCAATGTTTCTGTTTCAACTGTTTCTGTTTACAAGCAGAAATAGCCCAATTGTTTATAAAATGTACGTGTGTGTAAAATGATGTAAAACTCATCAGAGAGGACTTATTCACTGGAGGAAGCATTATGATGCATTATAACTTTTTGATATTCTGATATTTATTTTGATCAGAAGCAACGTTTTAAGAACGTTTTCAACGTTTTCGTTTTCAAAACACCTTGATGTTTTTTTTTCTTACAGTCATACAGCTTTTACAGCTTTTTTTTTTTACAGCTTTTTACTTCACAAGACATTAATAGATGCATTGGAGCGGTCTGGATTATTAAGATGGTTTTTTTTTTCAGGTGTTTGGGCACCCATTCACTCCATTGCTGAGCAAGTGATGTTATTCTGACTTCTCTAAATCTGTTCTGAGGAAGAAACAAACTCATCTATATCTTGGATCACCTGAGAATGATAACTTTGGGTGACATACCCCTTTAAGATGTTTTTGAACCTTTAACATTTCTTCACAACTTTGATTTTGGCCACAGAAACTGGACCAGGACTTGAGTGAAGTGAAGACTCGAGTGGAAGAGTTGGACAAGAAGTACTACGAGGTGAAGAACCGAAAAGATGAACTTCAGAGCGAGAGAAAGTAAGATCCCCCGTTCCTATTCCCAGCGCATCATGGGAAAATATCTGACATTGGTCCATTTTTCCAACATACCACCCTTTCTTATCACCTGTACGTGCTGTTCCCCTCCTCACCTGCCATTTTAGTTATTAATAATCCAAGAGCCATAGGTTTCACAGCACGAGGAGGCCTGACGGATGGGCTATAGAATAGGGTCTCCTGCTGAAGCCAGGCGTAGTGTTTGTGAGCCAGGGTTGATGGGTGTGTTCGTGTCCCTCCTCCTGCAGCTACCTGTGGAGAGAGGAGAACGCAGAACAGCAGGCACTGGCAGCCAAACGAGAAGAGCTGGAGAAGAAACAACAGCTACTGCGAGCAGCAACCGGAAAGGTTAGCAAGCAAAACAGACCTGTGTTTTAAACACGTTGATGAGTGTTTCTGTTGTTATTGTGTGTATAATTTGCGTATTCTTTTTATAGTGTTTGTTTATAATTGTTACATAAATCTAATGCAATTATACATCCTTGAAACATATTTTCTGTTACTTTACAATGGGTCTACATTATATATGTAATTTTAGTTTTTTTGCTTTGTTTAGCCAAATCTTTTGTGACAACTTTTTTTTTGAACATCTCTGAGGAAAGCTAGGTGAGATTTTGATACAGCAAGAGGAAAGATAATTTCAACATGCTTTTCATTTATTTGGCAAAAAAAGGAGAACGTGTATTGCCATCTACATGAATGTATGTGCTGTTTTAGTACACAAAGCCCCCCCGCCCCACTACTGACAAAAATAACAGTGTTCGCGCGAGCAGGTGAGAAGAGATCGAGTGCGAGAATTGCGCGCGGATGACATACCAAGAGCACGCGAGGCTTTTAAATTAGCTTGCGGCCCCGTTTCTTCCTCTCACGGAAATTATTTACCGGGCTCGCCAGCATAAGTGGTGCACTCGCTTACTGATGGCATAGATTTGCAATAGATTAAGTGTGTTTTTAAGCGAGCTGGTTGCTGCTGCGAGGGGGCGGAGGATCGCGAAGGCTACATTGCGCATGTCATGAACCGTCGAACCGTGCGACGCATGCATGTACCGAACCGAGACCAGTGTACCGAACGGTTCGGTTTTTTTTCATGAACCGTGCCACCCTTAATAAATACGTAAGCAATAATTAGATTTAGTAGATGCAAACCTTGCTTTGGTGTTTTAAAAACGAGTGCCATGGAAAGCTTTTTAAAGAGGTGCGTTCAGCGGTGTCTGTGGCGGGATTTGAAAGAGCACACACTTTAATGATCCCGTGCGAAACTACTAGATTTGATAATCACACTGCTATCATGATTTAGCTTGTTTATTGTGATTAATCAACAAATCAACCCCACAGTTTATTATAAGCTACCAGTGTGTATATATTCAAAGTCACATTAAACTGCAGCCCACACTGGTTCACTGTGTATTGGCTGATCTGAACCATACCTCCTAAGCTCAACTTGGCCACTTCTCACTTTCTCAAGCACTGAGTCAGTCTCTAATTATAGCAGCTCTCCTACATTACAAAAATATACATCAGTATAGATAAAGTGATCGTCATCTTGGCTTGAAATGATAGTACCTACATTAAAACACCACATTTTGCGCGTTGTTTGCTCTTTTTCTCCACAGGCTATTTTGAATGGCATTGACAGCATTAATAAAGTACTGGAACATTTCCGCCGGAAGGGTATCAATCAGCACGTCATCAACGGCTACCACGGCATTGTCATGAACAACTTTGAGTGTGAACCTGCCTTCTACACCTGCGTAGAGGTGACAGCCGGCACTAGGTCAGACACATTGATTATTATCAGTGTTAATGTTGATCTGTGTGCATCAAGAGTGATGGAGTTGTTGTGTTTTCTGGGGTTTGTTCAGGCTGTTTTACCACATTGTGGAAACGGACGAAGTGAGCACCAAGATTCTGATGGAGTTTAATAAGATGAACTTGCCTGGAGAGGTCACCTTCCTGCCCCTTACCAAACTGGACGTTAGGGACACCGCTTACCCTGAGACTAACGTAAGCTTACACCACTGACATGACATTTAAAAGGCACACTGTTGGATTTCCCAAATGCATGTTTACTTGATCCCTTCAGATTTACATCCAACAAAAATCTGATCATCCAAAAAGACTGATAATAAAACCAAGTCGCTGCTTTTTTCAGGAATCTGTTTCACTTAAATGTGCATCATAATGCAGAAGGAAAGATCTGTCGTGTTGCAACAGTTAACTGTTACTTGGTGAAATTTCTGTGATTTTCAAGTTATTTTAATTGGAATTCACACTCTCTGAAGTTTTGCATGAGGGTGAAAAACAGATTTTAGTCGGATACGAGTTGGCCACTCAGATTTGACAGACTGAGCAACAGAAAGCTGCTTGGTTTGAAATAGACTTCTGTGTGAGTCCGTTATTCCCAAGGGAAAAATATTGGCCAAAAAAAACTTCCGTTTTCAGTCTGAAATGTCCACATTATATCATCCAATCAACTCCTGATGTACAAAACCTGTACAAGTCCTGTCCTTCATATATTTATATATATTTTAAGCCTCAACTTGCATATCATTGCTCTTTTGTTGATTGTGATTACTTTCTTTGTCCTTATTTGTAAGTTGCTTTGGATAAAAGCGTTTGCCGAATGTCTAACGTAAATTTCTTTTCTTTTTCTTTTTTTTTCTGTAGGATGCAATCCCCATGATCAGCAAGCTCCGTTATAGCCAAAACTTCGACAAGGCATTCAAACACGTGTTTGGGAAGACGCTGATCTGCCGCAGCATGGAGGTGTCCACTCAGCTGGCTCGAGCCTTCACCATGGACTGCATCACACTGGAGGGTAAAGCAATGCCGTCCGTCAATGCTTTTCTTTTATTCAGTCTCTATGGTTTCTAAACCCTCTATTTCGTGTATCAGGTGATCAAGTGAGTCATCGTGGCGCTCTGACTGGTGGCTACTACGACACCCGTAAGTCCCGTCTGGAACTGCAGAAGGACATGAGGAAGGCCGAAGAGGAGCTTGGAGAACTGGAGGCCAAACTCAACGAGAACCTGCGTAGAAATATTGAACATATCCTTCTCATATAAACCTCACACAGACTTACTAATGTGTGTCTTGGCCAGTAGAGCATTCTGGTACAATTGGCCTTGATGACACAAGGTCAGAGAGGATCACTGAGTGACTCAGCTAGTTATTAGCATGTATGCAGTCATGTATGCTGCACACATGGTGTTATATTAGTGAATAGAGGGATGAGAGATTAAGTGTCTGGATTGGTGGCTTTGTGTGATGTTCATTTAAAGCCGTTGATCAACACATGTTGGCTTTGTGTGGCTCATAACCTGTGACTCATTCAGAGTTGATATGATGACGTAATCGCAGCAAAAACAGATCAAATCTAAGTAATCGACGTCTTGTCAAAATATTTGTGCAGCTGAGAGGGTGTAGTTTTAGTGTTCGAAAGCAGCGGTATTGTTAACTAAAACAATTAATAGTTGCTTTTGTTAATTGAAATAATAAAATATAAATATTGATAGAAAATGAAAAAATGTTGTCTTTTGATACCTCACTAAAAAATGAAAATTTAAAAATAAAAGTTAATAAATACTTTAATATTCTATAAATAATATTACAATAACAGTTTGTGTAATAAATGCACAAATGAAAAATTGCAGTGTATTTTTTAATTTATATAAATTAAATAGACAATGTGTTTTTTTTTTGTCCTCTGTTTTGTCTAGCTTGAATAATAAAAAAAAAACTCAATTGCAAACAATAATTTTAAAATATTTGATTAACAACTGAATTTTTTTTTAAATATACCGATAACTTAACAAATCACAACTTATATATATATAAATAAAAATATATATTTTGACCATTTTTGATATACTCTTCTTAAATCATTAAGAAGTATTTTTAGTATACTATACAAATAAATGCAGCTTGCTGCAGATGAGAATTATTTCAAAACAGTTCTTGTCTGCTCCTTAACTCCGCTATTTACGCATCAATAACGAAATCGACCAGCTAATGAATCAGATGCAGCAAATCGAGACCCAGCAGAGAAAGTTCAAGGCATCCAGAGATAGTATACTGTCTGAGATGAAGATGCTGAAGGAGAAGAGGCAGCAGTCAGAGAAGACATTTATGCCCAAGGTAACCCATGCTACTGTAATACCGTAACTGCTATCATTTACACTCATTTTAGCTGCGTGCCATATCTTAAAATGAATTTCTCTTTTCCTCAGCAACGCAGTCTTCAGAGTTTGGAGGCCAGTCTGCATGCCATGGAGAGCACTCGGGAGTCTCTGAAGGCAGAGCTGGGGACAGACTTGCTCTCTCAACTCAGTTTAGAGGACCAGCGCAGGGTGGACGACCTCAACGACGAGATCAGACAGCTTCAGCAGGTTCAACAAGCCACACAATTATTTACAATTGTTGCATATTGACTTAGAACGACATTGAGTGTAAATCTATATATACACAGTGCTTACCAAATTCATTAGACCACTTGTCCATATATTCTCCAAAACTGTTAGTTCAGGGCAGCTGTGGCCCAAACCTTACACTGGGGGGTGTAAGGTTTGGGCCACAGCTGCCCTGAACTAACAGCATTGGAGAATATCTGAATCATTGCTGAGGCACAAACCATACATTAAATGGTGATGGTCTAATAAGTTTAAGCATCAATTAAAATATGAAGTACAAAAATTAAGTTTTTTCATTGTGCATTCCAGTTAATCTCAATCAGGCTACATTTGGGTTATATTTAGAATAGGGGAAAAATAAGTAGCGCTGTCCAGTGATTAATTACGATGTATTGCATCCAAAAAAAATGTTTTGATATTACACTAACAACAATGAAGTCGCAAAGCTACAAGAAAGTAGTTCCTGAACTTTGAATGTGAATTCTATTGTATAACCATAATTTTATCTGAGAAGTGTTAGTCCACAGGTAGCCAGTGTCTATCCAACATTAATCAAACACACCAGAGGAAGCTAATCACTAGAAAGCTACATGAATGTGAGTTTTCATCATGGTTCGAGCAAAACTGCACTTCTCCAGACCATTGTTGGCCACCCCTGTGTTAGTTAGCTCTTGTTAGATTTATATGAGAATCAATCCTGAAGCCACAGCTGCAGCTCTTTCCCACCTCCAGCCTCAAACACGACACACGCGGCAAACAATTGGAACAGCTACTTTAAATGTTGTATAACCGGCCCACATCATTAGCCTTTGTTATTTTTGTATGGCCTTCAATTTGGTTTGCTAATTTGTCTGCTTTTGTATTCTCAGACAGGCTCAGCATCGAAGCATATGCATATGAGTTGCATTTATTCCTTTAGATGTACGTTCATGCTTCCAAAAGCCACATGTTCTGTTTTTAGTCTTAATTGCCTCTATAATAAAATTTTAAAATGAACACATGGCTTTTGGCTCTTCAGTCTGAGGTCAGTTAAAGATGCGTGGCTTGTTTTTTTGTGGTTTGTTTTGCTATAGGACAACAGACAGCTGCTGAATGAGAGAATTAAGCTGGAGGGGATCATGACCAGGGTGGAGACATACCTCAACGAAAACCTGCGCAAACGTCTCGACCAAGTCGAGCAGGTGAAGATAACGCTTTTCCTTTTCACCAATAAAGCCTTTTACGAAAGGCATGTAATACAATAATAAAGTGTGTTTTTGTAGGAATTGAATGAACTGAGAGAAACCGAAGGAGGAACTGTCCTCACAGCAACAACGTCTGAGTTAGATGGCATTAATAAACGCGTAAAAGACACTATGGCTCGATCTGAGGGTGAGTGAAGACTCCTTGTCATTTGTGACCCTTTTTGTGTCAGAAGGGTCAATTTTTTCCAAAAATGGTTTGAATAATCTTTCTGTTGATGTCTGGTTTGTTATGATAGGACGGTATTTGGCAAAGATGCCACCATTTTAAATCTGTAATCTTAGGGTGGAAAAAAAAAAACCAAAATCACCTTTGAAGTTGTCCAAATGAAGCTCTTTGCAATTCACATTACTAATCAAATATTAAGTTTTTATATATTTGGTCAAGTTCCTATTGTAAATGTCTTCATGGAACATAATCTTTTTGGCAAAAAAAAGATCAGTAATTTTGACCCATACAGTGTATTGGCTGTTGCTACAAATACACCAAATTGTTCAGGGACACTTTTTTCTCTCTCTCAAAAAGTCTGCATTTTGTTTTTCATCTCAATTTTCAGATTTGGACACCCTCATTGACAAGACGGAGGTGGAAATAAAAGACCACCAAAAGAGTATGGAGCGCTGGAAGAACATTGAGAAGGAGCAGAACGAAGCCATCAACCATGACACCAAAGAGCTGGAGAAGATGACCAACAGACAGGGCATGTTACTGAAGAAGAAAGAGGAATGCATGAAGAAGATTCGCGAGCTGGGCTCTTTGCCGCAAGAGGCCTTTGAAAAGTACCAGACGCTGACACTCAAACAGGTACAGCAACTGTATACGTGTGTGTGTGTGTGTGTGTGTGTGTGTGTGTGTGTGTATATATATATATGCACAATACAGACACATTATGTAAAGAATTGATTTTGAGACTGATTTTGGATCTAGTTAATCGTGATTAATAGTTTGACGGCACTGAAACATTTCAGTTTAACTGATTGTGTTACGTGCTTTTGTTTACATTTATCTTTACTTGTACTTTATTTCAGTGATGTTTTGGGATCTGCTTGCTTCAGTAGTTTTGATGAAAGAGGTGTTATCTGAAGCTGATCTGGGATCAGTCTTGGGGTGCGTGTCTCACCTGACGGATCTTTTCGGAACAGTGTGTTCATGACGGTGGCGTGAATCTTCACTCGCTCCCGCTCTCGCTCCATCAGACCGGCTGCTGAGAAACACTCCACGAGCCTGTCTGCAATCTGCTGGAGCCTACACACACACACACGCACACACACACACACAGAGACACACACACACAGAGACACACACACACACAAAGATATTTATATTTCTGTGTGAACTATGAGACTCTGTCAGGTAATGAACTGCATCTCACTTGTCAGATCCGTCCTGAACAGCGACTTTGGCATAAAGAACGTCCACCATCGATGGGTCATCATTCATATACTCAATTCCTCTGACCTCCACAGGAAGTGGTTTTGCTTCAGTTAAATCTCTGCAGAGACAAAGCAGCATGATCCATGAGCACACACCATGCTGACCATCCCTGCGGTCTGTTCTGATGCAGTAGTGACCTGATCACATCCTGACACTGCTGCAGGAGCTCGTTGGCGCGCGTCACTTCCTGTTCGTTCAGCAGGGCCAGAGTGCCGACGGTCAGGTGGAGTTTAGCCGGGTTCTGGAAAATACTCTCATCCACGCCTGCGTCCTGCACGTTACAACCAAACCATCAATCCACTAAACACTCACAACACCGGGGATTTATTTTAATATTATGTTATTTTTAAATTACATTACAGTAAATTACATTACATCCCTTACAATATAATGCCAAATACAATAAACAATGCTTATAAAAATATTATATTTAATATTATATTAAATTATTGCAATACCTAATGACAATAAGATTAGATAATTTAATATAACCTACACACACACACAGTATTATTAGGAGTAGTATTATTATATTAAATAGCATATAATATATAAATATATATCTATATAATATAATATATGAATCCTAACAAGCCTTTTTATCACATTAACTGTACAGTTTTATTGTAGTAAATTGGTTTTAACTACCATCAATAGTAAAATAATATACAATATACTACAATACAATACCTCTATTATTATATTAATGCCATACTGAACTCTATTGGAGTATGTGAGGTGTCCTCACCTGTCCACAGCGCTCCAGCACCTGCTCTCTAAAGCGCAGGAAGCCCTGCTGCACCTGACGGTGGTTTAGTGCAAACGACAGGAAGTGTGTGAACGGCTGCTTCCTGCGAAAGCTGTCGATCAAAACCTCAACACGCGTTACAGCCGAGACGACGGCTGCTCTGTGTGCACCTGTGATCACTAAACACAAACAAACACACACCGCCATCAAACCACAGGAAGAACATACAGTTCTCACCGCTGCTGCCAGAACATTCTGACCCCTGAAGCACCCCTATTTTTATGCAGGAACACTTTCAGTCGCACAAGGCATCGCGTGCGTTCATTCAACGCTAACCAAAACATGCCGTGCTCTGCCTCGGAGTGTGTTCAGGTACAGATCAGGTGTTTCTCAGGATGATGTGGTTCGTAGCACACACAGCTCAGACATGATGTTCTGAGTTCAGCAGTGTTCATGCACTTCACCGATGCTTTATTCATTCCCTGGAGTCTGTAGGGTGAGTTTCTCACCGATCTGTCCCTCCACGCCTTGCTTCGGGATGCTGATGGAAGTTTTAGTCTCTGATTCCAGTCGTTTACGAGTCTCTCCCTTCTTTCCGATGATATACCTGAGAAAATACAAGAACGCGGTCGAGCTCAGAACCTCATAGAAGAAAACAAGTGTTCAATATTAATTTTGTGAATTTAACACATAACATAAACAATTAAATACAATATTAATTTTGTGAATAAATACAATAAATTATTTTATACTAAATATATTTTGTTAATATATAACAATTTATTGTATATTCATTTTCTGGATATATAATATAATATTTTGAGAAAATAGTATACAAAAACATTGTATGTTATACCTTTTATTTAAATTAAATTGCCTATTTTATTAACTTTGTATTTATTAAATTAAATAATAAAAATTATTAATTTCATGCAATAACTATGAAGACATAAACTTGCAATACAGAAAGAAAAAAAACTAAACTGCAAGATGAAATTACCAGATATAAATTCAAAATTGTGAGAAATTAAGTCATAACTGCAAAATCTTAACTCAAAATAGCGAAACATAAACTTGGAAGAAATAAAGTCAAATCTATCAACATATTTATAATACTCAAGACCTACTGATATATACAAATATTAATTTAACTTTACATAATAAAGCCTAAAATGTGTGTTTATGTGACTCTTAATGAGGATTGTGTGATATTGTCCTTTAAATGCAAAATATTAAAACAATTAAATAAACCAATTATGTCTTTTATTGGACTACAGCACTACTTCTGTACAATTAAAGTACAAAAAAATGCATTTGTAGTATACTGAGC
This sequence comes from Enteromius thamalakanensis, assembly GCA_032357475.1. Classification (NCBI taxonomy): domain Eukaryota; kingdom Metazoa; phylum Chordata; class Actinopteri; order Cypriniformes; family Cyprinidae; genus Enteromius; species Enteromius thamalakanensis. Next base: position 1,080,290 of record JAUCMT010000065.1, read on the forward strand.
ATGAAATAAATGTAACACATTTAAGGATGTTTATTTTTCACTAAGGCGGAATCGACCAATTCTCACTTGCAAGAAATAAAGTGTTTTTACAACTTGTCTTGTGAGAGTGATCTAGAAGATACTAACTTGTAAAGGACACTGGGCACGTCTATGGCACACCGGAAGCCTCGGTCCGTCTGCTCGATGTTATAAGAGTCACACGGTTCGTCCAGACACTGCTCAGATGCTGCGGAGCAACACATTCACATTATATGATGCCACACTAACATACATATATATATATATTCTATACTGAATAATGATACTATGAGTTTAAAAACCACAGACCTGTTCCCGAATATGAATAATCATCCTCTTCTTCTTCGTAGGTTTCCTCCTGAACAGGATTCTTCCTGTAAATTCTGCCACTGATGTTAACCAGAACCGGCCTCAAGACTTCCATCACACACAAACTGCTGAATGAGGAAGACATCACGGTTCATTTACACACAGACGTTAATGTGCCATAAATTATTCCAGTTAAATTAACTGGATAATATTTAATTTAACACATTCAAAAAAAAAATCTTTGAACAGATATATATACAAAAAATGCAAGACAGTTGAAAAATTTAAGCAAAATAATAATGTTTAAATATTTAATGTGTTATAATTCCACTGAAGCTAAATGATTTAATATAATATATAATAATATATGCATTTAATATAGAAAATATATACATTTAATTTATCTCTTAATTCGTTTGCTGCTAATTTCTGAGTCATAATTAGTGAAGTAATCCACTAAAACTTCCAATTTAATAAGATACTCAAATTTCTGAAGACCAGTATTTTATATTAATCAGCACAAAATAGATGTATCTAAGACTAGTCGGTAAAAATTGCAGTTTTTATACTAGTTCTCACTAAAACACAATTGTCGAAAATCATACAAGGTGCAAAAAACTGTAAAATCTTGAAAAACATGACATCTTCTGAAATGTGCAGCTCACGAGAGGAAACACTGAAATGCACCACTAAGTTTAAATGTCTTTCATATTTTATCATATTTGCACGCATGTGCTTCATTTGACTGTATGACTGCGACACTGATAAACCACAAAATGAGAATGAAACAACTCAGAGAAAAAAAACAAAACATAAACTCACAGGAAAGCATGAACAGTAATTATTAAACGATCACTCTTTCTACCTTCGTGCTGTGTTTGATTGCGTGAAACCGTGGACGGAAACGAGACTTCGCACTTACATCCGCTTTCATCGTCACGCTTAAAAGTCCTCAGCTGAGAGGAAAAATATATAATATTTTTCATATACAATAAAATATTTAATGGTTATCCTATTTACATATGCACTAAACATTTAAATAATAAAGAAGGGAACTATTTTGTACTTTTAATAAACCAGTCAATGTACATCTCTTTTACGTTTTCGTGTTTATTTGATATTTAGTTTCAATTTGAAAATACATGACATTGTGTACAATAATAATTCAGAAAGTCCAAAAACGTAAAATGAAATAAAAATAAATAACCAGGACTTATAACGTTAGCCTCTTTACGCCGCGACTTTAGGGGGCGCCCTGCGTTCGATCAGCGTCAGACTGACGTAAACAAACGCACTGAAGAAGCGGCGGCGGTTTCGGGTGACGCAGGTTATCAACAAATACTACATGATTTTAACACAAGTTTAACTTTTTTATGTCTTTATTTATATATATATATTGCTCTTGAAACGGGTATTAAGTGTGGAGTAGTGAAAATGGCGCATGATTTGAGCTCGAGTGTTGCTTTTGGGAGTTAAAATGTTCAATACCATTTAATAATTTGTATTTTTAATAAAAATGTCAAAGTTGAAAAGAAGTAATATAAAGAAACGTTGAGTTCTATATCTTTTTGATTGTTCTGCGTCTATGGGCTGTTACATAATGCTTTTATTAAAAGCGTGAAGCTTTTGTAAAGACCTAAGAGTCGTGTTTACATTTTTACAAGTGCAAATGTTTTTATTAATGTTTTACAAATGCATACAGCTTATTAGTTATTTAAGTTATTAAAAAGAACAAACTAACATGTTTAAGAAAACTAGGTGTGTGGATTAATTTAAATTAATGTGGATAAATTAATTAATGTTGTGGTGTTTGTGTGATCTGTAGATTGTGAATGGCAGCGTCTTCGTCCTCGTCCTCGGCCGGAGGAGTCAGCGGCAGCTCTGTGACCGGATCCGGCTTCAGCGCTTCAGAGCTCATCCCGCCCAGAAAAGTGCTCTACACCTACCCCAAAGGAGCTGGAGAGATGATGGAGGGTGTGTGTGCCCTTTGCCTCTTTTTTTAGCATTTCTGAAAACCGTTTTTGTCCCTCTGATGCTCAGAAACGGCACATCCGGTCACCACATAAGCCTGTTATGCAAACAGTTTTTCCCAGTTTAGGTCTTTCACTGGTGCCTCTTTTGTTGTGAAATCCTTCTCGAATCTGAGCGTGGTTTCTGGGTCGTTTGCCCAGCGGACGGGGCTCATTCCCGTCTGTTAGTTAATGAGCTCAGCAGAGACAGAAACAAAAGGAGCAGTGGCTCAGAACAGCGTGACTCTGTGACCTGTTTGTTTGTTTGTCACAGAGCATTTTCTCATCTACTGTATTTTTCCACAGATGGATCTGATAGGTTTTTATGCGAGTCTGTGTTCAGCTATCAAGTGGCGTCCACGCTGAAGCAGGTTAAACATGGTGAGTTAAGATACAAACACCCTTAAATCCTTCACAAACAGGCCATCCGAGGTATGTCCTAGCGATGAATGCTCTGCAGTGAATGGGTGCCGTCAGAATGAGAGTCTGATAAAAACCATCAGAATAATCCACAGAACATCTGGAGAAGACAGAACATCAAACTAATCCAGCATTAATATGTTTTTAAAGGGATAGTTCATCCAAAAATGAAAATGATCCTTTTTTTAACTCCTTTTTGGAGCATCCTCTGTAATCTATAATAACTTTTCCTGCCGTCCATCTCCTGTCATCTCTCACATCAAAATCCAGACACGTAATTTAGAGCTGTTTTGGCTTGATTCTCTCCTGATTCAGACCAGAACACTTTCACCGGAGGAAGAGTTATGGATTATGGACTCATATTTTTATTAAAAAAACCTTCTGTCTTCTCCAGGTGTTAACTGATACAGTGCTGTGGATTATTGGGATGTTATTATTAGCTCTCATTCTGACGGCACCCATTCACTGAGGGCAAATTAGAATTTTAGGGTGAAATATTCCTTTAAAGCCGGAGCTGTACCGATGGTTGATCAGGACTGTCTCTGATCTCAGATCAGCAGGTGTCGCGGATGGAGCGTCTGGCTGGACTGGTGGAGCAGTTGGAGGCAGACGAGTGGAAATATAAACCCATCGAGCAGCTCCTGGGATTCACCACCTCATGACTGCATTCAGAGCGAACGGATCAGTTTCTCCGCTTGTAAACATATTCATTAGTTTTCCTCATCTTGAATGAGCTGAAGTTCGGATGAACGTAGATGTGTGTTGTTTTGCACTGCTTTATAACGTGTTTGTGATCATGTATGTAAATATGCATTGTGTTTTTTGGATACAGCCTTAGGAATATGTTAAATAACCCCATGTTTTCACAGTGTAGATTTTTACATTTAAATACACGTACAATAAAAGCCTTTTTAAGCACAATTCATAATGTTGCATGAATTAATTAAAATGCTGATCAAAGGTACATTAACATCTACATCTGCATTGATTTGATTTATCTGTTTATGTGCTCAATAAATAAATACAGAAAATGTATTTAAATTGCATATTGGATTACACTTTAGTTTTTATTAAATTAATGCAATGCACGATTTGTCAGTCATACAGAAATCTTGTTTTTATTTACAAAATATTATATGTATCAAATATATTTAGCTTAAATCTGCAAAAAACAATTGCATTTATTCCCTTAAATGAATATAGTTTAATATATAATTTAATGTAATATTAAATATAATTTAAATATGAATAAATAGTTAAAATGCATGGGCTTGACACATGCTTAAAATAAATAAATATACCAGATAGTCCAGTCTGCTTCATTCATACATGTCTGACAAATATGCATTAAAATCCTCTTTTTTTATTGGTATAATTTATTTATTTATTGTATTTTACATTTATTTGTAAACAAAGCTTGCTCTGCTTCTGAACCACATTGTGTCATGTTAAAATCTCACAGAAACGTCAAGCCATGCTTCTGTCAGTGTGTTTTGTTATTCACAGTGTAAGTCATTTGTAAAGAGCAAAAGCATATTTTTCCCAGTGCACAATAGTTTTTCAGTGACTTAAGTCAGTGTGTGTGTGTTTATTAGCTTTCTGTTATTTAGTCAACCGAGCATGTGTGGGAAACTAAAACAACGGCTGAGGGTTTGTTTCAGAGACAGACGTGGGAGTCCTGTAGGAACACGGAGAGGGGGAGGACACACTGACCGAACGATGGACAGCTGTGTGGAGATAAAAAAAATAAGAGCCTCTGTGTTTGTCCTTGAGCTGAGGCTCCTGCAGAACAACAAGCTCATTGCTCAATCAAGCTCTCATGTTCATCACCTAAAACCAGCTCTCTGCTTTTGTGGAAATAATCAGAAGAAAAGTTAAAGCTTGAGGGGAAAGGGAAAGCAATGCAATGTGATCCTTGTGTAAACATCGCTTGAGTTCCTGCAGAAGCTGGAGGAAGCTCTGAACCTCAGTAGATGTTTATCAGCCTGCATCGAAGCAGTCAGCAGAGCTGTTTCTGAATGAAAGTACTGAATGTTCTGTTCTCTTCTAGATGAGATGTTGATTTGTCTACTTCTGTATTCGAGAGAAGGGCGTTTCTAACAGCCGGAAACAAAGGGTGGAGCTCATCAAAAATGCATTTATTTATTTATTTATTTTTCTTTTTTGTGAAAAATGCATTCTTATCATTCTCAATTAGTGATCTCTGTTATATTTTCATTTAAATATATTGTTGTTAATGATCATTTAAAGGCAGTACAAAAAAGGAATGATGTGTGTGTGTGAGTTTTTTTGCATGTTATTACTCTTTTATTATGTTTTTAATATGTTTTTATTGTGTTAGCTAGCATTTGGATTATTAAATGTAATACACAATGAAAAAAAAGTGTCAAAAGTCATCTGTTTTCAAATTAACTCTACATAGATCATATAAATATACTTTACATTTCCTTCTATGAACTTGTTGCTTCTATAGTTTAGTTATATTTAGTATGAGGCGTGTAGGCTCTTTTCTCAGCAGAATAACAGACTGGTTCCGTTGTTGATTTCATGGCAACATTCCCTTAATGCCCATAAAATATATGACCCTCAGCAGAGCGAGATGTAAATGAAGTGGGACGGTATGTTTTGTTCCTGGACGGGGGACACGTGTCTTTGTTTTTCTGCGGTTCCTCCTACATACGAAGGGAACTGTTTGTCCTCCTCTGCTGAAGTTTGGCTTCCGTCCAACAAACCTCCAGTGCATTACATGCAGAAGAATGCGTGCCTCAAAGTCCAGCTGCTGAAACTTCACGCAATAGATTTCTTGAGCTTTCCAAACTTTATTTGTTTGGTTGCTTAACTCCTTGTCCTGAAGGAACGGAGCGGTTTATTATTCACTGTAGAGGTGGTCAAAGGCTTTGATTCAAATGGACAAACGGCTTTAAGTTTTAACCAGGAAACCTTCCAGCTATTATTGCAGTCATGAGGCTGTATATGAGTTTTACTCAACATGTTTTTGATCCAAAGTAACCTGGTGTTGTAATTTTAGCCATGTTTTAGGATTAAACTCGTGCCCTAGTTTTAAAGAAAATGCTCTGAAGAGTATTTTTCCCAAAGTAACCACATCTCTGTTACTGTTTATGAGCAATAATGATTGAACAAACACTTCTTATGACACCTTGTGTATCTGCTAGATAGAAATATATAATCCTAGGGACGTAAAGTCAGAGGTGCGAGATGTAAAGCTGGAATCACAAGACATAAAGAGAGACGTAAAGTCAATAACAAGACATAAAGTCAGAATATGAGACAAAATATAAGTCTGAATTGTAAGACATAAAGAAAAGTAAAGTCAATAAACAGATGTAAAGTCAGAATTGTTGAATGTAAAGTCTGAATCATAAGATTTAAAGTCAAAATATGAGACAAAATATCAGAAATACACGACGAATTCTGAGACATGAAGAAAATAACAAGACGTAAAGTCATAATTGTGAATCACACAACATTAAACTTATATTGAGATGTAAAATCACAGTGTTGTAAATAAGAAATAAAGGTAAATCAGTCATGCATGTATTAATATGTATTTAATGCTCAGAAAAGTCATCTGCTGTGGTAATACATGCTAAAATTACTTCCTTCCTCAGGACTGAGGTGCTTCTTTCATTCACCAAGCGTCTTTAAGACACATTTGGCAGAGGTCAGATCTTCAGTTGTCCTCAAGCCCAAATCTGCTGAGGTGTGAAAAAAACCACCAGGCTTTTCTCGAAGCACCACATAAACATGTGCTATAGTCTGGTTTAACGCAGAAAAACTCTTCGGACAGACATTCTGAGGCCCATTAATGTTTGTGTATTCATGCGGCTGAACGGATTCAAATGCATTATATGCAAAGGATTTGAGGAAAAACACACCCTTGGCTAGCAAACAGAGGACAGGAATGCGCCTGTCCATGTGGGACGGTCTCTGCTGACCAGCAACAGCCCTTCGTTCTAAACTAGGAAACTATTAACCCTTCCCTAACCTCCCCCGACTGCAGGGCTTCACGCTTTACAGCCCAATTCCACCCACTTTAGCTTAAAGACAAAGTCTCAATCAAATTACATCTTCCTTTATAGTGAATTCATGCCAGTGAATACTACTTTTTAAGGTAGTTGGAGCTTTCTAATGTGTGTTAGTTTCAGGGGCTTCAGGTGAAAACTCACAACAAACACACTTTTAGCACTTTAGTTGGGTTACTGTGTCCTTTTTAATGATTATTTTAGATGAAAAACACTAAGGACAGTGTATGTTTATGTCTTTTACACTATAGAAAAGCACTACTCTTATATTTAACTCATAAAACTTGGATTTCTTGGTACAATATGTTAATTCAGAGACTGGATATTTTTTTTATTTAAATAAAAACTGTTGTTTTAAATGTTTCCATTTTTAGTTTACTGTTTTGTTTTTACTAGTTTAACTAGTCACCATTTAGTAAAGCGCAAACATGAAAACTCCCCAAAAATTCAGATCCTAAACGCAAACTTTTGGTGCTTTTAGTTTGGTTTTAGACTCAAATCTAAGGAAAAGTTTACATTTAAGGTTTTATAAACTATAAAAAGTGCTAAACTGCAATTTGTAACTATTTGATTTTATTTACACAAAACTTTTTTTTTTTTTGGTATGCAAATCTAATTAGCTCTTTGAATAAAACCAGTTGTTTAATAGGTTTCGGGTTAAAATTTAGTGACTTGCAACCATTTTTTATCATCAAAAGTACAAATGTGCGCATTCAGACCCCTTTTGGCATTTTCACTTTGGTACTTCTGTGACTTTAACAAAAAAAAAGCTTTAAGACTCTACATTTTAGGTCTTATAAACTATAAAAAAGTTTTTATAAGCAATAAACTGCAACTTTTTATTACTTTTAACTATTTCTAATTCACAAGCTATAAAACTTTTGTTGGTATAAGTTATTTAGGTGTTTGAAGAAAGTCTAACTAGTCAAATAGTTTCAACTGCTAACAATAGTAAGAGATCGACAGCTAAAGTTGTGTACAATGCAGTATATATCAGCGTTTCCAAAAGTATTTAATGCCAACAACCTGTAAGAAACCCAGAAGGCTTGAATTATTGGATAAGGACGCATTTGGCCTCATGCATCTCTCTCAGTGTGTTTATTTAGTTGAAATCATCAGTCATTGTGTGGCTCTTCCTGCACGTACTCAATAAAACGCATCTACGGAGTCAGTATTTCACAATTCTGTTTCGATGCGAAATGCAAATCACTAAATCGTCCAATCAAACCACAAACAAATGCGCAGACGTGAGATTCGCCACTGCATGTCCTGAGCTGAAGACAAAAGGTGATGTGAGAAGCGCACCTCCTCCACCGCAGACAATAGCGACGCTCTCATTGATCAGCGCTGCTGCGTGTTACCAGGCGAACTTGGGACGCGAAAGACGTGACATAGACGCCGATTGGCTGGAAAGTCCCGGGGGGCGTGGCTGGCGCCGCCGGTATATAATCAGGCGCAGAAAGGGTTGCGTCAGTGTTTGCAGAACTCACTGCGGATACGAACAGCTGCTGCACTTATTCCACTTCTCGCAAGGCTTTGTTGGTTGCTGGTCTTTGTTACGGACCTTTACATCTGCGGGAAACTACCGACAATTCATCACACGTGAGGATCTACATTACTAAATACCGGTAAGAGGCTTATTTGATGATTTGTCGGTGTTTAACAAGATCTTTTTGTATTGTCTTCATTGTAGTTCATTCAAACCAATGCGAGACAAAAGTATGCTGCGTTTCTGATCATCACGGTTTATATTCGATTACATCAGCACTGCAGAATTAGTCAAATAACTGGCTGATGCACGTTAAAATAAAATGCTTTGTTGTCTGACTTGTTTACTCTGCAGTGATGATTTCCTTGCTTAGTATTGTCTTGTTTTCCTGTACAATTATCCATTGATGAGAAGCAAAGTGGCTTATTATATCTTATATTAGAGGTTAAAAGCTATACATTTTAATTTAAAGGGAAAGGAATTTTTCTCACCCTGCTGGCAGATTCTTATGCATGAAGTAACTTTCCAATGCAAAAGCATGCATGACTTCTCTGTATTCATTTTGCTTGTAAATGCATCTTGTTTGCAAATTTTTACTGGAGAGGCTAAATATGCAATTTCTAATTTTGTTTTGCAATGCACCAGCTGCTTTTGTGTCTTGTGCATTAATAATAAAACCAAATCTTCTCTCTTACAGTCATTCCAAGACACAACAATGCAGGAGCAGCTGATTTCCAGCCTTTCATCTGAAGACACCAGTCTCCCGTCCACACCAACATCTGACGCTCCGTCCAAACGCTTGTCCTGGAGCAAACTGATGCAGAAACTGCACAGCAGCCAAAGCCTGGACTCCGATTCAGACAATCACAGCAGCACAGACGATGCATCAGATGCAGGTAAATGCGCACTTCTTGCTTGCATATATTGCATGCAACTTTGGTTTCAAGTTCTCGAGTCTAATGCATGCATTTGTCTCCTGCAGGTTCAATATCCCTAGCCGACCTGTCTGAATCAGACTTGTTTTTTGACCCGGCCGAAGAGGCGTTGTGCAAAGAAGTGGTGCAGCTCATCGCACTTAACCTGACCGATGCCAAAGACGGCGTCCTGCACTGTTCCAAGCTCCTGATTCCAGAGAAACTCCTGGAGCACATCGGTCAGGAGCTGGTGCATCTGTCGGTCAGCGAGCCCTGTGGCCTCCGCGGGGCTCTGGTTGACCTCTGCGTGGAGCAGGATGGCAGCTGTGAAGCTGTGGGACAGATTGCGGTCGACCCATATCTAGTGCCAACCTTCCAGCTCACACTTGTGCTGAGGCTCGACTCCCAGGGCTTCTGGCCAAAAATCCAGGGGCTTTTCGCTGGCAGATCGCCTGCGTCTCCGGTGGTTAGACGTGCACTTAAACTGAGCACTGGATTTAGAGTTATCAAAAGAAAACTGTACAGCTCTGAAGAGCTTTTGATCGAAGAATGCTGAGACAGACGTGTCACAGACTTTTATTAGGTTTTAAAACGAAGCCGTGTGGTCTCCCGAGAGAGACCTGATTGTTGTATGACTGTAAGCAGTGAATGACCAGCTCGCAGGGCATTTGTAATGCAATGTAGGGTATATGAAAAAAGACTTTTGTAAGACAATTTTATGTTGCACTTTTGCTGACGTTCTAGTGAAGCAGGAGTTTTCAGGCTGCTGTTGAAAGGTTTACCTCAGGTTCATGGAAACCAAATGTGGCAGCTATTTTCCATGTATCAAACTTGACCTTTTTTGTTATTCAAGTGCCAGATTGTTCAAAGATGTATGTGGATGCAGTTATTGTTCACTTAGATCAAACGGAGGTGCTTTTTTTTTTTTTTTTTTTTTAAACATATGCGTATTCCATGCATCTTATTTATTTGATATTCAAATGAAATGGTTCTGGGTTTTTTTGTACTTGAACGAAATGCAGAAAATAAATTATCTTTTTAAAGAAACAATCAATCAGTGTTGGGTTTCTTTATGCATTTGGCCAATGACTGCAGTTGTACACTCAACAGATGTTTTATCTAAAGTAATTTGAATTGCATTAATGCATTACCATATTTATGCCTTCTCTGGGAATTAGGAAGATGAATTTTGACTTAACAGTATTTTAATAGCAGCTCCTTGCAAAGTTGCCTTTTATTTAACTCCATAAACATGCTTCAATGACTTAATTTATGTGATTTGAAGTAGTGACAAAGAGTTTTGATCAATAATTAAGTGCTATACAATAATAAAAATAAAAAACCCGCATATTATAGCATTATAAAGTTAATTCAGTAATTAAGCTTCATAATGCACCTTTTATGATGCACAGTATGATCTCAAATAAAGGTAACCAGTTATTATACAATATCTGTTCCATTAATACACTTTCAGACGGTATCAAAAAAACATGACAATCAACCAACTTCAAATGAAACCAATCAATGAATATAATTCCATCAGTGTCTCCGCAATGGATGTGAATGGGTGCCGTCAGAATAATGCACAGCACTCCAGTCCATCAGTTAACATCTCGAATAGACAAAAACTGAAAGATGTGTTGAACTATAAACAGAGTTCATAATCCAGCCCCATATTTGTTTAGAGCTGTTTTGATCTGTGCAGATACAGACCGCAACACTTTCGCTGGAGGATTATATTTTTAGTTAAGAAGATCTTAATGCTAGTTTAGTTTGATCTTTAGTCTTCTCCAGATGTTAACTGATGGACTGGAGTGCTGTAGTTTATTGTGACGCGTCTCATTCTGACGGCACCCATTCACTGCAGAGATGAAGATCCTGATCTTGGATGGCCCGTGGGTGTTATAATAGTTCATTTTTTGATTAAAAGTCATTACGGTTCATTTTTAAGTGGACTATTCCTTTAAGTGAAGAGCATGTCTTTCTCTCAGCTGTTGTGATGAACATTCCACACACCGGTTTATTTTTTTCCTGAGGGGTGACTGAACGTGCAGAAAGCCATGATTCAGCTCAACACACACACACACACACACACACACACACACGGCAGACAGTGGCACGTACAATCTTTATTTGTATTCAGAGTGAAATAATTGCAGCGTAGTCTGTCAGCAATGAAATAGTTCCACTAAAGTCATGTAGAAAATAAAACTTCATATGAAATAAATATTCCTATTCAATCCTTCAATAAATATCACCTGTGTACAGCAGCCGTATTACTCCTACCACGCAGCACAGTTAAAGTCAGACGCAGACAAAATCATTTAATCAGTAGGATCCCTGCATAGATAAATCTCAAACATACAAATATAAATCATTAAAAAGACATGATCTGGATCTAAACAAACTCAAATAAATATATGCAGATATTGTGGTGGGATTTCCAGGCGGTTTTCTAATGCAGAACCAGATTGTTGATTAGCCAGGGCTGAATTTAGAGAACCAAACCGTGAACTTTAATCCAGGCCAGAACATTCAGACAGCGAGGAAACGTCCTTCGTCCACAGGAGTCCAAAACACCGGCTCCGATTTCACACACACACACGATCCTTAGTAGGCATGTACACACACACATTTGCTCACGTACATGGTCTTTAGCATGCATGTATACACACACACACACACACACACACACACACACACACAGAGAGTTTCAGTCCTCAGTAAGTCTTTCTAGTCAAGTTCAGGAGTTCAGCCCTGTTCTTCAAACAAATGTATTTACAATCCGTATGGCGTTCTTCCATATTCCAGAATGGAGAGATTGTTTTTTGGAACCTGTGCAGAAAATACACATTAATGCATGATTAATATTAATTTAAAGAAAAATTAATAACATAGTGTTTAAATAATAATTTTTGATGAAGTGTGTATCTTCTCCAGCAGCGGTGTTCCCTTCAGTCCCTCCACAGAACCAAACCAACCAGTACTCCTGTCTATATGCCTACACGTGTGTGTATTATATAAACAAACACATAACATACAGAAAATATACAATTTTTAACATGTATTTTTAGAGACATAGATTAATGAGGAACAAAAACAAACAATTGAATGAGACCACAACAAAAAGTGAAGGGGGTCTGAATGCACTGTGTGTGCGCGCGTGTATATATATAAAAAGATGTGTGTATGTGTATATCTAAATACACACACACACCCCTACCCTTCATCAAAGTTGTCCTAAAACCAAAATAATACCCATTCTTGTCATAGGACAACTTTGATAAACTTTTATGATCCACTTCGAATGTTGACTACTGATATATATATATATAACTTTTTTCCTTCTCCCCCAAAAACACATTTTCATGTAAGCTTATTACTAAACCTAAATAAATATTTATTGTTTTTACAGTTATTGATATTTATTCGATATGTTCATTGTTAGGAGTTAAATATCCTGATGAAGAATATAAACAGGATTTTTTTTACTTGTTCCTACTTTTTCTCCACTACTGCAAAGAGAAGAAGGGTTTTCACACACACAGCTTGACACTGGCTGCGTTGATGATGTTGCTCAAATAAACAAATTAATGACCTAAAAGCTGTTTTTTCCCTACAGGACATCAAACACTCATCTGAGGCGCCACACTCTATCTTCATCTTAGTATTCTAGGGTTGATTCCCAGGGAAGGCATGAGCTGAAAGGGCTCTGGATTAAAGCATCTTCCAGACGGGTGTGTGCGAGCGACCTCAGAGGTCAGAGGTCAGATGAAGGCGGTGCTCACCAGGTACTGCAGTGATGCTTCATCTATCCATGTAAAGACGCCTGAACCTCAGACAGCCGAGAGCAGCTCGGGGTTCCCATCCTCTGAGCGCGCTGGTACAGATTGCTGTCCCCGAAATACCGCGCGCGATACAGCAGACCCTCCTCTGAGAGAAACACACACACACACACACACACGTGAGCCATGCTGCCAAAATAAGTGTGAATGCACACACACTTGGGTTGGGGGGGTAATTTGAGGTTTTCACAAAAATGCATTCATTAAGCCTTCACCTAGTGATCCCACAGCTCTAAATTATAATTAAACATCTAAAATGATTTTTATTTGTATGTTTTTTCCTGAGAAGACTACTCTGCTGCCTCTCATCTGAAGTGATACATACACATGTTTACAGGAGGATAAATATATTGAAGTATATTTGTTGTAAGTATAATCTGTTATATCTTAAGTGAAGGTTTGGGGGAAAACATGATTAGATCCGTGCATTACACTTTATCTTCAAATGTTAAATCAAATGATTAAAGAATAAATGGACTCACTGCTTGACTGGAAATTTGTCATTTTAATAACCAGTTTATTTTTCATAAACACACAACAACAAAGAAATAAAAATAGCTGTACTGAGATTATGATTATGTTGCTGGTGATTCTGCCTCAGAACCTTGAATCCGTTTGAAATGTGCTGACTGCTTTGACTCTTAACAGGTCATTTTTTATTAAATCTCAACATTTTTGAAGGACTTTTAACAAGGAATGTAAAAAACATATATTTTTGAATATTTGCTCATTTTTGCCAGCGCCCGTCACTTAAAGGCATAATTCAGCAAACCATAGCAGAGTTAAACACAGTAAATCATTAGCTGACTCAGATCTAGTTTGTTCAGGCTGGGAATAAACACAAGCACATCATCAGTGAAATGCGTGTGAATATCTCCAGAAGTCGAGCTGATTCACTGAACGCGAGACAAATGACGTGAAAGGAAGTGAGAATGTGGAGCCAGTTCTGACCGGCTCTCAGAGAACGAATCAGCTTGAGTAGAGAATCAGACGTGAGTCATGAAGATCGAGTCTGGAATCATCCGGCTAAACTCGCTCAGTTATGATTACATAATCACTAACAGCTCTTAAAGCAGCAGTCCACCCAAAAAAACTGTTCTGTCATCCTCTACTCACCCTCACACTCCAAACCTGTGTGATTCACGATTTACTCAAGTAGTTTCTTACTTTAAAAATGAATACTTTTGTCCATGTTGCTCAAAAATGATTTATAATGTTACAAAATATTTCTATATCAAATAAATTCTGTTTTTTAGGCAGCTTTTCTGTTTCTATTCATCTGTGAATCCTGAAAAATGATATTATTCTGATTTCTGAAGATCATGAAGACTGGAGTAATGATGCTGAACATCACAGAAATACATCACACACACACACACAAAAATAAAAAGAGCTTATTGCAGCATTTTATCTGACAAATCTGACCTTTTCCCCTCAGTCTGAACCACAAGATATAGTCAGAATTTTGAGATAAAAAGTCACAATAACTTTTTTATTTTTTATTCAGTGGTGGAAACAGCCTTCCATACGAAACATAGAAAATGATAATAATTTTTCAGATTTTTGTACTCTTTTTGATTAAATAAATGCAGCTTGGGTGAGCAGAAGACACTCTTTAGAAGCATTTGTAAAAATCTTACTATCCACAGATATTTGCATGTGAGTGTAAACTACTGCTTTCATGAGCTATGTGAAGAAACTAGCATGAACGTGGTGGATATATGAGACCTCCAGACTTTGACAGAGTGTGTGTGTGTGTGTGTGTCGTACTCTGTTGTTTCTCTTTCCAGCAGTTGTTCCTGAGGTTGGAGATGTAGTCATCCTCTACACTGCTCTCTACTCGTTTCAGACTCGGCCCGCTGTAGTCCTGAGGGAAGCGCTCGTTCACGTAATACGTCACGCCCAGATTCTCCGTCACGCGCTTGTGTGTGTGACCTGCTGACCTTTTAGACATACACGTGAAAAGAGATATTTTCAGAAGGACATGATAAGAAAAAAACACACAGAGAGAAAACAAGTACACCCTGAACTTGAAAACAGCGTTCAATATACACTTCATATATTAGTTTCTCTTAATATTTTGGATTCATTTTATTTTCAGTTTTTGGGATTTTGTTGTAATCTTATGTTGTATTATTAGCATTTTAAATATACCTATTTATTTTAATTTTTAGCTATTTAGGTACAAAAGTACAACTAGCTCAATTTATTTTTTACATTTTATATTACATAGAACACATATATATTGATGTATAATGTGTGTATGTATATATATATATATATATAAATACACAGACCCAAACACACACACATATATATATATACACATACAGTTTAGTTAACTATAAGTTTGAGTGTTTTACAAAGAGAGCACCGAGGGTCAGAGGTCACAGATTTCATGCACATGAAGTGTGAAGATGCAGCTGAGCGACTGTCCACTCAAGACTTCTAGATGATTCCTCTGAAGATAAGTCAGGGTCAAAGGTTGAGTTCACACCGAGTTTACAACCCTCCGATCTCTCTTGACCAATCAGACGAGATCTCAACTGACTGACAGAATGCATCTGCCGTACAGCTACAGCGTTTCATTCAAATAAGAACGCTACATAAACTCAAAGTTCAAAGTTCAAATGTTATATTTCCCATTAATAGCTATTCAATGCCCATTAACTTGACAAATCACTAATTTTGATAAATATATGCATTATAGAATAATAATATTAATGTAAAATAAAACACAGCCAGATTCTATATTTTTATTATATTTAAAAAACAAATTAATATATAATTTAACGGACGGTTCACACACACACACACACACACACACACACGGCTGTATATATACACACAAATACTTTTTTTAAATTAATTAGTAAATAAAAATGGATTGATTTTTAAACAGGGTCCTGAGCTCGACTGGTCCGAACCGGTTCGTCACGACGTAAGACCCGTTATTGACCGGAGCGGCTCACGGTGACCCGGCATGGACCGATGTCTCAGCAGCATCAGCGATCAATACAGCAGATTAATAAAAATACTGACGCGTGCTTCTTTTATGAAACTAATAATGATACAAACCTTCAAATTTTGTAGCAGAGCACTTGTACTTGGTTATAATGTGTTCACAAATATAACATAGAAAAGTTCTGACATTAAATGAAGCAGCCGTTCAGATTTCTAGGTCACTCGTCATGAAACGTAAGTGGCATTGATCATGTGACAAAAGGTCAGGTTTCCTTCAAGCAACAGATGTTCTTTGGAACAAACCAAAATCAAGGGTCGTGTGTCACTGATTTGTGGCCAAATATTAGTCCACAGCTTCAAAACAATTTATATATAGATATATATTTACACACATGCACATTTTATTAGTTTTTTTCAAATACTTCGTAAAATGTATAAATTACATATGCATATATATATATATACACACACAAGCAAAATGATGCCTTGTTCCGCTGTAGATAATGAAGTTTCAATACTCCATGTACCTGCCGTAGAACTTTCTGTAATCTATTGATTCTGATAACGAGAGCGTTTGTGTGTTCAAGATATCTGAATGTACAAATCTGACTACTGGAAGAGCAACTGTGCTGTTTAAAGTGTGAAAGTAGATAAAAAAAGAGTGACAGAGAGAGAAATACTGATAAAGAGAGAGAGATAGAAGAAGAGCGAGACTCACGGTCTGAAGCTGAGGCTGTAGGGAGGGTTGGTCACCATCATCTGACTGAGAGCTGACACGATAACGAGGATGAGGATGGGCATCAGCTGCATGAGAAGAGCAAGACCGCCCTGAACACACACACACACACACACACACACACATTAATCATCACAACTCTCAGGAATTCTCCAGCACACTCTGATCTACTCCTTAACATCTCATTGCTGCCCTCTACTGATTCATCCAGAGAATACAGCTACAGCAAATAACACTGACGCAACCACCACAGCAAATTTACTAAATCAAAATAAGTTTCATTTATAGAATTGTATAAACGCTATATCTTATTTAGCTTTTTTAATAAAATAGTTTTATTTTGTATATAATTTTAAATATATTTACCTGTAGTAATTTAGATATTTGTCAGACTTATGTATATATATATATAATTTTTAGAAATTATTTTAGAAAATAAATAATAATTTATATATTTATTTTTGCATTTTATATATACATAATTATTATTATATATTTGTAGTGTGCAATTTTTTTTTCTTTATATATATATATATATATATATATATATATATTTAGAGTTGCATGTTGTATTAATAATTATAACGATAATATTATAATTTCTGTACTTAAAAGTATTTCTTAATTCTTATGCAATTTAAAAAAAATATCTAAATAAACTAAGTGACCTGCAACAAACATGAGAAAAATCATTCCCCCTTACACTGACATACATCTTTACCTAAAACGGATGTTTTTATATTTACTGCAAAACATGAACAGAGCCGGAGGGTCTGAAGATGTTCCTCACCCCTCTGTGTTCTCCTCTCTCAGCTTGATTCTGATTAAAGCGCATCCGTCCATTACTGTACATGTGAACATTACCTGAAAAAAACACAGTCATGTCTTTATTCAGAGCCTCAGGGACTGTGGGATTGTGTGTGTGACATCTGTGCAGCACGAGCTCTGAAACACACTGACAGACACCGGCTTCTACCAGTCAATAACACTCAGTTAGTTTAGTTAACAGCTACACAATAACCTTTGAGTTGTTCTTTAAAACCTTTGGAAAACTTTGAGGTCATATTTTAAAGTATAAAGTAGTGCTGTCAAGTGATTAATCACATCAAACACAGGTTTTTGTTTACATAATGTGTGTGTACAGTTTATATATATATATATACATACATACACACACACACACACACACACACAGTAATTGAAAAAATATTTACACGTGGATATACCTTTATATATTTATATCATTTATATATTCAAATAAATATATTTATGTATAACCAACATTTTTATACATGCGTGTGTGTGTGTATTTATATACACATAAATATACACAGTTTACACACACATTACGTAAACAAAAACTTAATTTGGATGCGATTAATCTTGACTAATTGACTAAAAGGTAACTTTTCAGACTCTGAAATTCTATATTTTGCAATTCTTAAAAAAAGTATTATGAAATATAAGCAGAATTGCAAGAACAAAAAAAATTACAATTATCTTTTTTGTTACTTATTCCTTGGTGAAAACAAGCTCCCACGGTAATGAAATCTTTAAATGAAACTTAACTTATATATTGATTTTAGGGTGAACTTTTGAATGTGAAATACTCTGCCCCCTGTCTGCTTCAGCTTTAATTACCCAGGATCCCTGTCAGCCTCACAAACACACGCTTCAGACTCACTAGAAGGGAAGCCTCCTCCGAAGAACATGTTGAAGAGATCCTCAGGTGAAATATCAGCCTCGAAGTGTGTGTCGTTGTTCTGGCTGGACCGGCCCGAGCTGCTGCGCTCCTCTCCGAACTGATCGTACTGCCGCCTCTTCTCCACATTCGACAGAACTGCATACGCATTTCCTATAGCTGCAGCCCAAACACAGGACACACTGACTTCATGAACACATGCTGATATTACTGCAACCAAAGCAAGCGTCTTTACCTTTAAAAGCCTCCGTGGCTCCTGGAGCGTGGTTCTTATCAGGGTGGAACTTTAATGCCAGTTTTCTGTAGGCTTTCTTAAGATCCTCTTCAGAAGCATCTTTCTGCACGCCAAGAATCTCGTAGTAGTTCTTGCACTGCTTTATTCTGCCAATTAAACACAAAATAAAACTCTTAAACGACTGCATTCAGATAAAAATGCTTTTCATAAATTGACATGAAGCAGACATAAAATGAAGTTATGAAATAAAGAACCTGAAATACTAAAATAACTGAGTGAAAAAGAAATAAAAATATTTAAAGAGCAAGAATTAAAAAAAGACAAACCATAAAAAATTAAGTAAAATGTAAATAATATAATAGCATGGAAATCTGTGCTGTCAAACAATTATGTTTTGTTCACATATTTATATTTATTATGTATATATTAATCCACACATGCATGTATTTAAAAAAATTATACATTTCTATATTAAATATTTATGTGATAATTTCGAGAAACATAAATCTTTGAATGTAAATATTTTCAAAATATACATTGCATATGCACGTTTATATATATATATATATATACACACACTTTCTGTGAATTTTATGAAATAAGGTTACGATGAAGTACTAAATTACTAAAAACTAAACTAAAACTAGGGAAAAAAGGCTAAAAAAATCATCAAAAGATAACAATAGAACATTACAAAATTAATAAACTAAAATTAAATCTAAAAATAAAACCTAATGAATTCTATGGGAGTATGTGAATAAATAAATTAAATTACATATTTAAGCTGGCGTACTAGAAAAAGATAAATAAATAAAAATCACAAGTACAATACATACTAAATTATCAAATATATTTATATTCTCAAAAGCCAATTCAAAACATTTGTAAATACATTATATAAACAACAAATAAATAAAAATAAAAAACACACTCATTTATTGATGTGCATTTATGTTATTGTTTTAATGATCCTGCTTTTGGTTCAAGACACTTTAATTAGCTATATTAGTGGACTAAAAACTGCTGTGGGAACTACAAATGTAGGTTCTGATTCCTCTCAAAACTGTCTGGCAGAGGTCTAGATGTTTGTGAGACGCTGTTAATGTAAAAACACTCCGCACCTTCTGACGGCCTCGGCCTGCTCAGGTGTGTAGGGTTTGGAGTCGGCAGGTGCCGCCCCGTTACTGCTGACCCCTGACTTTCTCTGACGAGCTTCTGTGGCCTCGGAGGCTCCAGCAGTGCTGTTCTGAGACGAATCCTCGCCGTTCTGCTCCAGAGAATCCAGCAGCTCTGATAAACAACACAACTAACATCAGAGACAGATCCCTCACTTCAGGAAGCATGCAGCCTTTTTAGAGTGTTGTGGAAATAAGCAGCCTACTGAAGGAGCAGTTCACCCAAAACATTACATTAGCTTAATGTTTTCTCACCCTCAGACCAACTGAAATTAGAATGAGTTTGTTTCTTCAACAGATCTGGAGGAATGGGTGCTCTGCAGTGAATGGGTGCCGTCAGAATGATGGAGAAGTCAAAAGCTGAAAGCATTAAGACATCTTTTTAACTGATGCACTGGATTGCTGTAGATTATGAAGATGACTCGTTGTGACGGCACCCATTCCTTGCAGAGCTTCAGTTGCAGAGACACTAACGCTTAATTTCTCCAAACCTGACAAAGAAACTAATTTATCAGATGGCCTTAGGTTAGCACATTTTCGGCATATTAGCATTTTTGGGCCTTTCATAGGATTTTAAGATGCATGTGTCTCTACTATTCCACATCCATATAATAAGATGCTGACCTAAAAAACATTTAGTGACGTCATAGTTTCAGCACGTGAACGTCATGCCCTAATATGCTGTCTAATGAGGCAGCTCAATGGGATTTAAAACACGGCCAGATTACCATGACATCTCAATCTGACCTGTATATGAAATAGTTACATCAGCAGCAACTGTATAACAAACAAACACACACACACACTGCAGCAAACAGTTACAAACAATCAAATCTCTGTGTTTATAACAGAACAGCAGGTTTGAGCACAGATTGCTGTTAACATAACGTTACCGCGCACGCATCCAACACAGAACAGCTTGTTTTCTCCTGCACATATATTACACAAGTCACTGAGCAGCTCCTGCGCGTGGAGAGCTGTAGGAGGCTAACCGAGGCGCTCAGGCCTGGATTAGCCGCGTTGAGTGCGCTCACCCTGAGCTCGGCTCGTCGGGAAGAGCCGCTGCGCTTTCTCCAGGAACCTGCGCGCTTTCTCCGGCTGCCCGGTCTCCAGCGCTCCAATCGCGATCTCGATGCATCGCTCCGCTTCGTCCCTGTTCACCTCCATCTCTGAGCTACTTAGAAACGCCAGGAGATTCAATAAACACACGGAGAGCGCACCATTGAAATACGAACGCTGTCGGCTAATAATCATAAAAACCGTTTCCTGTCAGGCGCCGCGTCGGGTGTTTCCTGTAGGAGGCGCTCGTTGGCCCAAAAACGTAGCTTTCTATTTAAATCTTACGAGGTGTGTTGTTTTGTTGCTGATATCCGTGTGGTAAACAGTATAAACTATTTTAATTCACTATTTAAAATAAGCCATAATTGGCATAAACGTTTAAAAATAATCATCCAATCGCTGTGATGATTGAGTTGATCAGCACGGCTCTCATTGGTTCATCCCGATCAACGCTGAGAAATGTAACAGGTGCCAAGTGACTCTGCTGTCTGCGCGTTAACCAGCAGGAGTTATTTTTACACTGAAATAATGACAGAACAGCATAAACACAAACTGAACTTATTGCCATATAAATATATTGAATAAATGTAAGATATAGTATGCCAATCCGAATTCAGCACTTGACAAACCATAATAGCAATAAAATATGTAAATCACTTTATTTGTTTAGATTTTTTATAGAGTGCTATATATTTTACTTTTCTTTCTTTCTTCAATATTGTCTATTTATATTTGTATTTTTGATGTACCTGCCCAATCAGAGACAGGGTCTAGAACACTAACCCTTCCCATTTTATACTTCCGATCCAGTACCAATATCCATTCCACCATGTTTTTCTATTTCTATGGATAACAGTCTCACCAGGCGAGTAATGATGACGTGTCTAAAATCAACACTAAATATACCGAATAACGCTGCCTTTTAAATGAGATGAATACTATAAAAATAGCATGTATTTGCGAATTTAGATGATAGAACTGTATATAATATGATTTCCTCCTCTAATTATATAAAACTAGATTAATTTATTAAATACGAATCAATATGCATTGGGCACATCTAATAATAATAATAACGTCTCATGACGCATGATGCTGATCATATGTTTGATGGTAGATTAAAAGCATGTAAAATCATATAGAAATGTCTGATCCAAAATGACAAACATCAGGCTCATTAATATCTTTGAAGAATCTCCCAGTAGATGGCGCTAGAGATTTAACTGCTGCCAGTGCCATAGACTGGATACAAAGAGGCCTCTAAATAACACTTTGCGTTTAAATGTTGGTGAAACGGATCATAAAATACTTCTAACACTTTAAGTCTAAAGCTCTAGGTACTATCTGAGGGTTTAATAGCCTACATCCATGCCTTTTGATTTATTAATATATATATATATATATATTAATAAAATATTTAATTATAACTGCTTTCTCTTTTATTTCACCAACACTCTGGAACACTTTGTTATTATATTTACATATACATATTACAATAAGATATCATTTGGTAACATTATTTATTGTATTAACTAACATGAACGAACAATAAACAATGCCTTTATTACACTTTTTATTAATCTTTGTTAGTAAAAATACAGTCGTTAGTTCATGTTAGCTCATGTTAACAAACACAACATGTGATTTTAATAATGCATTAATTAACATAAAAATTATAAAATGCTATAGAAATATTGTTTATTCTAAGTTCATATTAACTAATGAACCTTATTGTAAAGTGTTACAAAAAATGTTTAACTGGTTATAATTGAGTTATTTCTGCATAAAGGCTGCATGTATTTGATCAAAAATACTTAAAAATTGTGAAATATTATTCTAATGTAAATTATCTGTGTTCTGTGTGAATCTGTGTTAAAGAGTAATTTATTTCTGTGATGTTCAGCATCATTACTCCAGTCTTCAGTGTCACATGATCTTCAGAAATCGTGCTGCTCAATATTTTTGTGTAAACTGTGATCAATTTTGTTTTTCAGGATTCACAGATGAATAGAACATTGAAAGAACAGCGTTTACTAGTTTTGTAACATTGCAAATGTATTTACTTTCACTTTTGATCAATTTAATGTACTTTTTAATGTATTAAAATATATATTCATTTCCCATTTTAATTTAATTTACCCCAAACCTTTGAATGGTACTTTGTCACAATTAAAAAAACACATTTAGTCTTTAATAAGCAGCGTGGGTGAGTGTTTCCGGTGTGTGTGATGGCAAATCGAGAGCAAAGGTTTGAATGGTATCACTCAACATCATGCCGAGTCAATATCATTATCATTATTATCTGGAGGGATCTTGTGCAGTCACCCGTATCTTCTTCATATCAGTTTATCAGACTGTGACACACGTGTGGAAACTCCCACATGATCAAAGATTTTGATTGAAAAGACAAATTATGATTTCAAAAAGAGAATAAAATGTCTCTTAAAGCATACTTATAATACAGTTGAATAATCATAGCTGAGACCACCGTTCTCCAGACAGCTGAGGAATTCCTCACAAACATGAGAAAATCAGAGACTGTAGAGACTCCTGCCGCACTCACAGAGAACTAAGGATAATAAAATATTGTAGAGTTACTTTAAAGAGAGTCATTTCAGCATTTTAAAGATTCTTTCATAGTTGTTTAAGATGTTTAACTAGTAGGTACATTTAAATTAAGGTGAAAAAAATAGGTAGACACTTAATTTAAGGGGACACTGTCATTATAACTGAAACAAAGTAATGAATATATATATATATATATATATATATATATATATATATAATCACACACACACACACACACACACATATATATATATATATATATATATATATTGTTCATATATCACAAAATGGTTAAATATATAATTAATCACATCCAAAATAAAAGTTTTTGTTTACATTATAAATGTGTGTATGCATATTTTATGTAGTATAAATATACACACATGCAAGTATATAAGTATTAAAAATGTGTTACATTTATATTTTAAATATATCTATAGGCTATTTGATTTAATTTATAAGAATATAAATATACACATTTAAACATTTTCAAAAACATGCTGAATGTGTTTCTGTATATACATAACAAATATACACAGTAGACACAAGTATATTATGTAAACAAAAAGATTTATTTTGAATGTGATTAATCATTATAATTATATATAAATTATGTAATTTATAATTTGTACAAATAACAGAAAAAATAGTGAATCATTTTGAACCATTCATTTAGTCATATATTTAAATATATTATAATTATTAATATAAAATATATTATTACAAATTATATAGAAATAAAAAGTACTGTATGTATTCATCTGATCAATTAATCTATTTTATTTTTTATAGTGAAAATGATTGACTTAATAAAGTATTTTTTGCTTAAATAAATCTCTTTTTTATTATTTGTTTGATAACATTCATGATGGCCTAGAAAATTTGCCATGCTCTCATTTTATGGAAAGGCCACTATATAAGTCCCTTAATTATCTGGAATCTCTGGGGTAACTGAAGTTCAGCTGATAGCTCACTATAATTGGTTCACTTCTTGTCCTGTTATCAGTTTATCAATATTTGGCATAATTAAGGTGGAATATAAAGTCATAATCCACGGACAAATCAGATTTTAAAATAATGTTGCGAGGAATGATGAAATAGCGCTTTTGGCAAAGCCGGGGGTTCGCGGTGATTGGCTGCGGCTGAGAAACTCCTCGCCGGTGGGGTGAGCGAGTTGCCCGTATAAATGCACCGGCTCCGGTTAGGTTTGGTTGTGCTGGGATGCTGGTGTGAATAACGAGACCGCAAACAGCAGATAAACCTCAGCCAATCGTAGCGTTCATTTTGGGTGGCATCAAACTCTCTGACCAATCAGCGTGCGGTATTTTTGCATCACCGGCAGCTGTTTGCGTTGAGCTGCACGCGTTTGCTTCATCACCGCTTTACCGAAGAGCTTCAGCTGCGTCAGATCGGTGAGTGTTTTTGTGCTAACGTTATTCTGCTTCTGTTGCATCTGCTGCTGTTTTGTGTGTTATAATAACCGATCCGTGTGTGTGTTGGCAGCGGCCATCATGCCTGACAGGGAAATCAAATCTGCAATCTGGCATCCAGAACCGGAGCGAGTGGAGGACGAGTTTGATCACACGTACAAAGAGAAAGAAGGGCCAAAGCCTCCCATCGTCATAGTCTGGAGAAACGTCATGCTCATGAGTTTACTGCACATCGGAGCTGGGTACGGACTCTTCCTGTTTCCATCTGCCCGTCCTCTAACATGGATCTGGTGTAAGTATCATGCATGTTTTTTGAAGAAGTGAACCCTCTAAATATCATGAAAACGAATCATCGTCATCATTTACTAACGTGGAACGCAAAAGGAGATATTTAGCAGAATGTTACCATTACACTTTTCCAAAAAATAGAGCTGAATGCGCACCAAGCTCCATATACAGACTGGTTTTATTGTGATATTAAAAATCTAAATCTCATTTTAAATGCACACAATTAGTTCTAATGACATTGAAAACTCATTATATTTGAAAGTGCATCTATTGTAGTTGATGAATGGTTCATATTTTTGTTTTGGGAGTCCCTAACAACAGGTTGCTATGAATTCAAGGGTAAAAAAACACTTATGCTGCATAAGTGACTTCCAAACAATTTGTTCAACGATTAATGTTTGCAAACTTCTCTGGTGATTGGTCTATTTTATTTAAAGTGCCGCTATTATGTCATTTTAAAGGTGGCTAATATTGTTTTATAAGTCTCTTAAAACAGGTTTACATGTATTCAAGGTCAAAAAACACTTTAGTTTTCTCCAAAAATAGATTTAATTTTAGCCGTTTTCTAAATGATTCGTAAACGACTCGTGTGAAGCAGTTTGAAGAATCAGTCTGTCTAAATCCCGCCTTCCCGTGAGCCCTCACTGCTGTGATTGGTCAGATGGCGCATGTTTTAACACGTGGGTGGACATAATGCAAATATAATTCTGTAATATATAACAGAAAAAGATTTGAAATGCTGACGACACGTTTAGGCGAATGTGAGCTGACATTTATCATGCACTGTCTGTGTTTATGTTCACATGCAGCTACATGACACGCTGCATGAAAGATCATGTCAAATCAAGCTGTATTGAACTGTGAGTGTCTTCTTATGACAGCTTATGTTTGTTTTTGCAGTTTTTGCGTGTTTCTTGTTAAGTGGCCTGGGCATCACCGCAGGCGTTCACAGGCTCTGGAGTCACCGGTCATATAAAGCATCTTTACCTCTCCGGATCTTTCTGGCCTTAGCAAACTCCATGGCCTTCCAGGTAACAGGCTCCTCTTGATTTAGACCTTGCCATCTGCAAGACAGTTTGATTTAACGGTCATGACTAGTTGAGAGACTCGCAGTGAAAGTTATCAGAAATATTTTTCACGTTAGGGTAAAGGAACACAGAAATCACACAAATGCAGGTCTGGAAAAGATTAAAACATGATGCAAATTAATTCTACACATTTCACGGATTCACAGAAGCTCTGTATTTTTTAAAACCATGAGAGCCATTGTCTTTTGTTTTCAAATCTGCTTTAAGCATCAATGCAATTCTATTATAATTGATTACTTTTTCAGGTTTGTCTGTTTAATATTGCATAACTTCTTATTTATATTGTAGCTACCCGAGTAACTCAAACTAAAAAATTAAATTAAAATAAAATAAAATTTAAAAAATTAGATTTTTTTTTACATTTCAGTTAATGTTTATAGTTTTTATCATGCAATGTATTTATGGTTTTCGTTAACTATAACAACCCTGGTTTAGACATTTGACTGCTAGTGGACCTATAAAAGTTATATAAAGTTAATTATTAGTGCATTTGACTTACTTTCACTGCCTCGAACACCTTAGTTTGGAAGACTTTTATAGAAGCTTGTTTTGGCCACTGAATTAAAAAAAGAAAAGGTTATAGCATCTTACAATCCTGACTTTCCTCACAATTGCAAGTTTGCACCTTTGTTTTCTTTCAGTTGTGAGTTATAAAGCCTGAATTGTGTATTGGACTCTGAGGAAGGAAGTCAGAAAAGTCACAATTACCTTTTTATTTAGTGTCTGAATATAGGCTTCCATGTATTGTACTTTTCAAGATGTAATGTGCAATCATAAGTCATGTAGAAATGACACTCTTCTTTATCTGCTGTAGAATGACATCTACGAATGGGCGCGTGATCACCGCGTTCACCACAAGTACTCCGAGACAGACGCCGACCCCCACAACGCCGTCCGAGGGTTTTTCTTCGCTCACGTCGGCTGGCTGCTGGTTCGCAAACATCCCGACGTCATCGAGAAGGGACGCAAGCTGGACCTCAACGACCTGAAAGCCGATCAAGTGGTCATGTTTCAGAGGAGGCAAGTCTAAAATCACTTCATGTTAGAGCTGGCTATCGCTTAAATCTGATCAATTGAAATGTCGGTTCTGCTTCCTACATAGTTAGATAAACTTTAGACCAGCTTAAGCCTTGTCTGTGAAACCAGGATCAAATTTATTTTGTGCAAAATGTACATTTTTTATCATTATATAAACCGGTTACTCTTTTAAAACTATTACTTATTTTAAAATGTGCTCTTTGAGTATACAAAGTTTCCAAAAATAGTTTTTACTTTTAATAGTTGGATTTTTCTTTCTCTGCATTATTGTTGCTTTATTATCACTTATAGTTCAGACTAACGCACAGATCTCTTTCCATATGTCAGATGTTTTGCCCTGCTCTGAAAACATAACTGACGGTGTGTTCATCAGTTTTATATAAAGGTATCTGAAAATACAAGGGCATTAAACCACAGATCAGCCGCTTCAGGACAAACAAACACAGGACACATGACTGTCAGTGACAAAGTCTGTCAGCGCACAGGTTTCGTGCATCTAATACCAATGCATTCCAAAGGGTATATTAAAAAACATATCTAAAGTAAAACGCGACGGATGGAAGTACACACTGTCAGGCAACGTGCACGTGTCTGTGATGCAACTATTTGAAATCTGGAATCTGAGGGGGGCAAAAACATCTGACATAAAATTTTAAAGTTGTCCAAATAAAGTTCTTAGCAGTGCATATTACTAAATTTTGTTTTTTATATATAAATATATTTACGGTAGAATATTTAGAAAATATCTTCATGGAACATGATGTTTACCTAATCTCCTAATGATTTTTGTCATAAAAGAGAAATGTTTAACTTTGACCCATACAGTGTGTTGTTGGCTATTGCGCTGCTGATGACTGCTGCTCCAGAGACAGATATATGTCAGAATGGCTGTTTGTTCAGAATCAACTGTTTTAACTGAGTTTGACTGAACTGTTTCAGGCACTACAAGCTGTCTGTGGTGTTGATGTGCTTCTGCGTGCCGGCGATCATACCATGGTACATGTGGGGTGAGTCTCTGTGGGTGGCGTACTTCGTCCCAGTCCTCCTCAGATACGCTCTGGTGCTCAACGCCACCTGGCTGATCAACAGCGCCGCACACATGTGGGGAAACCGGCCTTACGACGGCAACATCAACCCCCGCGAGAACAGATTCGTCACTTTGAGCGCTATAGGTAGGTCTGATGCACACCTTACGAGACCGGAGAGCTGCTCTGAGCCGGTTTACAGTCTGTAATGATGCAACAACGTAACTAGTGGTGATTCTTTCAGGAATTGGGCTTTAGAAGAAGTTTAATTACCAATAGACTGCAGACAGTTGAGCTCGCAAAAACCTCAAAGTGCTAAAACTTATTTAGGATTTTCCTTTATTGTTTTTTAATCAGATTTTTATTATGCTATTATATTTTATTGTGTTAATTAGCTGTTTTTTAGTCATTTTTTTTTAACCTAGTCAAAATAACTAATTAATAGAAATGCACAATGAAAATTGATTTTATATATATATATAACTATTTATAATATTCTGTATACAAATATTTGTTATATATTTTTTTAAGAAATGCTTAATTGTATATGTATATTTGTGATGTATAAAATAATTATATACTGATATACAATCATTATAAAAATGTACAAAATAAATCTTATGTTTAATTTTTGTTAAAAAATTACAATATCTAAAAATATAATTATATTTAACCTCACACACACACACACACACACACATCTAGTAGAAATATAAATGTATATATTATTATATACTATAATAATAATATTTGTGCCAAATATTAAAAATTATATTTCTCTTACATATAAAATAGATGTGTATATATGTAAGACATGTATAAAAAAAAAAAAGAATTAAAAATGATAATAGAATGTCTTTTATTTAGCATAATAAAAAAAAACCTCTAGGCTTCTTTTAGATTGTGTATTGATGATTAATTTCCAGTGTGACTAATGGCCTCCTGGTTTAATTTCTCAGGTGAGGGCTTCCATAACTACCATCACACGTTCCCCTTCGACTACGCCACCAGCGAGTTCGGCTGCAAGCTCAATTTGACCACCTGTTTCATTGACCTCATGTGCTTCCTGGGACTGGCCAGAGAACCCAAGCGCGTGTCCAAAGAGACAGTGCTGGCTCGAGCTCGGCGCACCGGAGACGGCAGCCACCGGACCGGCTAACTACTCTCGTATCGAACTGCCAAACTGGAAAAAGAAGGACGATCAGTCCCTCCAGCGACAACGAGTGTCAGATGACAAATGTTTTTTTTGCTTGTTTTTTTTCCCCAGTCTAGCCTGCGACGCTTTAATATGGGATTCCGGCCTGTTTGTGTAGCGCTTATTCAGATTTTCCTTCCGGCTTCCTCTTCTCGACAGCAGCTGTAGATATTTTTGAGTCCGGTCTAAGCTCTTGTCGCTGACGTGCTAGTTTGCTCAATGCAGGAGCTAAACGCGGTGCCCAACAACCCCGTTACCCTTTTTATGTGTGTCCCTTACCAAATCTAACTGTGCATTTTGGTAGAAAGATGCACATCTATTTAATATTCTACAGCTGCACCTTACTGTATCTGGACTAGACCAGATGCATAGTTTTTCATAATTTTTAATATTGCCATACATGCACAAATTGTCAATTTGGAAAAACGCTTGATTAATTGGAATCTGTATTATTGATTCACAATTATTTTTTTGACCACAGCACAAATACGACAGACGGCCGTGAAACAGTTCAAGCCTTTTTGCTACTGCGGACTGAGATCAACTTAACGTCTCATCTGTAAACACACTTTTTAACGTTGACTTATCATTAATGATTGTGAGTCACTGAAGAGTCCAGGAGGAATCTGTCGCTGGATTGAATGGTTGAGGTTGCGTGAGAATGTTGGACTTCGTTGATTCTTCATTATTTAGTACTGTACAATGTACAGTTTGGTTTTGTATAATTAACTGTGCAACATCATGCTTATTTTTTCCATCTGTTAATACGTTTGTTGGTGTAAGCATGCTGTATTAAATCAGAACTCTTTTCTATTGCAAAATAATACAGACAGATGTATATGTGGATTTTCAGTAATTATAATAGCTAACGAGTGTTAAAATGCCAAAAACCATTGTTGCATGTGATCTGAGCTGGTTTTTGCTCTAGTTTACCTGTATGTTGAATCAAACATAATGTATTTTCAGAGATTTTTTTTTAAGTGCTTTTTTTTTTCATTTTTGGATTTCGAGTTTATTGTAATTAATTTATCTGGTATTGTAGTTCTTTAAAGACTTTAAACTGTATTTTGACCTCTCACAACAGGACAGATCGCCTTATTTTTACTCTTGACACATGACTCAAGATGCCAAAAAGCGGTTGTGGTATTTCTGATGCTGTTTTGAAGAGGCGTTTGACTCTTAAAACTAACGTGACTTTCCTGTTTGCGATAACAGTCTGTAATAATCAATAGACCCTTGTTTCATATTCATTTACTGGAAATAAAGTCTGAAGCAAAAGCTTCTACACTTTCTGACACGTGTGAATTGTGCACTCCAATTTTCTCTGTTTTGTAGCATTTTCGAAATTTTAAATGCTCTCAAATTTCTAAAGGATCAAACTAACAATGTCATATGCTCTAGTCCCTTTATTAAAAATTGGTTATACACAATTACAAGGAAAAATGCTAATAAAGAGCTGACTAAACTGGATGGAAATGAACTTAAGTTACTCATTAGTCAGTAAAAAACTAACGTTAGTTAGGTTTATATTTTGGTCCAGTACAACTGCAATTTGATTAAAATTTAACTACAAAACACAATTCGTTATATAATATGTACATTGTGATGATTTTCTTTTTAATATATGGTCATGCTTCCTTTAATGAAAATATTGAGGACTTTGTAGAAATAAATAGTGTGAAAACTGTTTGCCTAAAACTTACAAATCTCTGAGGGAAACTATTTGGGTTATTTAAAACTTCAAAAAGAACAGCTTGCAGGATGAATATCGTGGTGCTAATATAAAATTATTTAAATGTAAAATTCATAAAACTGGTGGGAACTTAATAATAAACGTTATATATATATATATATATATATATTTTTTTTTTTTTTTTTTTTGGCGCGCAATTAATTGAAGTTGGTCTGTGGCACAACGAATTTGTTTACATCCTCTGACAAATGTCAATGACATTAAAGACTTATTAAAACATAACACTGACCAGATATAAATTGGTACATAAAAATTTACATTTTACAAACCTTTAACAAATAACGGCAATCTTCCGGTTTCGTCGACGTTGAATTCCAACGGAAAACGCTCGAGCCGGGAACGAAGAGCTGTTGCTATGGTTACCCTGGCGCTCTGAATTTGATTCTTAACGGCTGCGCTCTCTTGGGCTGTGATTTGATGCCAAAAAGATTCGATTCCTGAGTTTTGTGAATCGAGTCGATTCCAACGGCTGGAATAGGTTTCATTAAGAGAGATCAACTCCCGAGCTCTTTGCAAATCAGGGCTCATAATGAATTCTCCTCTTTTGTTCGTTAGGGATTGGATTCGGAAACCCCATAATTTCCGTTTTCGTATTTCTCGTTTTAATGTAAATGAAATCACCGATTCCTCTCTCATGGGTTCAGGCGAAGTCTTTATTCCTTCTTTTAAATTACAGTGGATCATTTCAGGTCATAATTAAACTTCATGCTTGTACTTGTCTCTCACTCTCTCTGGCAGGTTGTGTTTGCAGAATCGGTCACTGCTGAAACGGGTTCTACAGACCGATATTGTAACAAATAAGTGCAATGATAATTAAAATTATTTAAAAAATTGTCAAATTTCACAGGTATTTAAAAGCATGTAAGTGCGGACAATAAACAGCAGAACGTTATGATGATGTCAAAGGCTACTGCAATAAATGCAATTAGTAAATAGGAAGTATTTCAGTGTCATTTGGCCTCGCGTCAGTTTCCAGATAATAACTGACACACAGACCTAGAAACGCAGCACCGCGTTATTCTCGGTCATTGCAGGGTTACGTCATCATGGCGCCTGGTCAAAACAGTTCACAACATCCCGGGAATTTCAACAGCAGATGAGCGTGAGCCAATCAGGAGCGCCGTATGACTCCGAAGAACCAATCAGAGAGCGCCTCTTATATGCAGTGGTGAAATCATACAGCCCCGCGGAAACGAGAAATGAATTCATTCGTTCAGACGTGTTTCATGTGGAAACTCATCCGGTGTGTGTCACACATGATAAACCCCTCGGGAAAACCCGCAATATAGATATTGGTTTGTTTATCTATAAATGAATGCGCATGTTTCCCTGCTTTTATCAATGCACCACATGCAGAAGCAAATACTGTTACTGAATTTGATTCATCGATATTTGTTAATAAAGAATTGCATTAATATTTAAATATTGAAAAATAAAAAAATAACAATGGCATGTCACTGATTTTTACTAATAAGATGGTGTGTTGTGGCACAATTCAACATAAAACTGCAGATTATTAATGTAATGAAATTTTAATAAAGAGAAACCCAGATAGCAAGGTGACGTTGATTCAATGTTGAGATTTCATCAGAATCATCATTTTGGTTGAGGTTGATTATTCAATGTTAAATAATGTTGAATCAATGTTGATAATTCATTGCTTTTCTGTGTTGAAAAGACAAACATTTAATCAATGTTGATTTTTGGTTTTGGAACCCATCCATCCTCTCATTCAACAATTTAAGGCAAATTAAATTAACCAAGTGCATTTCTATAAAATGTGTATTTGTGTATGTGTTTAAAACAGGTTCAAAAATCAACTGCAAGAGCTTTGCCATGGTGCTTCAAATACATAAATATTAAACTTAATTTAATAAATAATAATAATAAATCTTTATAGGGAGTACATTTTAACATTAACTCATATATATGTATACATATATATATATATATATATATATATTTATTTATTTATTTAATAATTCATTCATTCATTCATTCAGCTATAAGCATGACAAAAAAGCTCCACTACCATAAAGCGCCAGCAAAAACATAATCAAGTGTTCTTCCATTAAATATTAAAATATTTTCTTCCTCTTGTATTAATACAATTATTAGACAAAAAAAAAAATAATTTAACTGAAAAAGCGCGCGGGCGGGAAAAAAAAGCGCGCGGGCGGGAGAGGAGAAGACGGAAAGTTGTGTGCCACAACCTTGCCGATCCATTTTGTGCGAACGGAGTTAGGAGAACAGAAACGGATCGTCGGGAAAGACCGAAGAGTTTTAAAAAGAAAAAAATTATAATTTGAAGGTAAGTTCTGTGTATTTATCTTGCTGTCTAGTTTATTAACATGTTTAAGTTAGCTCATCATCACTGTTTATCGTATAGTTTTACATTGCCATATCAATCACTGTTAATGTTGTGGTAGTATTTATTAGTTGTTTATTAGCTATTTACTTCGGTTTAGTAATGTTAAATTATGTTTTAGAGGTTTATAAAGGTACTATTTAGTGTGAAACTGTTAATAGGCATTTGTAATTAATTCAGCATAATGAGATAAATCGTTGGTATCTAACGTTATGCTATTAAAGTAACTTAACGTTAGCTAGCCAAGTTATTTTTTATGGGCTTTGTGAACATTTAGTTTTTTAGTAAGTTGTTAGTTTATTGGTCATGGCTTTAAGTGTCATGTTTATATATTAATGTAGTAACTCGATAAGCAGAGTTTAAAAAGCGCGTATTTTTGTCGTCGCCCATGTTAACGGATAAGAGCTTTTACACAGCACGTAAGTTAGCAGGAGCAGAGCAGAAGTTTCCTAGTCTATTTTTGCAGCGCCGTTTATACGCTGAATTAAAGAGACAGTGCGTTTGTTCTTGAACAAACAAGCAGATAATGTTACAATAAAGGTGCAACAGTCAACCGCGATAGCAGTGTAAAACACAGACAGTTTAACGTTAGAGGACCACACAGGCTCATGACAGAGGAACATTATGAATTATGTTTATTTGACTACAAAGGCTTAAATATCATATGTGTACAGTTTGTTTTTGTACACAGAATCGTATTAATTGTGGATACATATATGGTTGATAAACCTACCTTCAAAACTATAGTACTGTTAAAGGTTTTGGGCTGTTGTAAAAAAAATCCTGTAAAATTAGGATGCTGTCAAAAATAATGTCATAAATAGATTTCCTTTATCAATTAACTTCTATTAACTGAATTAAAATGTAAACTCACCAAGCCGGCATTTATTTAAAACAAAGTACAGTAACTACTGTTTTCTATTTGAATATATTTTAAAAAGCAATTGATTCCTGTGATTACTCCAGCCTTCAGTGTCACATGATCCTTTAGAAATCATCTTAATATGCCGATTTAATGTTCAAGAACAAATAAAAAAAACATTATTACAGTAATATTAAAAATGGTAGTACAATGTTATAGGATTCTTTGATGAATAGAAAGATTAGCATTTATCTGAAATAAAAGGCTTTGTTAACATTATACCATTAAAAAAGCTTGGAGTCACTATTATTTTTAGGGGGAAGGGGTGTTATAGAAATGAAGATTTTTTTATTCATTGTGGTGTGGGTTTTTTCCAAAGAAACTTTGCTCAGGTGTTTAATATGTATTTATATTTTAATGATCCTCCTAATTCTTTCCTCCTACAGTGTCTTGGAGCTGATTTAGTCTTCAAAACCCAAGATTCAATTTGAAGTAAGCCTACATTTTTTTATTAACTAAACAACGCACCAATGCACAATGTCCTCTCGATGGTCTAAGAGACGACACTTGAGGAAAATAGTACAGGCAACAGAGTCTGAAATTTTGCATAGGTTTCAGGAGACTGTCAGACAGAAACAAGTTGATGCTGAAGGTTCTTTTGTGAATGAGCCTTCATGTGTGGTTGCACAGGAGACAGGAGATAATCCCATGTCTGGTCATTTAGGTACTGGACTAACAAATTCATCAGAATGTACTCATGCAAATTCTGATGAGTTTGATTTTCCTGTGTATGATGAGTTTGCTGTTTCTCTTTCTGAAGTGCCAGAATCTGAGATTGGTAATTGCATAGGTCTTCCAGTTGACAGTCCTCATGTATCAGCAGCTAGTGAGTCAGACTGTGATAGTGATGGAAATGATAAGCCAACACATGATTTTTTGTTACAGAGCTTGAGACATTGGGCCACAACCTTTTCAGTGTCACTTGTTGCATTGACAGCACTGCTGAGTATTCTGAGAGTTTTCCACCCCCAACTCCCAAAAGATGCAAGGACAGTGCTTAGGAGTCAAGCTGATGTCCCTACTACCAAAATGGAGGGAGGGGAATACTACCATTTTGGCTTGACAAAGGGACTGCTGTCCCGTTTGAAATCTTTAACCTTGCCAGAAAATTTACTTACGCTAAAGCTTCAATTCAATATTGATGGGCTCCCTCTTTTTAGAAGTTCCAAGGTTCAGTTTTGGCCAATTTTGGCTTTAGTTAATTGTGATTACACTAAATCCCCATTCATTGTTGGTCTGTTTTGTGGGATTAGCAAACCAAAAAGTGTATTTGAATACTTAAACACTTTTGTGAAAGATTTGACTCACTTGCTGAGTAATGGTATCTTTCACAATGGTAGAAAGTTTCAAATTATGGTCTCTTCATTTGTGTGCGATGCTCCAGCTCGTGCCTTTGTGAAGAACATTAAAGCTCACAATGGTTATTCCGGATGTGATAAATGCTGGCAAGGAGGGGAGTGGAAAAACAAAATGACATACCCTGAAACAAATTCAAAGAAAAGAACTGATGCAGACTTTCAAGCAATGCTTGATGATGAACATCACTTAGGACAGAAACCTTCTCCTTTGAGTTGTATAGTTAAAATGGTCTCAATGTTCCCATTGGACTATATGCATCTTTGCTGTTTAGGGGTCACCAGGAAGCTACTGTATATGTGGACAAGAGGAAGTTCACTGGCCACGAGATTGTCTTCTCAGACAATAAATGAAATTTCCGCAAAGCTGATGATGCTACGTGCTCACACACCTGTCGAATTTAACCGTAAACCCAGGCCACTATCAGAGCTTGATCGCTGGAAAGCCACAGAGCTGCGCACATTCATGTTATATACAGGGCCATTTGTCCTCAGAAATAGCATTCCAAATGAGCTATATGATAATTTCATGTTGTTTTCTGTTGGGATGTGTTTGCTTCTCTCTCCTGGCATCTCAGATTGCATGGTTGACTTGGCTCACAAAATGCTCGTCTCCTTTGTAAGTCATTTTGGGCAGCTTTATGGCAGGAATGAAATTGTGTATAACATACACCAAGTAATACACCTCGCAGATGAGTATAAGCTTTTTGGACCTCTGGATAATGTATCTGGTTTTCCTTTCGAGAATTGTTTGGGACAAATTAAGCGTCTGTTGCGTAAGCCACATTTACCATTGCAGCAAGTAGTTAAAAGAATTTCAGAAATCCCATGTGTGCAGATGCCAGTGCCATTTGATGATTACATTTTACATGGGATACATTTTAATGGCCCATTACCTTCTCAGTTTAGCTCAGCTGAACAATATAGAAAAGTTACCACATATAAATATACATTATCCACAGAGGAAGGAGATAACTGCATTCAATTTGGAGATGCAATTGCTCTTGTTAAGAATATAATTAAGGTGGAAGAACAAATATTTGTACTGTATCAAAATTTCAGGCACCAGAAGTCATACTTTTCATATCCCTGTATGTCTTCACTCATAGGGTGTTACAGTGTCTGGCAGATGCATGACAGTCTTGGTGTTAGCAGACTGGCCCTCATTCAAAATATATGTGTCCTCTACCCTGATACAAATGGCTTTATTGCCATGCCTTTGCTTCATATGAAGTAAGGTAGAGGTTTATAGTTATTGTGCTGTTTTTCGTAATACCTTGTGAGCAAAGGCATTGGATTAAAAATAAATAAATAAAAGGTTTTTATAGTTTAGTCCACTTGTTCTCAATTCCAGTCCTGGGGACCCCCTGCTCTGCTGTTTTTGCATGTCTCCCTTATTAAATACACTTGATGGAGATCATCAACTCGTTAGTGCAGTTCAGGGGGGATTTAGTAATTTGTGAGTTAATGTGGGAGACTTAACATTGTGGATAATTTTCTTTTAACATAAATCATAGTTTGTTTTTATTTTATTTTAACTTTGCTTTCTTAAGGTATCAAAATGGAAAGCAAGAAGCAGCAATGGTGCGTTGTTCAGTTTAAAAATGGTGGCACAGAATTAGTACCACACATCTGGCTCAATGGTGACAAGTTATCGTGGCTGCCATTTACTACCAAAGACAAATCCAAAATTCATGCTGCAGTGAAAAATTGTCTCCAGCCAGGTGACGGATGGATTTTTTTTTGAGCCAGTTAGACATTTAATAGTTCGTGGTAAGTAAACAACTGTTCAAGTGATATTTTGCTTTCAGTATTTGTATCTGTATTTAGGAGAGTATATGATGAGAAACTTCATTTTAGGGTGAACTATCCCTTTAAGGCAACGTCTACATTAATCCGGATACATTTGAAAACAGATTTCATTTTAAAACATTCTCTGACCACACTATCATTCTATAAGTGTTTTCAAAAAGTTTCATTTATACTGAAGTGTCAGAAATTGTTAAATTCGCCATGCTGTGCATGTGTAAAAAGTTTTCCTTGGCTAAAACTTTGCCTCAGTGTGGACAGACAGGCACACAACCAGGGAATAAAAATAAACATTAACTAAGCACAAGTAAAAAACGTTGGTGAGTGTACCAGATGGTGGATGAAACGTTTATGAAATATAACGATGCAATGTGGTGAAAACAACAGCCGTTTTTTAAGAGATTCGCTGTTTCTGACATAAGCAAATAAAATAATATTTTCCAAAGATAAGATCGTTGTGATTAGCTGTTCTGTCATAAGCGACAAGTCCTAATTGAATAACAGGGTTTTTCCTGGCTCAAACTGAGGCAGAGGTGGTACCATCCTGACCAGGAAAAACCCTGAATAATAAGATACAAACAAGCTGATAAGGTCAGAGCAGTATGATGGTCTGCTTGTCCCTAGACACAGTTCTAATAACTTTTACCTGAAAAGAGATTGCTACTTCATTTTGAAAGATTAACTTTTCACTGGGGTTATGCCTCCAACCGGTGCCATGAAGTATAGTTTGAAAGTTTGCACATATGATGAGCCACTTCAGACGGTCAATAAACAAACACACAATTAATTAAGAAGGCAGTTTTGTCAAATTACCTTGTAAACGTAGTCTTAAATGAGTTATAATTGGATATGTGTCATGGTTTTTGAATGATACCCAGTCCTGGTAAGGGGGAGCGCTAGCAGAAGCTAAAGAAGGGCTCAGTATAATTTATATTATTCTGTTTTTTAATTATTGTGTCTTTTAAATCTTGTGTCTTTAAATGCTTTCAGACACTTATGAAGAAGCCCAAAGAAGCCTGCAGAGATACTTAAAAGACAACTGTGACACAACTGATATGCAGTCAGAGGAAGAGTTTGATGGTCGACCAAAACGAAAGTCAAAGTAATGTTATTTAAATGGATAAATAATAGTGCTGCAATGTAATGTAAAAACCCACAATACTAATTCAATGCTGGTTCACTCAAGATTTACCTATACATTTTTATAATGGAGCTTTTTTAGATAATGAGTAAAATAAGGACCATGTTTGACCCATAAAGTATGGAACCTTGTGCTCGGGCACAAATCCAATTAGGCTCAGACGTAGTGTGATTGTCTAGACTTTTTTTAGTATATGCATTTTTACATTGTACAACAAAACATTCAAGTGTTGGCAACTACATGTACCATGACAAAACATATAAATTTACTGTACATGTTTATTATGTACAGTAAATTTATTTAAATTATTTAAAAAAAAAAAAGAGGAAAGTCTCTAGGGAATCAGTTACAAATTACTCCAAATTTTAATATAACATTTATAGCACTCCATGAAGAAGGGGGTAAAATTTTGCTTACAATTCTGCTCATCTGATTCTTGTTTCAGACCAAACCCTGTATATAATCAGGATGTTGACTCAGATGAGGAACGCGTTGAGTTTAAAAAGAAAAAATTCCCTCAGGCTCCAAGAATTGTGATACCAGGTATTTTGTTGGTTAATACATTTTTACCTGATGCTTATTGCATTCTGTTCTGATCCACATACCTGCAATATAGGGTTCTGCCTGTTGTATCGTGTGTCAACGATAGTCAGAGATATCACCTGTTTTTGATGCCTTTGACGATAACAAGATGATTATTATTGTTGTTATTTTCCAAATCAGACACCATTATTACTGTCTCCTTCATTTTCAACAGAAGGACCAGGAATTTTTGGTGCACCTACCTTCAGTGGAATGGGGAAATCCTCAAAAGACAGTAGGTTTGCTATTTTCATCTCAGTGAGAGAATAAAATTCTTTGCAATAGAATTACCACTGACTAGTAAATACTAGTCAGTGGTAATTCTATTGGCAAGAATTTTATTCTCTCACTGAGAATTTTATGATGCAGGGCAACAACTCCATAAATGCTTTTACATGTATGCCCTAAAAATGAAAGAAATTTGGGTAATTCTCAACTCATTGTATTAGTTGTTGTAGTTGTTGTTTTATATTTATATATCACACAGAACGTTGTGTCAAGAATAAAGGGGCGTGCTAGATGAAGCCTTGATTTCAGGCTTGTATTGTTATTGTAGATTCATGTGGCCAATTACAAAGAAAGACTCATTTTCTGTTCGGTCAGGTGTGACCTCCATCATATTTATATTTTTACTGGTATTAAATGCCACAGTTTAATGGGTAATTAAATGATCACGTATAGAAATTCATAAAAGTCTAACAAGTATGCATTTGCTTCTTTTCTGTCTGTGATTATTTAATCCGCCCGTTAATCTGTAGCATTTAATACCAGTATGAATATCAATATGATGTAGTAGATGAATAATGTACACGTATATGAAATGCATATGGCAAATATTTAATTTATATAAAAAAAATAACACAACATTTTCACACGCAAAGTGAATCGCAGACCTGACTGGACAGAAAGTGAGGCTTCATTTGTCACTGGTTTCATAATTTTTACGTAGAGACAAGCCTTGACTTAAGGTTTCATAAGGCAAGTTCTTTTATTATTGACACAAGGTCCGAAGCTTTGGTTCAAATGTCACATCACTACTGGGAAGCTGTCAGCTCCAGGAAATGGATAAGCTACAATCCTGACTGACTACTTAAGTAATTAATTGTTTTTTATGATGTCATTTTCCTGCTTTAAAGATCTTTCTACTACTGGTGCCCCTCTTCGTTCTCCTGATGTGAAAGCTGCCCTCAGTCTAGAGAAAGATATGAATCACCTCAAGCCCTTTCTTCATCAGCTTTTACCTGCTGGTAGGCCAATTAATAACATAGTTATCTTGTTTTTACTTATCAATGTTGGTAGGGATAACAGGGGTTGGACTATTTTTCTAAAAATATAAAACACATCTTTTGTTTCAGTAAAGGGGCCAGGCAGTGCCATCTCCATGCCTTCTAATGCAAACTATGGAACTTCATGGAATGACAGAAATGGTATTTATTCAACCTTTAATGATACAGCTAGATAACTCTTGGCTGAGTAAAAACATCCCAATGAATTTTACATGATCGTTATTATCAATGTTCTGTTAACATAGGATATGCCATACATGTATTCATGTATATTATACTCCTCTAATAAAAAGTCTGTTATTTTTTTTTTCTTTGAGCAGTTTGTAGCTAAAAGGACACTTGTGATTTAATGTGCTGTTTTATGCTTTCGGCTAGTTTTATTGTACTTACTTTGGTCAACTGTTGTTTTTAAATGTACTCTGTACATAAAATTGACTTGACTAAACAAGTATTATAAGCAAAAATGCAGAAAAATACTTTACCTTATGTAAATGATCTAATCTGTTTTCAGATGAGCAAGTAACATGCAAGCTCTATAATGAGATGCAACAAAATGGTATGTATATAAATGTACTAAGATTGAGGTGTTAAGTGTTACATGGGTACATGGGTTTGATACTTTAATTGTCATTCTCTGCAAGTACAAAATGCAAAATAAAAGGTGCTGTTGCAGTTTCCATACTGGCCATCCATATGTTGGACAAGTAAATGTATTTACTTGCTAATGTGGAAATCAGTCTGCATATGAATATGACATGCAGCATAGAAATAGTCAACAAGGTTAAAAATAAGTGGAGTATAATGGACAAATCTAAGTCAGCCATCATGCTGTGAGTAGCTCCACAAGCTATTACAGATGCAGCATACATGAAATGTATAAAACTTTTATAGGATAATTTTCCAATTGTGAAATGTGTGCTTCTTTTCAGCAGCACCTTCACACAGCATGGGAGAATACTATAACATGCCGGTGTATAATGGTAATAATTCATAACAAAGACAATATTTAATACATATCCAGTAGAATGTCCTTAAACATTATTTGTTTTTGTATTTAGATCCAGCGTATGAAAGTGAGAGTGCCTTTAATGGTAAGTTTAAATCATGTATAGATTTTTTTCACAGACATTGTTAAAGTACATCGGCTTCATTTTAGTTTTGAATTTTTTGCCATTCTTTAGTAACAGGATGTGTGAGTTGAGAATTAGAGGAAATAGAAAGGCTTTTTAAAATTGCTGACAATAAGACTCGTTACCTCTTGAAGGAAAAAGTTTCTCCTCCAGTTAGGGCTGCACGATTTTGGAAAAATGTGCAATTGTGATTATTAAGGTTGGACTCAACTTGCTTGTCAGGAAGGAAAATGCACACACAGATGACTAATAATGCTGAAATCTGTATTCCTCAACTGAGATACAGTATACAG
This sequence comes from Enteromius thamalakanensis, assembly GCA_032357475.1. Classification (NCBI taxonomy): domain Eukaryota; kingdom Metazoa; phylum Chordata; class Actinopteri; order Cypriniformes; family Cyprinidae; genus Enteromius; species Enteromius thamalakanensis. The sequence continues at coordinate 1,122,479 of JAUCMT010000065.1, forward strand.
CGCAATCTAGCAACAACTAATTTAAAACTAAATTGTACAAAATTAAAAAAAAAACAGTAACATCTTTACATAACTGAATTAAATTAACATTAAAATAAATTTAAAAAGTCAAAAGTACATTTTTATATTTTACATGTTGTCCCAAATCATTTTAGCAGGATGTAACATATACTTAGTATATTTCTTTTGCTATCTCTTGTCCAGTGTGCCAATCATTTTCTCAAATCCCTCTTTGTTAAAAGTGTGTTCACACCTGCTATTCGCGTGTAGTTGGACGCTTGAACATGTTGAGTTTAAGTCGGTTTTACACTGCGGGCATAAGCAGCGCGTATTTTTTCCAGTGCCCATGTTAACGCACACGGTGGCGGCACCGCAGTGTGTAGCAAGTACAGAGAAATTACATAAATCAAAGCACAAGGCACACAATGTTTGGAAAACAACGCAGGATAATACGACAGAAAGAAAGTCTATAGCCTACTGCAGTGCAAGCTGCATGTACGAAAGCACAATTGGCATGCGCTGCTTCTGCTTTGAATACACGCCGCTTCCATGCTGCTTATGAGTGCAGTAAAACCAGCGTGTTTAACCCTCCTATTACCCTAAAATCCGCTAACACCTTTTATCCTCTTTTTAATTTCTTTCGCCAAAATATGATTTATTTTTTTGCTAAAATGTTAGTTTCAGGTAATTGATGTCTTTGTTGACTACTTAACAACACTCTGAAATACAGAAGAATTAGGTTTTCCCCTCCCCCATGGCATGGGAAATGTCAAAGTCTCTAGTGAGATTTAGGACTCACCCTGCCCCCATGTGATTTGAACTGTCAGTGGTTCTCGCCACACTACAGGTATGGTTGCGCTAGTGTTTTTTATTTTTATTTTTATCATACTTAACATATAAAATTATAGTGCATATTATAAAATCATAGCATGTTATAGTCACCTCAATATCACACAGTACAAATGTGTGTAATTTTTTAAATATTTCTTATGTTTTATTCAGCTGAAAGACCCTGGGGTCAAATTGACCCTCAAGGAACACCGATGTAACAAAATGTGTACAGGGCATTTAAAAAATAATATCATGTTAATTTTATGTTTACCAAGTTTTCCCCATTAATTTAGGGAAAGTCACTCAATCTGAAGCAAAAAAACAAAAGTCTATTATAATTTTACCTACGTCAAACATTGAATGGGGTCAAATTGACCCCAAGGATAAGAGGAGGTTTAAAAGATGTTTCACCTTCAGCATCAAATGAAGCACAGAATGCATTTCTGAACAAGGTCAGTCTTCTGGATGATGAAGCTTTGAGTCGCACAGATTGAATGAGCTGCTGTTTTCTGAGAACAGTTTTAATGCAGTACACCATTAGCAATGCAATAATGTCATGCATTTGTAACAAAAATGTATCCTTTTAATTAGCAAGGAAAATTAAAAAAAATTTGTGTGATTTCTGAAGAATCACGTGACACTACTGACTTAAGTATTGATACTGAAAAACATCATAGCTATTCAGTTTAAAATATACTGAAAAGTGCAATATTTCCTATTTGATGTTAATAAAATACTATAATAAATGCACCCCTAAGAGACAAAAAAAAAAACCCATTCCAAAATATTTTTTAAAGTATTCAAAGCAAAGTAAGAATACGGGTATAATATGTATATTTTCACCCCAAAAAATCTGATTCAACAAACAAAAAATACTGTAGCAAGAATTATTTTAAACCTAGGTGATCATTTTGCACACAGATGTTTTTTTATTTTTATTTCAATTTTCAAGTATAATGCTTGTTAGCATGAATATAACTAGCATATTATTGTTTATTATTAGCCTACTTATAAAGCACATATTAATGTCTTATTGTGCATGACTATATTATAGGTGGCTTAACACTAATAAATATAACCACTACCAAAAAAAAAAAAAGAAAAAGTTTTTTTTCCATTTCCAAAAACATGACTTTTTAAATGCAGCACTCAGCTATAATGTATTTAATTGTGACATCCAACCACAAGGGGGCAGCAACGTACTAAAATTGAGCCGTCTCGTCAATACTCGCAGCCCTACAGTATCAAGGGGCGCTAAAATCTTTATACCTTAATTTCAGCTCTTATTAAAAGATTTAAACCCACATATTTCATGTGTACATAATGTTACCAGTCTTTACAGAAGCCCCAGGAGATGAAAGTCAGTGTGTGTGGAGTTATTACTGGAAAGGTGTGAAAATAGTTAAGAAAACGGGACACATATGATTCATAACAAAGGTCTTTGTAAAAAATAATAATAAAAAACAAAAACCAGAAGAAAAGAACTCTTCACAATGTTTTTCATACTGTAAACACAGGTTGTATTTGTGTTGTGACACATTAACCAATTAAGTAATGACACACACAGCTGTCTAACGATTTAACCACTTGGTTCTTGAATGCACCCTTAATGTAATTACAACTGAACAAGCTAAAGTTCTCTAGTCATTGGTTCTGCATTATTCATAGCTGGATTAAATGTTTATTGCAGCCTCAGTACCTTTGTGCATTGAAGACTCATCCATCTGAAAATAAATAATTTATCAGTGACTGATTATCCTATCATAAACTGAGCTGACATGTCTAGACACGTCCAGTGCTGACCCAGTACACATACAGGCAGTCCATCATCTCACATCTGTCCATTGAGACTCTGAGAAAGCTAATCACCCTTCCTGAAGATGACGTGTTCTGGACCAGGATGTGCCTTTAGCTGTATTTTTAAGAGTTTTCCAGGTAAGTTGAGCATTAGGTAGACCGTTACCAAGTGAACAAACCGTCCCAACAGGAAGCAGACAACGAGGGAAGTAAAGTGTGGGATTTTGTATCTGGAGGGCATGGACCCTGTGACAGTTACCGGCTGTGTTTTATGACAGGGGCCCTTAAGGGTTGATGGGAGCGTGCATCTGTGTCATTTAACTGCGCTTGATTAGCCTGCTTTATCAGTAAACTCCCATAACTTCCAGTCGAGGTAACTAACAAACGTAGTTATTGTGTGTATCCTTTTTCTATTGTTCAAGGGAAATCTTGGCACGGGACTGTAATGAAGTGCGGTTATATTCCCTAACCGTCATCACCTCCACCTGCCCTGTCCACACCCACACCAACTGTAACAACAGAGCGGTTACACAACCTATCAGAGCCAAAACATTAACATGAAGGCTAAGCTTGCTCTGTGTCTAAAAAGAAACAAGGTAAAAGTAGCTTTAAATGTAGTAAAAAATGATTAATTATTCAAAAATGACTACTGTAAGAACACACAACAGACTACACACCAACCTACACATAGATATACAGGTGTATGTATATAGTTATACAGAATATAATGCATCTAATATATAATATACAGTAGTCAACATTTGAAGTGAACCAAAACAGTTCACCAAAGTTGTCCTAAGACAAAAATAGGTATTGTTTTTGATTTTAGGACAACTTTGATGAAAGGTTTTGATCCACTTTGGATGTTGACTACTGTATATATTATAAAAATACATTTTGTTTTTAAGTTAGTTTTTCTTAGTTTCAAATGAGTATTTAAACCTTCACATAAAGAATATAACATGCTTTTAAAAGTATATATAAATTAATATGCATAGCCTGTAAAAAAAACTAAGTTGTTACAATACATAGCCTAATAAAATGCATTTTGATGAAAGCATTGCTAAATGCTTTAAAAAATGACGAACCGTTTTAATTGCAATTTGTGTTATATATAAGTTTTGGTACACACACACACACAGAGTTCATTATGAACTGGCATATTCACAACTTACATTCATTATTTATGGAAAAAAGCAGTCTGTAAAAAAAAAAAAAAAAAAAAGTACTTTTGCATTCTATGAAAGCTAAATTACTTAAAAATGTGCAGTTTTGGGTGAAACGTTCCTTAAATTCCTGTGCGTCTTTGACTGTTCAGATCTCATTCTAGTGTTAAAGCACAAGAACTCTTACTGCAAACGGAAAAGACAAGGCTCCCTCTGAGGTAACGCTGAGAAGTCTACAACAAAGACCGTCTCAGGGCCAACACAAAAAATTCATACAACCTTAAATTCAGAAATCTATTTAAGAACAATTGAAAGATCATTCATCTTTAAAACCTAACTGACAAACTTACAACAAAAAAAATCTTAAGAGCTCTGCTTGAAAAATAAGGAACATAACACCTTTACATGTAAGCCTAGAAATAACAACACAGTTGTAAATACACATGGTAAACTCTTTAACCTCACACATTAGTTCTTTGTTACTTATATTAGAAATTTTACAGACAAAAACATGCTATGAGAGCTAGAGTTTCAAAAGTTATATAACATGGAACATAAGGCGAGACAGTGTGCTTAGATAAGTCATCTTTATGAGCTGAGGGGTTATGAAGCCTTCATTCTAGCACTGAAAGAGTTAACTGTGCTGCAAACTGCAGAATGCCCCTCCCACCCGGGCTTATTTGCATATAAGCATTTGGCGGGAAATCCTCCTCTCTGCACTCTGTCTTTGTGCCAAAACCCCTCCCTCATGGCGGGATCTGATGGCGGGAAAGCGAGCGCGCTAAACTGCAGCTAGAGTGCAGCAGACCGGCTCTGGCCACGCCCATCCCTGTCTCCCGCGGCAACCGGTGGCCAACGGCCCCGCCGTACCCAGGCAACCACTGAAAACATTCAGCCTTGATCTAACACACAGGCGCTAACATACACGGCTTGAGGAAAGAGATAGTGTTGAACAAATACACCCATATAAAGACGCGTACAGTAGACAACTATGCCACACATATCAGAAACACACACAGCGCTGTAGGGGTTAAGGGACTGTTCAGCGCCCACAATTGTTCTGTCCCTAGTTTTGGCGCGAAACGAGGTGGAAAAATAAAAGGTTATTTTAAAGGGAGGAATAAAACGAGGAGGAAAAGAGACTGTAGAGCTGTTATTTAAGACGGACGTTGCACGCAGAGAGTGCCTTTTACGGCATATTGACCCATATATTGACAAAACTAAACATAGACGGGGGGGGGGGGACAAAGACACAGAACAAACTGATATCTTCAATCTCAAGGCTGCGAAAAACTGCTTTCCCCTCAACCGTCTCTTTAATACACCGCCTATCTGCGCAGCTGAGAGATTTTTGGCGGGATTTTTGCCGGCTTTAGTCTGCTCGCGCACATATTCTTTCATAAACGAGTCATTCCAGTTATGCTGTTTGGGCTGTGTAACTTATTAAAATATGGATGTGTTGTAATTTAAGGAAGTGCTTCTAAAACACGGTACTTTCAGAAATTTGATATACTCAAGCTCATCGTTTTTTTATTGCATCCTATTTACACAATAGCATGAAAAGCTGCTCATGGAGATCCTTTGTTTAATTGTTAATTGTTTAAAAATAGCTAATAGTGCAGGGTGATGGGTTTCAACTAGTACAACCTTGTGTGTTTTTAAAAGTTTAGAAATTACCTTTATTCATCTACTGAAAAAAGAAAGCATTTGTTTGGTTTAAAATTCCATAAAGTGTAAATAATAAAAATATATAAGTATTTAAAAAATGATAAAGGGGAATGCCTAAAATATTTAAATATAGGATCAAAGAAAATATTTAATTTTATTTATAAATGTGTAAATGTCTAAATTGTGATATATTTTTATATACATGCTTATTATATATCTTTTATATATATGCTTATATATATATATCTGCAATATTATTATTATTTATTTCAATATTTAAACAATCTTTGAGCTACAGGTTTATAACCAGCTATGTATTCTGTATAATTACAGTCAGACTATTTAAGACTATTGAAAAAGACATTTACTTCCAAAGGCATACTGTTACTGATGTTTGCGCTGTGATGTCACTTTCTGGTGAATGATGACGTGGTCTTCTTGGCTTTTGTTAACAGGAAGACAACCAGGATTGAAAGTGATATTGCGAATGCAGGAATTTATTTAAAAAAAAGAAAGCTATACATAAAACCCTGTTATCAAACGATTGTTCACCCAAAGTAATATTTCTGTTATTTAACATCCATTCACACCAAAGGATAAAAAAAATATGCATCTTTAATGCTGGAGAAACATGTGCAAACATCTTTAGAATAACTGTTAAAAAGTACTATGCTGTTGAAGTGGATTTACAAATTGTATAATGAAAATATAATGAGTGCCTTAACTCTAAGAAAACGTGGAATAAGGTCAGATTATCATACCATCATGCACTAAAAATAAAAAGAGAAGACAATGAATGTATAGTGCTAAAAAAGTGGCAGAGCTACATGTATTTTCCAAAAATATTGAAAATCTAAAGGAAAAGTAGTCAACATACTATGAGGGCAAAAAGACACTTTCTATATGAAACCATGATCTGCACTGGCAAAAACTAATTTTTTTACTCGCTTTTTACTTGTAATCACTTTCAAAATAACCTGATGAACAAAAACACTGATAGTATAACAGAATTCATCCTGCTTCAAAGAACCAGACATGTGCATATTATAAACAGTGCATTATTATTTGGAAACGAATAGTTATTATCTTCATAGACATTCTTAATAGCCACATTCTAATGTTCTAACTCTAATTATTCTTATTACAAACCTTTTCAGCAGGACGCAAATGACACTTTGAAGAATTAATGTAAGGTGTGGACAATAAAAGTGGATGGTGGACTCTTTAGGTCCTCCTTGCCATTTCCTTATGCTATATGCCTTATGCAAATGCACCTATGCTGAAAATTGTAGACCCCTTCACGATTTCAAAGTGAGAACTTACTTATTGACCTCATTGTGCACAGGGACCTCATACACACACATACATATATACATATATATATATATATATATATATATATATATATATATATACACACACACACACA
>JAUCMT010000065.1:1129469-1140333 GCA_032357475.1 Enteromius thamalakanensis
CGTTAGATAACAATATTTAGACCTACTTATTTTCAGTATATGGTTATGAATAAACATTCATATCTGTCTACTCGGCTGGTTGATAAACAATATAAACACACACAAGGAGCTAAATGCGTAGCATTTTAATAAAACTGCTAACATTACAGCAGCAGGGACAACTTTTACCTAAATATGATTTTCAGTTAATGTTAGTAACTTCATGCATCATCAGTCGCGTGCGCCAGGTTCCCTGGAGACTCGCTCTGAACGGATCCTTTGAATCAGTGAGTGAATCCGTCTCCTCCCTCTCTCGAGGCCTTAGGCCAGTGTTGCCAACTTGCAATTTTGCTGCTAGATTTAGCAACTTTTCATAATACCCTAGCAACCTATTTTTCAAATAGCACATAGCAACAAATTTAGCAATTTTTAACATTCATTTGGCTACTTTTAGCAATTTTCACCTCACACATAACACATTCAAGTTAAATTGCTAGCTCAAATAGTTTTTCACGACTGTTCATTTACTGATATTTGTTAACATGTATAATTGATGGTAATTAAGGCAGCAATAAACTGTTTAAAAGAATGTAATGTTAGCTGTTCATTATCCGTGTCATATTTAAAAATAAAAAATTCTTATCAAAAAGTGTTAGTATTACTTTTACAAATAGTCTACTATATTTGTCATACAAATCTAAATGGACAAATTTCAAATACTGTTTTTGCTGAGATGGCCAGTCAATTTGAGAATTTAATTATTTTGTATACTACATAAAGATGTAGTTTTGAGTTGAGATTATGCAATTACATCATCACACACAGTAATATTTTAATAAGACCCTATTTATTGTGCATCTGGATGTAATGTTATAATATAATACACAGCAATTCAGAGAGTAGAGACATGACGAGCTTATGCTTGTCAGATACTACACAATGACATCACTGATATGCAAATTAGTACGTGACGTCATCTGGCAACATTTAGTTACTTTTCGGGCAGGCTTTAGCTACTTTTCATTGGAAATAGTTGGCAACACTGAATGGTATGAATGTTGCAGTAAAGATAATGTGTGTACTGTTGGAAAGTGCCTTCAGTTTGAGAGCAAAGGAATGATAACACAAACTGTACATTATTTGTTTTGTATTGCTGAGTGTACAGATTGGAATTTGTGGACACAATTTGTTAAACTGAGGGAAGAGTTTGTGAGTGCAGCTTATAAACTAAGGGGACAAATTGCAAAACCGCCACCACAGATTTATTTATATTTGTTTTCATACCATTGAATATGCACATTGTAGGACAACATCTGCAGGTTGTGAAAAAACACACCTATATAAAAAAATCAAATGTGTGCATTGTATCTGTTGAAGATTGTAGGACATTTCAAAACATGTTGTATATCAAGTCACATTTCCCAAAAGATTTTTTGGAACATTTATAAACAACTAGCACTCAGTTTTTAAAACATTGTGCAGTTCTAACTTTTTGTTTGTTTTTCAATCTTTAGATGCCCTACAACAGCAACAGCTGAAAAAAAGGAGGCCTCAGAGTTTGTCTTTGCTTCAACAGTTCAGTTATGGCCCAGAACGACTCGGGGGAATTGCTCGTGGTGGAAAACCATAAGTTCTGACTTATGTCTTATTATCTGTTTATATATCATAAATAAATAAATATGTTTACATGTAAACTGTGATGTTGAGTTACTGACTTGTTGTTTAAAAAAAAAGTTTTCTGTCTCTGATTTAAAGAAATAAATCAAAACGGACATGATTTACTGTCATAGAATCTTGCTGTACATAAAGCAAGACTGAAAATGGCTTCAATGTTGATTTAATGAAAATTAAGTGATTGAATTTAAGTTGAAAAAATATAGATTTTATGACCATCTTGATTGATTTTTCATCATTGAAATAACATTATTTCAGGGTGTAAACCTGATGAAAAATCAATGCTAAATTTCAACATTAAATGACATTGATTCAATGACCAGTTGGTTGATGCTTTAATGTTGATTCAGTGATGTTCTGCTATCTGGGAAGCTTGATTAGGGATGTTTTGAACTGAAAAATATTTCTTTCTCGCCCTCTACAGAATTAACTCTAAATCCAAACATTCAAAACTTCATTAATCTTACCCACGTCTTAAAGCTCTTTACTGACCCCAAAGATTTGTGTAAAACGTTTGTGTTTTTGTATATTGTCATTGATGTCTGGTTTATATGTGTCTTAGATACAACTTTCAAAACATTTAATGACAAACATATACTTGAATATTGCAATTTAAATGGTTGCATGTTGAAATAAATAGCTGTGACACATTGAGCATTTATGAAAGTTGTGTATATTTTACTTCAAGTGTTTTCAAGCAAGTAAGAGTTTGACTCCCGACCTTCAGAATGAATTGATTTGATGATGCTCACGGACACAGAACAACACGACCGTGATGAGGACATATTCATTACCAGAACATAAACGTGTATGAAGATGAAAGTATTTTATCAGGTGAAGCGTTCAGTTACATTCAGTTTCTGTTAAAGAACTGAGGACAGAAGAATCTCACAGAACCTTTCAAGACACACCCAGCTCATATTTCACCTTAAAAATAAAGAGAAATTACGTTTGAAATAAATAAGAATATTTTGTAAGGTAATGACAATTTAACATTTCAACTTTTATTTCTTGATTTTATTCATTGACTTTGGGGTGAAATAACACCTGGACACTTCCCAGACAGATTCCATGAGATTCATTCTCACTTCAGCCGAAGTCTTACAGATTCAGTGCCATTCATCTTTGTTTCAATGCTTTGAAGAACATCTAATGAAGCTCTGGTTTTTCTACAGGAGTGTTTGGAGGAGAAACAGCGACGCAGTCCCAGCATCCCCCTCTCTATGAGCGCCTTCACACACAGCCAGTCAGTAATCAACCTCCCTTAACAATCATCACAATGAATAAACCACAGACAGCATCACAACCTTCTGCTCTTGTAATATTAAAAACACACTGGAGCTCATTCGTGAAACGCATTCAGAACGAATCTGTGAGGAAATAATTCACGACAGGATCACATTGAACTGACTGCAACAATTCATACAAAAACTATTTTAAATATGATTTACACAGATTGGTTCTGCTTGTTTTAAGGCTGATTTTCGTTCAAATTGTTGCATGCAATTCAATGCAATTTACCCGTAAAAAGGCTTCATGAACGACTGCTTTTTCCATTTTTATGCAAAATATGGCATTCGATTCAATTTATGCAATCATTTTTTTATGAACAATTATGCAGTCATTCTGCTTGTGTATTCTCACATTGAATTAAGAGTTTACATAGGAATCAATACAAATGATTTGCACAAATAAGTGCTTTTTGTTTTTAGGCCATTTTAGGCAAACCGTTGCATTCAGTGCAGTTTATGCAAAAACACTGCATTGAATTTTTACACTGAACTGAATGCAATAATTTACACCATTTGGGTAAAACAGTTACGCGCAGAATGCAGAATGAATCAAATCCATTTTTACTCCTACACAATCTGTTGCATTCAGTTCAACACAATTGATCAAATAATGTTTTTTCAATGCACAATTATGCATTCTGCTTGTTTTTCGCAAAAAGGCCCGATCTTGAATGCAATCATTTCTACTAACTGCTTGTTTTAGGCAAACCACTGCAATTAATTCAACCCAAAAAGTGGTTCTGCTTGCATTTCATGATGAATTTCTCACATTTTCACACTGAATTAAATGCACAAATTAGTTCGGCTTGTTTTAGACAATTCACTGCATTTAATTCACTGCATTCTACGCAACAATGAAAGAGCTTCTGCTTGTCGTGTGATGAATAAGGCCTGCTGCATGGGATATTCACTGTTAAAGCACAGTTCAGAGACAGATCCAAGCCCAAGCAGCAAGCGTCTCGCTGGAGTCAGACAGCCAGCTTGTTGGCGATGGTCATGAGCACTTTGAGGACGGGCATGAAGGCAGAGATCTCGCTGAAGTTGCTGCTGCTCACCACCTGGGTATGAACCTCCAGACCCTGCTGATAGTTTCGGGCGTTGACGCAGCGGCTGATCTCGTGTAGGCCGCCGAGGATGCTGGGAGAGAGCTGATGGGCGGCAGGGCACAGGAGAGGATTATCAGGACGAGTTAGAGACTGGAGAGACGGGAATAAAGGTCTTTAACTCACCGCTTGGTCTCGCAGCTTGTCGTACAGATTCTCCAGACGCTTGGAGGCATCGTCCAGTTTGCGCTTGGTTTGCTGCGAGGGAAGATCGTAGATTAAATAAATAAGTCCAGTGCACTTCACAGAAATCTGAGACCGTTTACGGCATTATTTACAGGGGAATCAGATTTCTCAGAGATGCAGCAGTTTAATAACAAAGTCCTGATTTTTCATCACCATTATGAACCTCTTCCAAATCAGACGCATATTCTAGACGTCCCTGATTTGATTTAAATAAAAGCTTCAGAATAACCTTTCTTCGTGCTGCTTGCACAAAAACCCCAAAGAAGAGGCTGAAACTATAATTAAATAAATTGATCAATAAATTGATTAATTTAGGACGAAAAAAAATCATAAAGATCATTAAAAGTCATCATGGTTTTATATGAGAAAGGCACTTGAGAGTACAATAAATACTTAGATTCAAACTGCATTAATAATGGTCATAAATGGGTATTAATGATTATGAATATTGATTTCTTTATTTGTAAATTGAATAATAAGTATGAAAGCAAAGCAACAACCAGATTCCACCAAATTCATTCAATGAAATGTAATTATTGCACTTTATTTCAAGTCAGAAGTACAAATAATTTAAATAACAAGCAAATATTTTTTTATCCATTCAGTCAAATATATATCTACCTACTAATATGTCAGTGTTATTTATATCTACAGCTCACAAAAGAAGAGTGCAGAGAGTAACAAGATTAAAAAATTATACAATTACATACTAATTGTGTAGCTAAAAATCACAGGAAGAAGATTTAAAAACGATTAAATAAAATATAAATGTTATGCATATTGGAAATTCCTCCGCTGTGATTGGACAGGGAGAGGACTTTGAGATGATAATTTGTCTGGGACCTGGCAACCCTGCTGCTGGCAAAAACAGCGGCTGCAGCATGTGGTGCAACAAACCTGGCAAACTTTGGCAATTTCTACAGTACTTGAGTGCACTCTGTGAACACGACCCTGTCTCTGAACAAATACCAAGCTGTTCATTGACTCCAGATGCTTACATAAAGCCAGCAAATCAGATTAGAGCTTGCCAGATTGAGAAAGCAGGCGTGTATGCAATGCATCTCATGTAGAAATGTATTACATTATAGGGAGCAATGTCCCTAAGAGGACAGTAATACCAGTACATTTTGACCTTGTGGGGACATTTTTGAGGAAGCAAGCTGATAAGTCATCTCAAACGTATCCTGTGAGGGTAGGTTGAGCTGAAGGGTGATAGTTGGCTGGAGGCAGGTGACCTTACATCTGGCTCTAAAGCTGCTGATAGATCTGGATGGTGATCTGATTACGGTGTTCTCACTCATTCTCTCTCTCATCGTTTAAGTGATAAAGGCAGAATATCTGCTGAAAACTAGATTACTGTGATTCACTTTTTTATGGCCAGTAAACTAATATCATCAAACGATTACAATATGTTTAAAACTCTCTTTCATTGGCTTGTTTATTACTTTTGGTATATGTTCTGTATTTTGATATTGATGTTTACTTGTTTCTTAATCTGACTTGTAAAGTGAAAAATGCCTATGGAAATGTCTATGAAATGTCTTTATGAATCACTAAACCAATGTGTGTGTGTATGTGTGTGTGTGTGTGTGTGTTACCGGGTCGGCGGCAGCCAGCTGACAGCGCTGCACCAGGCTGCTGAAGGTGTTCTTGAGAATCATGTGTTCGGCGGGGATTTCCCTCTGCTCCACACGCTCAGAAGGAAGCTGCTGTAAGGACTGAAACACATACACACACACTTAATATGACAAAAACACAAGCTCATCTGATGACCTCTGACATCTGATGACCTCTGACCTGTATGCTGGGCTCCTGAGGGGCACCGGGCGGCACCTGGACCCGATCCTGAGGAACAGGAGCCTCCGCTGGGAAACCCATGACCGGTGCTGTGATCGGTGCAGGGGGAGTGTAGTTCTCTGGCAGCTGAACACACACACACACACACACACACAGTTCAATGACACTCCACATTGAGCATTCATTCAGATCATGTTTGCAGCTGGGAGGAACAATCCATTTTCGTTGTCCATTTATATAAAGAGTACACTGTGCACTGTTTACATGTTTGATTTTTTTGAGAAAAAAATATTTTAATAAAGTCGCTTTTTGTTATTTTTTGGTAATTTAATAGAAGAAATATCAATTATTTTAAAATATATCAATAAAAATTGATGCAAATGCAGGACGTGCGTTTAGAACATTATCGTTTTATATTTTTGAGAACATATTTTAGCATTAAAAGTCATAAAATCAGCTATTTTAAACACGTAACATTTACAGCTTTATATTTCTGACAGCGTATTAAAATTACATTTTTATCCAATCACAGAAATGTTATTTAACAAACAGCAGCCCTTTTAATATAATTAATTCATAATAATTCAAGCAAATGCATGCAACAACTGTATGCTTTATTTATTGTTTTATACTTTGAAGAACATATTTCAACATTTAAAAAGTACTTTCATTTTAGTTTTTATGAGCAATCATTGGATTTATTATGTCACATGATTCATGTAACTGCATGCAGTATTTGTAAATAAAATACTTTGCAGACAGCTGAAGTAGCTCCAGCATCATGTCTGTGTAAAACAGCTCATACCCTTCCCTTAAATGCATTTTTATAACGTTATGCAAAAAATACCTTTTTCTTGCGTTGTCCTGCGCGTACAGCTGGAGGGTCGTTCCACCCGTCCTGAACTGAAGAGACAATATTCACACAATCACAGAAGATCAGTCACTAAAACAAACACATCCAGTAAAATATGAACACATGCATCATTACAGCAGCACTAAAACATATCTGGACACTCAAGCCACGCTTAGAAATGTCTGCATGTCTTTACAGACGTTTGAGAGTGATTTCTGTAGCTTCTCTTCCTGTCTGGCTAAGATATTATATACAGTATTACATAAAAACTTTATTTTTACGTTTTTATGTTTTTAGGCAAATAAATGCAGCTTTAAAGAAGAGGACTCCAAACTTTTAAACACATTGGTGTAGACATTTCTTAGTCTGTTTATAGAGCCGGGAACTCACACAGGGCTGAGCGGTCACACCAAAATCACACAGGAAGCACAAGATCAGTGTGCAGATATGCAATGACTCGTGATCAGCCAGCATTAGAAATTTAAAGAGCTGAGTTTGGACGGCTGCTGTCCCTCTTAAACACACACACACACACACACACACACACACACACACACAGGTATTTGTGGTTTATGGGGACTTTTCAAAGGTTTAATGGTTTTATAATGTACACCCAAACCTACCCCTTACAGGAAACCACAGCCATTTCTTTTGTATGTCTTAAGCTATTTTGAATTAGAGGGACATTGGCAGTGTCCTCATAAACCACCTTCTAATTGCAATACCTCTATCATACACTTCCCCATAAATCACACACACACACACACACACACACACACGTCTCTCTCCCTGTCACCTTCCTCTTCAGTCTGACACATCAGCCATGGGAAATATCCTGGAAATCAAACAGCATATGAATATATATTAGTGCTGTCAACGCCAGGTTCATGCTTTTTCCCCACAGCTTGGCTTTTTGGAAAATGCTGTGTATGGGTAACTTTTCTAATGTCTGTGTGTACAGACAAATATAAATGAAGACAGATCCTTTTACTAATGTGTATTATACTCTATAGAGCTTACATGTGAAAGCTTTTAAACCTGGCAACAACCACTATAGACTATAACAAACACACGCCTGTGACAGGATTCAGCTTGTATGTGATTTTCTTGAGGTTTTGATATTTTCATGTTAAATGTATAACATCTAAAATGCTAATATCCACAGATATACAAAAAGGCTATAGAGGTGTATAGTTTAAAATCTATTTTGTCATAATACTGCGCGTAAGGTCGCAGGAATCTCTTGTTGTATTTACATAGTAATATATCTGATAATAGCTGGGTAAATATTTACTGGGACTGAAGCAACGCGACCTGATAAATCTTTTATTGGCAGCATAAAGGCTGATAATAGCTGAATAAAATCAGGATTATGAGTCATATTTGGTTTGTATTTTGCAGTTTGTCATGCATTTCTTCATTTCAACACATTTACAAGGAAACCCTAGTATTTTAAATTTGTGATAAATTCTAATTCTAAACGCGATTGTATTTTTTAATCGATTGACCGCACTAATATAAATACGAGGCTGTGTTCGGGGGCTCCAGATGCCTGCAGGTACCTGTCGGTGGAGGCTGGACCCCAGCGCCGCTCAAGCTCTTCGCTCCTGGGGCCCCGGGGCCACCCTGAGGATACCCGGCTACGAGAGTATGATAGGCCCCGGTGGGAGGAGCCGATGGAAATAAGGGCCCGGGGCCGCCCGGCAGAGACGTGGGCGAGAGGAACCCTGGGGTCGGTGAAGTGGGCATCATGGGGCCCGGTGGAGACGAGGGCGGCACTGACGGTCCAGAGATCGAAGGGCCGGACATGAAACCCACCGGACCTCCGAGAGAGCGGGACGGAGCAAACGGCTGAGACGGAGCGAAGCCTGCAGGAAAACATCAAAGACAGACAGTTAAAGAACACAAAACTGATTAATAGGGAAGGAAATGCTTTCACATGTTTGTTAGACCTTTTCAATTCTACATTCTGCGTTACATATGGTGTCTATTAAAATGAATTAATAAAACTTTCTTGATCTTTTTCTTGATTGCTCTGTACAGCGGGGCAGCAGTATTGAGCTTTATACAAAAACTAAAGTAAACCTTATCATTTTAAAACATGAACTCAAAATATAACAATTACATTTCAAGTTGCACATACACAGCTGTATATTATTTTATTCTGACTGTAGCAGGAGACTGAGGCTGATTCTATAGCTGGAAAGTTGTTAAAAAATAATCCATTTTTGCAAAGGAGTGAAAAAAACTTCCTAGTGCTGAAAGTGTTGTGGAGCTAGTATTTTCTACAATGCACACGAGAGATGGTTTTTAAGGTTGTTGTATTTACGTATTGTTTGCTTTAATACTGGAGTCTGTAATAAAAAGCTTTATTGTACTGTATCGGACATTCCTATTATTAATTGTTACATGTAACACTGATGAGATATATAATTATGTCATTTTAAAGGTCTTTGTGTAGATATTAAGATTTAGGATTAATGAAAGCTGTAGAGGTATAACTCCTTCACTAATGTTTAGGCTGCATTAACTCTCAAACAGATGTATTTCCTCTTGTACACTCAGAGCAGATGCTATTTCTGCTGAGGAAATGAAAGCAGTGCGTCTAGACAGACAACACATCTTACTTACAACTTATGATCAACCATTACATTTCCCGCAACGTTTAACTCTAAAATAATTAAATTGTCTAAAGCCTTTTGTGTAAATATGACTATATCTTATGTTATAATGTTAACGGAAGTTTACATAGAAAATACATGAAACATGTCAAAATATTTCACAATATTGCACTGTATTTTTGATAATAAACGCAGTGTTTGTAAGCAGAAGAGACTTCTTTCTTCTTTCTGAGTATCTCACCGACCACAAACATTAGAATGACAGCGGTATATTATTTGACTGACAGGTACCCGGGGCTGTAGCAGGGTGTTGTGGGTAGACGGGTCTGAGGCTCGGCCGTGGAGCTCCAGAAGCAGGATCGGCCTGCGGCTGAGGAGTGAAGAGACGGGGCATCATCTGAGGAGGAGCGGAGGATCCGTACGGCCCCTGAACACACACACACACACACACACATCCCCGCTTTACCTTCAACCAGAATACTGTAACTTACAAGAACATTACAGCGCTGTAAACCAAAGCTACTAAACATTTGAAATACAACTGAAATATCAGATGAAAAACTATATTAAAAAAAATATATATTTAAATTGAATTGGAAATTATAAATAGAATAAAAAATAAATAAATAAAAAATATATATTTATTTACGATGAAGTACTAAAATAACCTAAATTAAACAAAAATAAATAAATTACATTACATTCTTTTGAATAATAATAATTAGTTTAATTTAAGTATATAAAAAAACTTCACAGTAAAAAAATTATTTTAGTTACTAGAAAAACGAGTTTAAGATTAAATCACACTAATATGACAAAAAATTGAACATTAATACAAACATTTCTGCTTTTTAAAATAATAGATAAATCATATATTAGAAAAGAAATTATTATTATATTTATCTGAAGAATAATGTCACTGGTTAATCATTCGCATTTAAACTATAACCATATTCTGCTTCGATAGCTCCGTGAAGACAACACACACATCAGGAAACACGCGTATGTCGCATGAGTTGGCACTGTACATCAGACGAGACGCCCCTGAGCAAACACACACACACACACAGTACGCCAGCCGCTGCTTACACAACATTCACCATCATTAACTTCATCAAGGCCATCCAAAAACAAATAACCTTTGCTGATCTACATCATCCTCATCATCAGACAGACAGACAGGGAGGGGAGGACGGACGGCACTCTGTTCAAGCATCACTACACACACACTGCAGGTGTGCTGCTGGAGTGTGTGTGTGTGAGCTGTGTCTCACCTGTGTGTGTGTGCTGCTGGAGTGTGTGTGTGTGAGCTGTGTCTCACCTGTGTGTGTGTGCTGCTGGAGTGTGTGTGTGTGAGCT
>JAUCMT010000065.1:1141529-1164706 GCA_032357475.1 Enteromius thamalakanensis
ACAGTAGAAACACCATTACACCTATGAAGAGAGAGACCCCAGAACACATGGAGACACTACAGGAGAGTGTGTGTGTGAGCTGTGTCTCACCTGTGTGTGTGCTGCCGGAGTGTGTGTGTTGACCGGTACTTTAGTGCCTCCTGCAGGTGGAGATGGCTGCGGTCTCTGCAGGATCTCACCTTTCGCATGTGTTAGTCGCTCTCTTAACATCCCAACACCAGCCTAGGACACACACACACACACACACACACGCACAGTTAAATGTGTATGTATATATATTTATCATTTTATTTATTTATTATATTTTAATATATTTTTTGATTATACATTTTAAAACCGCAATAATACTACTGTCCTGTAAAATACAACGATTTTAAACATTATAATCATTATTATTATAAATTATGTAGAAATTTTATTAGGTTGTGGATTATAAAAAATAAATCAATAACATATTATTTATTTTATTAAATTATAAATCAAATTACTACAGCAATAATGTATTGCAAAAGAATAATTATTATAATTATAAAAACAATCATTATTTATTCATAAACATTTTTATTTTAAATACTTTACTGTATTATAGTTATAATATTTTAAATTCAATTATAAAGATTAAATTAAAGAAATCACTATTGCAATAATAATAATGCATTATAATACTTACTATTTAAAAATAATTATTTTCATTATTTCTTTTTTATTTTTTAAACTAAAAATTAATTATCAATAATTATATTGTACTGTAAAATAAAAACTAAACATTTAATAACAAATAATTAATAATAATAATTTTCAAAACAAAAAAAAAATTAAATCACAACATTACGTTTTAGAGAAAAAAATTAAGCAAAATCTCTTGTTTTATAAGTGCTTGTTCCCATTACACATTTCTAAGAATGAGTGATGCACGTTGCTTTCCCAAAAACACAACGCTGGAGACAATGGAGCAGTATTTGGAGTGACCCGCTGGGAGTCGCATGTAAATCAGCATTGTTAATATGTGTGTGTGTGTGTGTGTGTGTGTGTGTGTGTGTGTGTGTTAGTGTGTGCACCTGGTCTGGTTGGTCGGGCAGGTAGCTGAGGGCTGAACTCAAGCTGCCCTGAGAAGCTAGTATGCTGGAGTACTGGATGAGCTTCTCGGTCAGCACTGAGCTTTGAACACAAACCTCTCCACTCCGCAGACGCTCGATCGACCTACGCAGGATCATCACCTTCTCCACCAGATCCTGCAGATGCACCAGAACACAGATATCAGTGCGTCACAGAATCACTCGATGTAAACACGAAAGGCTGTGTATGTGTGTGTGGGTGACCTCCAGAGCCAGCGGAGAAGAGCAGTCTCTCTGTGACGTCCAGCACTGAACCAGACGCTCGATGTTCCCAGAGCAGATGAAGCACAGACAGGCCTGCAGACAGCACTTCTCTGAGCCCTCAGCCTGCAGACGGGAGCCCAGAGTATCTACACACAGAGAGAGAGAGAGAGCTGTCAGTCACTCCAGACTCTTATATTCTGTTCTGATGCAGAAGCGTGTTTATCTGTTCTCACCGCAGAGAAGAGCGAACTCTTCGGGGTTAGCGTAGGTCAGGAGAGCCGCTAGTGCCTCCTTCCAGTTCTCCAGCTCACAGCTCTGCACGATATCACGCCAGTTCTGTGTCACCACTGACGAGATCAGCTGACCAGGGGAAACAACTCATTAATACATCATGATAGTAATTATAATAATAATTACAAATAATTCATTGTTATTTAATAACTTTAACCCTTACCAAATATTTTAATAAGAATTTCAGAAGAATAATTATAATTATTAATTAGTAATAATTATTATTATGTTCTAATTACAGTATTATTATAATTTATTTATTATTATTAGAATTGTTATTTTACTTTTTTCATTATTACAGCTATATTCATTAGTATTATTAGTAGTAATATTGTTATTATCAGTCTTCTAATTTTAATAATATGAATAATAATAATCATTTAATAAGAATAAAAAGATAACACTAACAACAGCTAAAACATTACCGTATAATAAAACAAGCATTATAATAGATTATAAAAACTATAAAAACATACAACAAATGTTATTATTATTAATATTTTTGTTGGTATTGCTGTTTTGTGGTAGTAGTATTATAATTGTTATTATTTTTAGGATTCATTTTAATATTATATTTAATAATATTGATATAAGAATAAATTGTCTCATAACAATAATAGAAAATTAAGACACGTTTAAATTAAATTAATTATTTTTATAAAACAACTTTTTTTCATTATTACTTTATTATTTTTATTTGAACTATTTTAATAAAACTACAAAACAATTAAATAACAGCTACAGTGTTCCCACAAACAAATCTGAAACGACAGTGACATCATGTACAGATGCTGTTACCATGGAGATGCTGTTGGTCTGTCGGTGGAGGTAGCGTTGCTGGGTCTTCTTCATTAGCTCCTCCCCTCCGCTGATTGACAGGAGGATGGCTTCTGCGAAGCGGCCGTCGTTTAAGCATAGATCCACCGCAGCCTCGAAGTTCCCGACCAACAGAGCCTGACTGATCAGACCATCCGTATCTGCTCAGCACGGCACATTATTAATATCTGAATGTCATCTGGATATCATTACCCTCTTCGCAAGCGTGTCATTCAGAGGCGCTCACCTGAGGATACAGGGATCTGGAAGGGCTCTCTGGCTTTCTCTTTCTTTGGTAGTTGACTAAAGAAATCAGCCGGAGACTCCCGGCCGGTCAAACTGTGTGCATCGCCGCCTGACTCATCTGCTCTCTGATTGGACGATCCAACACCAGATACAGTAAGATTTCTAGCAGGCATGCTCTGATTTAAAGGGAAGCTGACACACATACCTGATCAGAGAGCGTCTGCATCTTCTCAGCCAGATCATTCACGTCTAAACCGTTCGGTTGAAGCTTCCTTCCCAAACACGCCGTGATCTGTGAGTACAGGGTACACTCAAAAACTAACACTTTCGGATCTGTTTTCCCTACAAAGCATCATGGGAAGACTTGGAATATAGTGCATGAGTCATATAAACCATTTTTATTTCCATTATGAGAGCTTAATATCTCCAGATCACTGAAAAACATGCATTATTCCAATTATTTAAATGAGGTGGGGTAAGATGTGTCACAGTACTAATGATGAGTGAATCTGGGTGTTCAGGGCAGTATTTTGTTGTGATACCTTCCTCTGAAGCTCGTCTTTACTGAAGCCCAGCAGACGCAGAAACTTCACACGCGCTTCGTCTTCAAAATTCACCTGTTAAAACACCACAGAAAGCATTTTAACGGTTATATGTATCAGTTCTCAGCAAAAATTTCAAGCTTTGTGGATTTTAGTATGAATAAGATTCATTAATAAGTCATGGATCTATTCCCACTTTTTTTTTTTTAAAGGTGTCATCGGTCTTTATGAAAAGTCCATAACATACTTTGGTTACAATTTCTTAATGGTAGTGTAAAATACACCTTTACTCTGTCAAAACCAGCTCCTTGCATGTTGCTTTAAATGCTAATGAGCTCTGTTGACTCAACCCCTCTCTCATGTGGGTATATGAGCAGACTTTCTGATTTTCATTTTATTGAATGAATCCAGTTTTTGTGGCATCTGAGTTAGGTGTGACAGTGAATGTTTGTACCATGAGGAACCTCCAGATGTCCTGCTCGGCGTCGGACGAGGCGCTGCTGATCTTGCTATGGCAGTAGCTGCTGAAGGAGCCGGACTGAAGAGTGGCCTGCAGCTCCGCCGATCTCTGGAGGAACTCCGTCTCTGTGGTCACCTGACTCACATGCACCTGTCTCGGGATTGGCTGCTGCTGCTGTGAAGCCACGACAGGGCTCTCAAACGTCACCAGCTTCCCTCCGAACTGAAGGAGACCGAAGCAAGCACACCGGAAGAACAACACATTAAATACAACAAATAAAAGCATTTAAAGGAGCAGTTCACATTCAACCCTGCTGAAAAAAAACGGCATATGCTGGTTAGGTAGGTTTTGAAACTGGGATTCTGGTTTAAGCTGGTCCTTTTGTTGGTTTAAGCTGGCAAAGGACCAGCATAAACCATCTAAAACCAGCATCCCAGCTCCAAAACCTACCTAACCAGCATATGCTGGCTATTTCAACAGGGAAAAATAAAATTTACAGATAACGTACGCTTGTCATCTAAGATGCTCATGTGTTTCCTTCTTCAGTCATAAAGAAATTTAAGATTTCTGAGCTAAACATTTCAGGATTTCTCTCCATATAATTGTTCCTGAACACCTTTATGTGCATTTCGTCACGATAACCAAACAAGAGAAAAACAGTGGGTTCAACAACGTATTTGTGGTATTAATAAAGTATTATTAATGCAAATTGAAAACAGGATTGATGCTAAGACTGAGCCCTGAGGGACCTCTTTGTTCATAGTTAATGGTTTCTTTACATATTAGGATCTGTTAAATAAATAGTTAGGAATCCAGTATATCTTGAAATGCACTTCACTGCATGTTGTACTGCGTATGACTGTGTATGTGACAAATTAAATTGGATTTGAATTTGAAACACATCCCGACATCCCTAGAATACTCACAGCAAAAGATGCGCCTACGGGCCTCCGTACCCACTTGGGAGGCTTTTTTAGAGGAGGGATGATGGTGGTCTCCACTGTGGGCTGAGGTACCTGCAGGGGAGGAAGAGTTTGACCGGTTCCGAACGGGTCGTTGGTGTCGAACGAAGCTGAGATCTAAGGACAGAGAGAAACCAGTGGATCACAAACCATCAGGAGTCAGGGATGTGATCATCATTCCTCACAGAAAAGCAGGTCATCAGTTTCTCACCTGGTCCACTGTGCTGTGCTGATGCTGCTGAAGACATCCTCCCATCACAGAGTACACACTGATCCGTCCGTCAAAGGATGCGGCCGACAGGAGGGCGGGGTTACGAGGACACCACTGCACATCGAAACACCACTGATTGGCTGTTGGGAGCTCATAAATCACCTAAAAACACCAGAGACCAGACATGATGCAATGATTGGACATTTGCAATGTCATCCAAAAAAGGTTGTTTGAGAAAATAAAAAATAATAATTAACACAAATAAATAATATCTTATTATTATTATTCATTTTAGTAATTATTGATATATTACAATTTGTAAATGTATTATCTTTTAACTATACATTTTTATTTTATTAGAATTTTTCTATAATGATTTAATAATAAGAATAAGAATAAAATGCAGATTTTGGTATGCATTATTAGTAATAATAAATACTTGTCTGCTGAATTGTACTAACATTCTTTAAAAATATATGTACAAAATATTAAACTCACAAAAATGACACAGAGACATTTAATCCTAATAATAATTATAATGACTAATTTATAAATTTGTACATATTTATAATATATTTTTTTATAATAATATATAATTAAACATATCTATTTAATTTCTAGATATTATATTTTTATATTTTTATATATATATATATATATATAGTTTTATATAGTGTTTATTTTAAAGTAAACTGCAAAATATGCATCATGACACGGTGGGGAGCTGTAACAGTAGAAAGATGCTAGCAACATCATGTAAACTATGAATGCTGTACAAGTTGCTTATGATTATGAAATCATGTGTACGAAAAGTGCAGAAAAGTAAAAAAGCAGCAGGTCTGATGCACCTCGCCAGTGTTTGGGTTCCAGCACAGGATCCGGTTGTCTTTGCCGCTGCTCAGCAGGAGCTCTGGATCAGCTTGACTCCACGAGATGGACAGAATCCCTCTGGAACATTTAGAAGAGTGTGTTTGTGGAGACGAGCAGTGAATGGCATCAGCAGAATCTGGCAAGGTTTGTGTGAATCTCTACCTGGTGTGGTTCTCCAGGACTTTGAGAGGTGAGGTGGCGAACCGAAGGTCCCATATCTGTATGACCGGAAGCCTGTCGTCCTCCGACGCCAGAACCAGCTGCGTGGCCACGTCTGGATGCCACAACATCCCCGAGCAGTGCATCTGACACACATCACACAGCTTACACGTCTCTTACACATGCCTGATGTCATCAGCTTGCTTCAAGCGCTCACGAGTGTGCATGTTCTTACCCTGTTGCTGTGGTCGCTGATTTTGATGATGGGCTCGTTCTTCCTCAGATCCCAGACCACGGCTTTCCCGCTGGTGTTTGCAGACGCCAGTATGTGCTGCACCTGACTGTTCCACGCCACCACGCTCACGTCCTCTGCCGGCTAACACACACACACACACACACACACACACACAGACTGAGACCTCAACAACAACCAAGAAAAAACAACACATCCAAACATCTACTGTCGCAGAATTGTTTTTTTTTAAGGAAGTAACCGTCAGCTGAACTTTACAAAAGAGATTTTAAAGAAGACGTTAATCAAAACCCAAACAGTTTAACACTGGAAAAAGAAAAATTATATAAATTAAAAAAAAATTTAAAAATAATAATATATATAGTCACCTCATATATGACTATATACCCTTTTAATCATTCATTATAATATTAAAATATATGAAACTTAAAATTAAACCTCATATAATTGACGTATAACCATTTCAACAAACATTATTATATTAAAATACAAAATATTATAATTATTTATTTGATATTTAATAATTATATTAAAATATAATATTTTCATATTAAATAATCTCCTATATTTGTATAACCATTTAGAGACCCAAAATAATATTAAAATATACTAATGTTAAAATGTATATTTTATATACTTATACACCTTATTATAAGATGCACCTATAGGCTATACACCTGTGCATTTAAACACATCTACTGTCCATCCTGAGTTACAAATAGACCCTAGGAATGCTAATGGGTTAATATTTAATGACCATACATATATCTAAAAAACACCCACTATAATATTAAAGTACATATTTCAATATTTAATGACATCAAATATCTATATATAGCCATTCTAAAACCTAGCATAATATTAAAATATATTAATATTTAGTGAACTATAAATATATACATATCAATTTAGAACCAAATGCAATAAAACATATGAAGTTTGATATGTAATGACTTCATATATCAATCTATATACTATTTAAACACCACTTTTATAATATTAAGAAATAAGTAAATAAATATCTATACACACACAGATAAAATTGTAATATATTATAATATTTAATGACCTCCTATATGTATGCACTTTTAGACACTCAGTATAATATTAAATCAGATATTTTAACATGTAATAACCTCATATCTATCTACACCCATTTAGCACCATATAAAATATTAATATATGAAGTTGAATATTTAGTAACATGCACAAGCACACAGTTAAAATCACCAGAATGTCTGTCTTTTCCACAAATCACTATCAGACCAAAAAAAAAAACATTAAAATCATGAAAATCCCGCAAACACACTCTGCTCAGGAGATGAACTTAGTTTTTAGGCAGTAACCCATTGTTTAGTGAAACGAACGGTAGAGAAGAGGTTAATCAAAACCCAAACCACAGCAAAAACCCCACAAGAACCAGCAACCCTCCTCTTACCTCACTGAGCTGAAGAAACAGAGACAAACGCAGTCACTTTATGATGCTAGGAACACTGAGCAAACAATACAGAAGATTTCAGAGCACAATCAGACAGAAGCAGTCCTAACCTGGGACTTTGCGCCCGGTGTCATGGGATTACTGAAGTTGTTCAAGTCCCAGATGTATATTTCTGAGTCGTTGGCTCCAGAGGCGATGAGATTACTCTGATGCGGAGGAAACACACGTGACTTTATTAAAGCGCCAGCGGAGAGTTCAACCAAAAATTACAACTCTATCATTAATGTGCTCCTATTTTTTTAATATGATGGTTCATGCAGTGTGTAACACAGCTCTGAGAGTGAGTTATCAGTGACAGAATGTCTATTTTTGGGTGAACACTCTCTTAAAGCGCGGGTCTGAGCTCTACCTGGAAGCGGTTGTAGTCGAGCGCATGGACAGGGCCTGTGTGTTTGTTGGACTGTCCGATCACGGCGTCCTCTCCCGCGGTCAGAATTGAGTCTGGGCTGAAGACGGTCACCGTTCCGTTCTCACTGCCTCCGATGAGCCGCCCCGAAGAGCCCTTCCCATCCATATCATACCCCACCCAGATCAGACTGTGAAACCTGACAAACAGAGAGAGAGAAATGATCAAATCTTCTTCATCATAACATATCAGCAGCATTTTGTGCAGCACTAGCTGGTCCCGAGCGATAACTCCATTTAATCTGCAACCTTCACAGCTTTTATGCACTTTTAAGAACTACTGAGGTTTAGTTTAATACATTAATAATATGAATCATATCCAAAATAAACGTTTTTGTTTACATAAAATGTATTACGTAAATATATATATATATATATATATATATATATAGCCAAACATGCATGTATATTTCAGTTAGTGCTGTCAAACAATCACGATTAATTGGATCCAAATTAAGTTTGTTTACATAATATGTGTGTGTACTGCGTGTATTTATTATTTATATATAAATGCAAACACATGCATGAATATATTTAAGAAAAATCTGTAATGTTTATTTAACAATTATATTTTATATAAATATATACATATAAATATTTTTACAGAATATATGCTGTATGTATGTGCTTATATATATGTATATATATTAATAAATACACACAGTACACATATATATTATGTAAACAAAAACTTTTTTTGTATGTGATTAAGTGTAATTAATCCACTAGTTTATACATTATACACAAACATACATACACAGTTTATTTTATGCTACTTACTTATATATGCATATATTGAGTGAGAAAGAGAGAGAGACGGAGAGCAATAGCAAATTATGTGAACATATGGTGAACTTTAACCCTGCTGTGCATCTGAGAAGTAATCTGACAAATAACCCAAGAGAAAAGCTAGATTTCTGTGTCAATTTGTAAAACAACAAACTAATACAGACACACAATACAGAAGTGTCAGAAACATGTTAGATCACACAGAACTCATTTCCACAGGGTTACGACACACCTGACACTAAAGCTGCTGTTCAACCAGTATTTCTGCTATTCTGTCACTGCTGGGGGGAAACGCTATTATTATCATCAGATAGGAAGAGACATCACCAAACTGCTGTAACTCCATCACTTCATGTCAAAACATGAAAGATAAATATTCTGGAACGTTTAGTGTACAGCTGAGCGTAGAGAGAGATTGTCATCTGTGAATCCTAAAATATAGAACGTATCACAACTTTAACAGAAATTGATAATAATCAGAAATATTTCTTCGGAAGCAAATCAGTATATTATTATGCTTTCTGAAGACTGAGGAAATGATGCTGAAAATACAGCTGAACATCACTGAAATAAATTACAGTTTAACTGGTATTTATGTATAAAACTGCTTTTTGAAATTCTATTAATATTTCACAATTTTAAAGTATTTTGTACAAATAAATACAGAAAACGAGAGTTCAAAAATCCCAATCCTTTGAATGGGATGCTGTATAATATACCATATAGCAGCAGCACTGTATGATATTCCAGACACACAGAATAACTGACCTGTTAGAAGTGGGCAGAGTTCCTCTGAGCTTCATGTCCATGGATGTATCAGCGAAATCCATCTCAAAGATCTCCAGAGCGGCGCTGGTGTTGAAGGACGCGTCCAGCTGCTGCGCTGCCGTCCCTGCAGATACGAGACAGTGAAGAAGACCACATTACTCCAGCATTATGGATGCACCTGAATAAAACACACACACACACACAGTTACCTAAGGCCAGGTATGAGGGATGCTTTGTCGCAGGACTCCATGCCTGTGTCGCCGTCCTGAGTATCTCCTTCACCCTCATCTTCCTCCAAAATCCTGAAGAGACAAGAACATGAGACAATCTGTCAGCTCAGACATCTGCTTTAACAAGGTCAGATCAGTTTAAAGAGCCTGTATCTTAATATTACGTATTACAGTTTACACTTACAAACAATACCGACACACTCCCGCAATTATCTTAACAGAAACGACGTAAACAGCAGCACTATACTCATATATGGGTGTCAAATATAGCATATATTACGTCTCAGACAACAGTTGTATATAGTGTCAGATTAATTGTGGAGCCAACATGTCACTCATCAGCTTTAACAACGTCAAGTCAGCCTAAGTTTCTTAATATCACGCTAAATAAAAACTTACTGGCAACAATCTTAACAGCAATAACGAAAACAGCAGCACAGTCGAATACAGCATATATATTAAGTCTCAGACTTTGTATCAGATTAATTTGTCATCCTCGTAAACTGTATGTGTAATAAATGTCTTGTGGAAGCCAACATAGAGCAGAAAAGTATGTTGTAATCACAGTTATTTACTCCTGATCATCTTCTGTTAGCGTTAGCATTATCCTGCTGCTCACTGTCTGCGCTCCACAAACCCACAAACACAAGGATGGGATCGCGATCACACACAATATAGCATCATAACCTCGAGTTAATCTCAAAAACGTCAGATTACAGTAAGTGTTGAGTGTGTACTTACGGTTGTTTGTGATTATTATTGTAGTTTGTGTGTTGAAGAGAGTTTAGCGGCGCTCCTCGCGCGTAACTCATGGACAATGTAGTCCGGGGCGGACTTGTAGTTCAGTACGGCAGCCGACAAGGGATTCTATTTACGAAACGATGAAGACTCGCAACTGCAGCTCTGCTACTAAAAACTAAATTCAATTAAACCAACAGTAAATTTTTTTCTTTAATATTTAGGAGATTTTATCCCCAACTCAAACTTGAAAAAAGACAGAAATTATATTATTGTCATAATTTACACTTAATGCTTTATTATTATTAAATGCATTTTATTTTGAACTTTTAGTCGAAAGACTGACTACTCCCATCTGATGTAAATATACACACACATCAAGCATATCAAGTTTTTTTTTTTTTTTTAAGAAAACAATTTGATAATATATAGGATTTTTTTAAAAACTATATTTGATAATATAGTTCTTATAATTTAAGCAATCATTTGTATGTAAAGTAAAAAGTATAGGAGAGCATACACAACCTTGAGGGGCACCTATACTAATTGATTTAACATCAGATAGTATATTATTTATTTTAACGCATTGAGTGTGATTTGTTAAGCTTTAATAACGAAAGGATTAATGTTAAGTTTTACTTATCCAAAAGTAAGCTTGTAAAAGCATCAACAGTCTTCTCTCTTTATAAGCAAACTGAAATGGATCCAATAGTAAATTCACATCGCTCTTCAGTTTGGATTCAACATATTTCTCTAAGCATTTCATAACTACAGATGTTATAGCAATCGGTCTAAAATCATTATTATTGCAAGCACCAGATTCTTTAGGAATAGGTGTTATAATAGACTTTTTCTATAACAGTGGAACAACGTTATTCCTTTTCAAAACAGCCTTGTAGTATGTTGGTATCAAATGCACTATTTTATGATCCGAAGTTGATAAAGGGGGTTTAATTTGGCCTTAAAAGCCTCCTTGGTACCACTATATATTACTTACATTTATCCAGGACGTTATTGTTCCTTGTCGCACATACCGAAAAAAGCCTGGTGAGAATGCCTCAAGCTTACACTGGTATAAACACCCATGATAAGATGTTTGCTGTAATTGGTTTTAAATAAAGTCTGATATACATGAAGCAGCTCCAAAAGCATTACCATTTGAGTGGATCACTAATAGGCCACCATCCAAATAAAAATAGCTTAAAAAGACAAGACAAACAACATAAAAACAATAAAACCACGTGCAGCTACGAGTCCTGTGCAGCGCCACCGGATGTCCTGAAAGTAGCCGACAGTCTCATTTGAATAAAAGAAATGACATATCCGACAGTAGACATTTAAGTTAACTTTATTAGAGAGAAATATACACAAGTTGTGAAACAGAGAGGTTTCTAGCATTAGATTTCGTAATGTTTGACAGTTTCTGGTTCTTTCTCAGGGTCTCCACCTCTCTCCAGATACAGGTTGTTGTAAGGATACTGTTTAGGAGCCTGGAAAGAGAGAGACACTGATGATGAGACTCATTCATAACAATACTAAAACAGTAATCAAAACTAGAACACCATCTCTATAATGTTACAATAAAAGAGTAAGCAATTTCGTAGATTGCTAGTGATGCAGAAATAACACGCTTCCCTTTGGAATACCCTGTAAATGAAGCAGTTTTCTACTGTGCAGCTTCCTTCACTCACCACAGGCTGGTAACAGGGGAACATCTCTCCCACACCAAACATCAGCAGCATGAAGCCCACGAACCCCAGCAGCTGGTTCCTCATCGTCTTCCAGTCCACGGGGGTCGGACTCGTGTCAACCCTGTTCCTGATGTACATGTCAAAGTCCCAGTGCATCTGAATAAAACACCACAAAATATTCACTTTCTCTAGTAACAAAAAAGTCTGAGTCAGGAGAGAAATCTGTGCTGATAAAGCAGCAATTACAAGCCAAAACATGGGGATTTAGATTTGAGAGATGGACTATTTCACTTTATTAAACATTATTAATATTATTGACTTGTATGAGATTCAAAATGATGCAGCGTTTGACTTCATGTTCAACCATCAATTATTTTTGATAAAAACTCCAAAACTGTATTTGCTTGAAGAGCGGCATGAAAAATGTGTCAGAAAAATGGCTTTATAAATGCATGAGTACAATATAACTTGAGTGGATGATGCATGAAGCAAAAACCAGGATTTATAGGATGAACATTAAAACATTGTTCTCACCGGTTCACCCCAGTTCCTCCGGAGATCAGGATGGTCCCACTGATACCAGGGGTCTCTCTCATGCTGTGATCGCTCCGGAAGCATGGGGTAATCACCGTACCTGTGTAATGCATTTAAATACATCATCAGCCATTCATCTTCACAGAAACAAAAGACGTTATTCATTCGTACACACACCCCATGCCGTCATCAGGATAAGGTTTGTAATCTTCCAGCGTCATGTTGTATTTCTTAGCCGCTGCTGCCAGCTCTTCTGGAGTTCTGGGGTACGGACCAGGCAATATGTCCTTAGAAGGACCAGATGCTGTAATACAATATACAGATATTATACATGTTACATATAATTATTGTAACACAACACCCAGAGAAGAAATCAGCAGTCTGCCATGAACACACATAAACAAAAACATTATAAACTTAATGTAGCTAGTTTAATCACGTTAAATAATTAAATCTATAATCTAAAAACATGCAACCTATATCATATAATACACAACCTGAAGCAAACACGGCCAACAAAATTGCAGAAATAAAGACACAAAACGACACTTAACTTATAATGTGTTAACACAAAACAGAAATCAATCCTAAAGCAAAGCAGTTCACAGTTAATCACGTGTTTACAATCACGTAAAAACACTATCAGGGGCTCGCTTAGCATGTTAGCTCCGCAGCCTTGACATGAAGGTTATCATTTATTAGATACTATTAAACACTGCTTTTATAGCGTATCTTCCCATAATACGAAAGAACAGATGTGTTAGACAGCACCTGCTCTTGTTCCGAGGATAACGTTTGAGATTCCTGGTGTTTTTGCCTTAGTAAGAGCTCGGGTCAAGAGACCCGCTCTAAAGGCCGCCATCTTGCCTCGCTGACACTCCGCAGCGCGCATGCGCGGACTGACATCACCGATTGTGCGCAGAGGACACGCCCCAATGACACTGCAGCAGAAAGCGACAGACTGCACGTGATTAAATAAACGGTTTTACACAAAAAAGACATTGTTTTGTATAAACGTGTAGCCAAAACGTTTTTTAAGAGTCACTTTTATGTGTCTATTATTATTATTGTTGTTGTGGTATTAATTATTGCAAAATGCAAGTTTTATACAAGACAGGGAACATCTAACAACATAAGGAAAATTCATCATAAATAATCTACATAACTAATAGTTAGCCTATTAGACTCACAACAATAATAGCAACAATGAGGGGGGAAACAAAAGGAGTAAGAATCAATGAAAGTAAAATAGCAGACATCAAAGAAAAATACATTAAAGTAATAATAACAAAAATAATAATGAGAGAGGCAAAGAGTTTCAGAATTTCAGTTTAGTTTTTTAAAGTAAGGCTATAAAGCAAACTCACAAAAACATATAAGAGAGGGCATGAATGAAACAGAACAGCTGTTGTTTTTCAATCTGACATTGAATATTGATTCTCTGTCAACGCCGTACTTCTTCAAGACATCCACAAGATGGCAACATTGTTAGGGTAACCATTTCTTACTAGTAGCCTACTGGTGGTTTTGTTTTACTTTGTGTTTATTTATTTATTCAAACATATTCTGTAAAGTCTGCATTTTTTCAAGGCTAATATGTTAAGACACAACAGTGACTTTATTAGCTGCACGTCATTTCGATCTTGTTATTCATTTGGATTTTTTCTTTTTAAACTTGACCGTTATAAAAGCTTCAAAACTTTATTTTGATCTCATAAACTAAATACAAGACGTTCTCGCGACCTTCAGCCCGCCACATTGTAGACCAGCCAGTCTCACAGAACTACATTACCCGTGATGCCCCGCTCCCCGCCGCCGCCGCGTCACCAGCGCTCAGCGGAGCATCCAGAGTGTCGAGCGACGAACACAACGCAAATGATGATTTCTGGCGTTTTCATTCGCGACAGGTGATGGTTGCACACCGAAGGGGGAGCGCTCATTATGGCCCGAGCCGTGGAATATTTCCTGACGGTTGTTCTTTAAGTGAGGAATGTCAGCTGGTGTTTCTTCCATCGGGATTCACGCGCAAATTGCAGGAAGATGAAGAAGCAATTCAACCGAATGCGACAACTGGCCAACCAGACAGTGGGCAGGTAAAACACCTTCATCTGTCTCTCCCACCGCTGATGAGGGGCGAATAACGGCGCGAACGGCGATCAGTCGACGTGTCGTGAATATATGATCCGCTGTTGTACCTTATTTATTCACGTATGCAAATGTAAAACGTGACACTTAATGGAAATTATAGCGTAGTTAGCGTATAGCATAGCGTATAGGTGTTATTGGTCTGTGTTTGATCCTGATCTCGGGTTTAGTGGTGTTGTGATGTTGTGATGGAGACAGGCATCTGTGGACCGGTCCTGATGTGGGCCTCTAGAGCATCCTTCACCTGTCCTGACCCCAAACCCACTCAAACCTATTAGCCTCTTTCTGTCTGTCTGTCTGTATAATATCTATCTATTTCTATCGATCTGTCTGTCTATCATAACCATCACCCGTGTTTTGTTTATGTTTCAGAAGTGCAGAATAGCTGGAAACATACATGAGTATATGTTTATAGCTAATCTATATCTTGCTATCAGTGTTATTTGAAAACAATATTGTTTTATTCTGTTATTTTAAAATTAATTTTTGATTTTAGTTTAGTTTCTATTTATTATATTTTAATTTATTAAATTTTAGTTGTTCTTGCCATTCGTATAGTTTGTATTCATTTTATTTTAGTTTAGATGGAACTAGCTGAAATATTTTTTATATGATTTCAACATTTACCATTTTTTAGTTTCACATGTATGCCTAAAAAAAAAATGAAGTTTCAGTTTTTGATATTTTAGTGCAAAACAACTAAAATAAACAATTATGCAAGTTTCTTAAAAAAAAGAAGATAAAAGTGTCTGCTTAATGTAAATATTAAAGTATTAAATGTTTAAAATAATATTTAAAAAAAGGTTATATTTTTTAAGTTTTTAAAATATTGATTAAAAAATTATTTAAATATTTAATGCATAAAAATTCAATTTTAATAAATGTTTTTTTTTTACTTTAATTCAAATAACAGATTTTTAAATTTCATTTTTGTTTAAATTCTTGTCTATTATAATAACCTAGTTTGGTGTATGATAATTTTTCATCACAGTATGTCATTTTTCTCATTTATCTGCTGAGTTTGAGCACTAACTGAAATGGTTGTTAGTCCTGTCCCAATTGCTTTATTTTTTGTGTTTATTAAAAGTTAAATGATGTTGATTTCCAGTGGTTTTATTATTTTATTATGAGTATTGGTAGGGACTCTGTGTGTGTCTTGGTTACTCCAGCAATATGATGTGATGCTGTTTTGTCATTAATGTGATGAATCGCAGGATTCCCTGGAGATCATCGACTAATGACTGAGACGAGGGATGCCCGGTTTATTCACACTTAATAGCATGAAATTACATTTATTAATAATGCTAAATTATTAGTTACAGGCATTGTTTATGAGTCTGTGGTCTAGTTGGTTATGGCTTAAGCATTTTTAGCAGACTATTAAGGCTGGTTTTTGACTCGAATGAACCAAACGTGTGTTAATCGTTGGCTAGTAGATTTTGCAGCTGTTTATCAGACAGTTGTGCATGATCACAGTTAGTTTCTTTGTCGTTGGCAGTGAGAGTGTTGTGCCACTTGGATGCTAAAAACACTATGGTTACATAACAGAAACCCCTGTTTAAATATTAATTGCAGCGTCATACGTCACACTCCCCTGGTTGAGGGTTTCACACAATGCAACCAACTAACCAGAAGCAGCAGGATGGGAAGGTGCAGTTTTCTGAGCCAAAAATTTAGAAAGATCATGTTCTATGAAGATACTACTACCATAAATATGTAAAAATTTCAGTTTTGATTAGTAATATGCATTGCTAAGAACTTCATTCGGACAACTTTAAATGCGATTTTCTCAGTATTTCGATTTTTTTGCACCTTAAGATTCCAGATTTTTAAATATGGTCCTCTCCTAACATCCCAGATATCAAAGGAAAGTTTCTTTGCATCAGATTATGATGCATCTCAGTTTTGAAAAATTTACCCTTATGACTGGTTTTGTGCTCCAGGGTCACATTTGATTGCTTTCTTTTTTTAAAGTGCCTCTATTATAGATTTTAGAAAATGATCTTTCATGTAGCTCTGAGTGAATGAAAACATCCTGCAGAGTGTTGAATCTGAAAGTGCTGTGTGTATAAACTTACTGTCTCTCAAAAGAAAGAGTCGACTCCAAATCATTGAAACGAGTCGTTTTTAAAACGAGTTCTGAGCCGCTTGATGTCAAAGTGAATCATTAGCATATTGCGGCTCACTTCTTGATCTTTTCACATTGGTCTGAATGAAAATGTCAATTCC
This sequence comes from Enteromius thamalakanensis, assembly GCA_032357475.1. Taxonomy (NCBI): domain Eukaryota; kingdom Metazoa; phylum Chordata; class Actinopteri; order Cypriniformes; family Cyprinidae; genus Enteromius; species Enteromius thamalakanensis. Next base: position 1,158,686 of record JAUCMT010000065.1, read on the forward strand.
TTCTTCACCACTAGGCGTCTCTTTTGAAGCATTAAAAGCTCACAAACACTGCTTTACCTGACCGTTTGGAGAAATGAATCGTTAAATGAATCGTTTAGGAGTCGTTAAACACATAAAATAAAATAAATGCATATTAGAAAATGAACGTGTTTTTTGGCCTCGCATGCATGTCAACCTGTTGTTTGGGACTTAACCACTAATATGGGCACTTAAAAGACATGCGCTGAGGGACCGGTGATGTCATCAGAGAAGGAAAGTCGTTTAGAGGCGGAGCTAGTTCTGAAGAAAAGAGACGAAGACAAACACTCGTTTCTTTCGACGATGAATCATTCACAGCAAGACCAGGAACACAAATTAGAAAGTAAATAGAGTGGGTTTTGGTGCCATGTGACTTTGTTTGCATTCTTCTCTCAAATGCAGATGGACAGTAGGAGAATAATAGCAGCGTCTATTAAAAGTCATTGTGTTTAAAGCTGGATCGGTGGGATGTGAGTGTTATTGTGCTCTAATGTGTGTTGAATGACAACTCCTTCAGACTTCAAGGTCAGACTGAGCAAAGTTCACCTCAGGAAGTCAGAAGTGGATTGTTGCAGCTGTTGAAGTACAGTTGCATAAAGTAACTGTAATGCTATGCAATGCACAGCCTTTCTCCAAAATATCAGTGACATGATCTTGAATCTCGGTGTGCATGCCTCATTTTCTCATGAAGCACAAAAGCTGGAGATGTTTTTGGCTAAATGAGCTCAGATTAATTAGTGCTTTCAGAGGAGCTGAGACAGCATGACTAATTAGAATTAGATGAACTGAGTCAAAAGTCATATTTTGATCATCCACAGGATATTTATCCCCAATATTGCCTGTATTTGCACTGTTTAAAGAAACTTGTGCTCATCCCAGATTAGGTTGAGTTAGTTTCTGCAGTGAATGGGTGCCGTCAGAAAACAGAAGCACCACAGGATTTCTGGCTATGAGAACAGAACTGCATTATTCAGACTGAAGCCCATAAGAAGAGTTATACAGTCAAAATAACAGCATAAAATAGATCTAAAACTCTAAACCGTGCATTAAATGGGTGTTTTTTTCAAACATGCACACAGATTTAGTGAAATTACTGGCAATAAATCATAAATATGATCTGATCTAAACAGTTTTCTTCCTCCAGTGAAGAAGTGTTCTGGTCTGAATCAGGAGAGACATCTGTACAGCTTTAAACTGTGTGTCTGGACTTTGATGTGAGGAGATGCACTTTTTCACTTGATATCATGGATTACGGACTCACATTTTAGTTAAAATGTATTTAGTTGAATCTTTTGTCCTCCTGAGATATTAACTGACGGACTGTGGATTATTGTGATGTTTTTATCAGACTCTCATTCTGACGGCACCCATTCACATCCATTGCTGAGACATTCCTCCAGGTCTGACGAAGCACTTATTTGTGATTCATACTCCGACAGTATTTAAGATGTTTTACTGCTGTATCGATGCAGCATGAGTGTGGTATTAAACATGAATATTTAGTCGGTGTGGAGAAGAGCATAAAGGAGCTATTTCAGGCGTGTTTTAGGTTTATTTTTGCTCCTGTCTTGCACTTTGGGAGACAGTGTCTTCACAAGAAATTTCCTCAGAGAGATCAAAACCTCCGTAAGCCTGAGCACAGACCCCGCAGCTCATGTATTTATGTGTTTACAAGAGGTTGAGCTCATTTATGTGAATGTGTTCTAAAAGGGCAATCAATCAAATGATGTTTCGCTGCATTTAGCAGCTGCTTTGGTTAAAGCTGCAGTTAAAGGGTTAAAAAACTCTTAGTCCTCTTGCAGTCTACCTGCGTGCCCCGACTGCAACCACTGTCCGTTCTTTTACAGGAAAATAGATGTTTATTTATTTGTTTTACAATAGGGCTGGACGATAAAAAGATAACGATATGTATCGCGATAGGCAAATGATCGATATCAATAAAAAATGTGTCCGATATAACGTTGGATATTTTTTATGTTGAAGAAATTTTTGATTTTGAACGAATCTTTAATGTGACTTGGGAAGAACGAGTCGTCTCTGGGAGTGATTCGTTCAGTCTTGCATGCGCATTGCGAAGCGTCCTTACTGGGATTAATTCAACTGTTTCGAGTCTTTGGTTTTGAGTCGTTCGTTCATAACGTGATGAGAAAATTCAGTCAGAGACGGGAAAAGAATTGAGTTTTACCGATTCATTTGTTCATCACATGATAGCTCTAAAGCCAAAAGAATCAGATCAGCGTGCGTGTACGTATCTACTAGAATTACTAGTGTTAAGGGAAAAAAAATTATTTATATTTATATAATTATTTATTTATATATATTATTTATACTTTTTTTTAAATGAACGAGATGACTCGAAAAAAGATTCGTTCATTTTGCTGAACGAGACTCAAGTGAACGAGTCTGTAAGATGATCCGAACTTCCCATCAACAGAAAACACAGGGAGCAAAGCTAGTTTGGTTGCATTAACAAAGGCAGTTGTTCTCTGGTAACCTATCAATGTAGGGAGTGATACGCTAACAGCCAACAGCGAGCCAGGAAAATGTGAATAAAAGAGGAAAAGTCAGCTCGCCAGTATGGACGTTTTTGGATATTCTAAGTATGCCCGTTGTCAGACCAGTGTCGTCTGCAAATTATACAAGACCGATGTCTCCGCCAAGACAGTATACAACCACGAACTTGTTGTACCACCTTAGCCGCGATCAACCTTAAGAACACAGCCGCATTCAACCAACAACATCTGAAGCTGCTGCACCGCACAAGCAGCAGACCACCGCTGAGAGAGTGGTACTCTACATCAGTGCCTTATGAAAAAGAATCTAAACGTTATAAAGATGTTTTTCTCCTAGTTTTAAATGGGTCATAAAAACATTGATAATCATCGATATCGACCGATATGAAACACTGAGATCGTGATAAAGTTTTCAGCCATGTCACAAAGTGTGGGAACCCTATAGAACCCTCAGTTGTGACTTCCCTGTATCTAATTTTAGTCGTTCACTCAACTTTTCCATCAGCTAGGTTAGGGTTTCTCTGATGACCATGCAACCCTGTTATTTTTGACTCGTGGAAGAACCCCCACTGCTGGTATCAAATTAACAACCCGGTATTTCTTTATTTAGTTTAAAAGTGTCATATACATCAATATGGTTTGACTCTTTTTACAAACAACTGTAATCTGCATGTGTGAAGTGAAAACTTGATGTCACATTAATGCTTTTTAATATCTGCTTTTTAGGTGATGGAGAGTGAAGAGTTCATGTTGCTGCCAGCCAACCAGTTAATAGACATAATCTCCAGTGATGAGCTGAACGTTCGGAGTGAGGAACAGGTGTTTAATGCTGTAATGGCCTGGGTTAAATACAGCATCCAGGAGCGCAGGCCTCAGCTGCCACAGGTCAGATATAAGAGTATAAAACACAGAAGTGTACGGTTTGGTGTTATTCTAGAAAAGGTGATTCATCATTTAATTAATAGAAAGTTGAAAGGAAGTGCATTTGTTTAACAAGTTCTACATGATATTTTTATAATGTATAATTTTAATGACTAGCGGGGGCAGGATTACAAAAAGGGTTATTTGGAAATTACATTTAAATTAACAATTAAATTGTTATATTTATACTTGCATCAAGGAGAGGAATAATTCATAGGATGCTCATCTGTTTTGTCATGGCAACAGGTTTTGCAACATGTCCGTCTTCCCCTTTTGAGCCCGAAGTTTCTGGTTGGGACGGTGGGTTCAGATCCTCTGATCAAGAGTGACGAGGAGTGCCGGTGCGTTGTTTAAAGTCACTTTTAAAAGTTGTAACTTTTTAAAACCTTTTTGAGGATTTTGTTAATGAGTGAAGGTCCTCCTCTTGTCCCTTTTGCCAGTGTTCAATACTGCTTAAGCATATTTTAATAGACTCTGAAGGGTGTAACTACTGTAGGTTTCTTTTCTTTTCAGATAATCTTTGTAAATTTTTATTTTTGAAGTGTGACCAGACTTGAAATTTGCTTTAATCGTGTAATTCACACTGAATATAATATTCTATAAAACCTTTTTGGCGACCCTTCCAGGATCCATATGTATAGTAGAGTGCGGATCAGGCTGCATTTTTCTGTCCGAGCCCGGCTCGCGTCCGACAGACCAGTAACCGAGCCCAGCAGGCATTAAGATAATTATGTCCGAGCCGAATCCCAGCCCAATTTTTTCTTTTTCTTATACTACTGACACATGCACTTTTTTTTGTGTGGAAAACCCGCTTATATTAAGCAACTGTAAAAAGGCGTTTGGAAATGTCAACAGCATCAGCGCACACGGGGCAAAAAGCACTGTTATAACACATGGTGCACATTCGCGCTGATGTGACCGAGCCGACCCGAACTCGAGCATTCTTTCTAAATATCTGTCCGAACCCGGCCCGGCCGGTCGGGTATCCATCCTCTAATGTATAGGTCACCTTGATCTTTTGTCTTGCCCTGCTTGGCTTACTGACATTTGCAAACGATCATTCTGTATCATTAAAATACGTTTTATTTATCTCTTAACATTTAAATGCTAATAAAACCCAATCCTCCTGTAGAGACTTGGTTGATGAAGCCAAGAACTACCTCCTGCTACCCCAAGAGCGCCCCCTAATGCAGGGACCTCGAACCCGGCCCAGAAAGCCTATCCGTTGTGGAGAAGTACTGTTTGCTGGTGGGTGTTTTAGCAGCTACATCCTAGTTCTCTTGGCTAGTTTTTGTTTGCTTTTCAAGATTTCCCCTTCGCACGTATGACTTGTGTTTGTTTGACTCAGTGGGAGGTTGGTGCAGTGGTGATGCTATCTCAAGCGTTGAGCGCTATGACCCTCAGACCAATGAGTGGCGGATGGTGGCGTCCATGAGCAAACGGCGCTGCGGAGTTGGTGTCAGTGTTCTGGATGATCTGTTGTATGCAGTTGGCGGACACGACGGCTCATCTTATCTCAATAGTGTAGAGAGGTACAAACTAATGAATGAATTCTCACAGTGTGAAATTAAATACATGAGAGTAATTATGGATGAGAAATTAAACTCAACGTGTCTGCCCTCTGCTGGCTGTGCCAGGTATGATCCAAAAACTAACCAGTGGAGCAGTGACGTCGCCCCTACAAGCACCTGCAGGACCAGTGTGGGTGTTGCTGTATTAGGAGGGTATCTGTATGCTGTGGGAGGTCAGGACGGCGTTTCCTGTCTCAACATTGTAGAAAGGTTAGTATTATGATGATCACACAATTATTATCTAAATGGGCATGGCTTGAAGTTTCTTTTGGAGGGCATTTAATGAGATATTTGCTATTCTTTAGGTATGATCCAAAAGAGAATAAGTGGACCCGTGTTGCCTCGATGAGTACCCGGAGGTTGGGTGTAGCTGTAGCTGTATTAGGAGGTTTTCTTTACGCAGTAGGTGGTTCAGATGGCACATCCCCACTAAACACAGGTAAATACTGGAAGATATAGGCAGAAGTATTATTGGAGTCAGTTGAAAGTAATCCGATAATTCTGTGTTTGTAGTTAATATTTGATGCATCTTCAGTATTTCTTAGAATAAATGCAGCTGAGGAGTGTTTTATGATATGATTTCTAAAGTATTGGATGGTATTATTCAATTACTGTATTGGCATTGGAACTTTGAAATCGTCGCTTTAGTCAGATTGTTCAAAGTTTCAGTAGTTGTAGTCAATACAAACAGCTAAATTAATAATAAATGTTGGAACTTTTTGTAAAATATCTTAGTGCTACAACAAAAAAGCTATTGAAACTATTAAAACTTTGATTTCTTGTTAAGTTAAATATGACTATACATTTTAAAGCTAAAAGTAAATATTGCCTCCACGTTGTTCAAGCAGTTTAATTATGGTAGGTGAGAGGTTTTCCCTGTTTTAGTCAGTGTTGCTTGATTTAAAATAGGGCTGTGCAATAAATCGCAATCGCTAAAAAATCGCAATTTAAGCACATGCAATTTCTAAATCGCATAAGGCTGCAATTTTTTTCTATTA
>JAUCMT010000065.1:1178231-1205243 GCA_032357475.1 Enteromius thamalakanensis
CCTCATGGAGACCTAACTAATGTCCCACAAGATCAACATTTACTGCTATTCCTATCTTTGTGGAGACAATTGGTCCCTATAAGGTGATAAAGACCAGGTGCACACACACACACACACACTCACACACACACACCTTATCATCATAATGATAATGATATGACATCTTCTGGAATGCTTGTCTCTCAGGAACATCACAGAGATGATGACCACAGTCTCGCTGCAGATCGTGGGGATCATTGAGCCCGTAATCCAGCACGCAGACTGGTTCTTCCCCGGAGGTGAGTGACACGAGAGCCTCTGAGTCACTTGTACACCCTTATTTCTTGAGTCTTCACCGGTTCTGTGTTGGCAGAGATGGAGTTTAACGTGACGGGGAACTACGGCAGTCCCGTTCACACCAATCACAACGCTAACTACAGCTCCATGCCGTCGCCGGACCTCGACCAATCAGATCGCAGGCAGCAGGACCAGAGCCGACGCCCTCTCAGCGTCGCCACCGACAACATGATGCTGGAGTTCTACAAGAAAGACGGGTCCGTGCTCTTTCTGTGCTTGTGTGCATGCGCTCGTCTGCTCTCTTGGGGTTTGAATCACTGACGCTTCTGCTTTTCTTCCACTAACGCAGCATTAGGAAGATCCAGAGGTACGGTGAAGCTTCTGTCTCTTCCTGTTCTGTTTCCTGCTAACCTGCTGATATCGCTGCCGTTGCATTATTGACATGAATGTACATTACATTCAGTCATTTAGCAGATGCTATTATCCATAGTGACTGACTAATGAGGACAATGGAAGCAATCAAAAGCAACAAAAGAGCATGTGCTGTGACCAGTCTCAGAGTAGAATAGAATTAGAATAAAGCGTGCTAGTGTTAGAGGCATGTTTTGCGTTAGTTAATTGTGTAATAAATAAAGTCAAACAAAGAGATAGAATACAAAAAGCTAGTGTTTTTGTTTTTAATGAAAGTAAATGAATAGAATTAAAAAAGCGGCATGTTATTTTTTTCAAACAATAGAATTAGAATCTAGAGTCTAGAGTTAGAGTCGCAGAATTCAGTGCAGATGGAAAATGAATTCATTGTAAAGGTGTTTAATGATGTGGTATCTCACTCAAAGTACGCCACTTAAGATTTAAAGTTTTGAAAGAAGTCTCTTCTGCTCGCCAAGACTGCTTTAATTTGATCAAAAATATTGTAAAAATTGAGAAATATTTTTATAATGTAAAATTACTGTATTCTGTGTGAATCTGTGTTAAAGTGTAATTCATTTCTGTCATGTGCAGCTGAATTTTCAGCATTTTCAGCAGTCTTCAGTGTCACACGATCTTCAGAAATCATAATAATATACTGATTTACTGCTCAACACACACTTCTGATTATTATCAGTGTTATAAACAGTCGTGCTGCTCCATATTTTTGTGGAAACTGTGATAAATTTTATTTTTCAGGATTCACAGATGAATAGAAAGTTACAGTATTTTATTGAAATGGAAACATTTTGTAACATTCTAAATGTCTTTACTTCCGCTTTTGATTTATTTAATATGTCCTTGATGAGTCAAAGTACTAATTTATTTAAAAAAATCTTACCGGGCCGAATGCTGCAGGCGGGGTGTTGTTTATGACTTGTGAGGGATGTGATTGGCTGTGCCTCTGCCCCGTTGCAGTATGGGAGTGCGCGTGATGGACACCTCCTGGGTTTCTCGGAGAGGCTCCTCCTCATCTCGGAAGAGCTCCTCGACTCCACCCGGCATTCAGTCCTCTGATTCGCTGAACCCTGAGCAGACGGCCGATCTCTTCACCTCCTCCTCACAGACTCCGCCCCCCATCAGCGCTGATAGGACCAGGTAAACAGAGGCGACCAATAGGAATCAAAAACACACATCACGTGACTGCTGCTCGTTTCAGTTCAGCCAGATGAGGACGTCATGAATATTAATGACCCTGGAGTACAAAACTAGGAGTCAGGGTTTTTTTATTGAGATTTAATAAATCAGATTTCTGTTGATATATTGTTTAATAAAATAAAGATAAAAAGATAAAGATAATATTTCGCTAAAATAAAACTATTTTAAAAAAGTTCTTAGCAATGCATATTAATAATCAGAAATGATGGTTTGATATATTTACAGTAGGAAATGTACAAAATATATTTATAGAACATGATCTTCTTATGACCTAATATCCTAATCCTGATGTATAATTTTGATCCATACAATGTATTTAATATACAGTATATATAAATATAATATTTACATATAAATAATAATTGACCCATAATATGTATACAGTATATTACTTTTAAAAATCATTCAAAGCATCTTAGAATCAATATTTTAAGTGGAAGTAATAATGTTTATAAATCGGTTGGCTGAATTGAAACTCTTTCCTCTTTTCTGTTTTTGATTTCATCCGAACTCAAATTAATTTATCACATTAATCACATTATTCTGCATCATTATTCACTGGTTATCTTTCACTCTGCTGTAGTATATGATGACAGAATTTGCATTCCTGCATGAATTATTCTTTTATTTAGACTTCCTCTTGGTTTTGTTGACTGCGTGAATCCTGTATTTTAATATCCTCGGTATCCCAGCCCCTCACACTGTATGTTCAGAGTCACTCCTGTTTCTGCTGATCAACCTATGAGCGATGCTTCGGCTCTGTCCATCACATTTGTGACTGATTACAGCACACCTGTAAGATCAATCTAATTAATGCAGTTCTACAGTATTTCAAATACTTGTATGATTCATATTATAATTAATGCTTACAATTAATACTATTTATTAATATTTGCTTAAATATTTAACAAATCAAGTATTAACTAAGTAGTAATTATAATATTAAATATGATATTTGATATTGATTCAATATGAATCAAATTATATAATTTGATAAACATTATAATTAATCTATATGAATAAATACACACTTAATGATTAATTAATAATTAATATTTCAGTTATAAATTAGCAATTAAAATGTATAAAGTTTAATATTAATTTTTAATTAATATTTTTGAGAAAAAATAACCATCACAGTTATTTAGTAATTGACAATTAAATCATTAGAGTTAAATAATTGATAATAATTTAATTATAATTAATTCATATTAGTATTATTTATGAACATGAAATAATTAAATTTAATATTTAAGAATTGATTTATAGTTTTCTGTTTATTCATTGACTTAAATATACGATTTATCAGTACATTTTAATTATTTATGATTATATGATTTTATGATTTAATTATTTATATTAATAAATATAACTACATAATCATAATTGACAATTGTTTAAATCATTGACTGAATTAAATAATAATTGAATAATTGCAAAAAATATGTTTAATTTTACGTTATAATTAATATTCATACTATTAACAACTTAATGATGGATTAGTATTAATAATTGTTTTATGAATATCCATTAAAACTTGACAATTATTTAATTATTGACTGACTGTAAAATAATAATATAAGAATTGCTAAATTAACAAACAAATTGTATATCAGTATTTATGAGCATTGTTACCTTTTTATTCATATTATTATTAATTATGATTAAAATCAGTTATTAATTTATTGATTTAATTAGAATTATCAGTGAATCATATTAGTAAATATTAAATAATTTATTAATAAATATTAAAATTAAAATGAGATAAATATGAATGTATAGTGTTGCCATGGTAACGACAGAGATGCTGCTGATGGAGCTGAACGTGTTGATCTTGCAAATCTTTTCAGCTTCGACGAGGCATCATCCAATCGCTGGGACTCCTGTCCCGTCTGTCCCTCCCCTGAGGAGGAGCGCCCGCCCCCTCCGTACCCATTCTCCTTCCTCTCCTCCCCCTCCTCCTCTTCCTCGTTCCCTCTCTCTCGAGTGCGTCCCGAATGCGTTCCTCCCTCGGCGTTTAGCCGCTGGTCCGTGTTCAGTCCTCCTCCGCCTCCGCTCCTCCTGTCCTCCTCCACCTCTCTAGACATCAACTCCAACCCCAAACCGTCCGAGCCCGTCTACATCAAACCCCCGCTGCTGGGCCGAGAGAGAGGACTCAGAGTGCATAGGTAACTACCACTAACCCACTAACTAAGCGGCCCTAATACTCACCGATTACAATGCTCACCACACAGTGTGAAAACATCAGTAGGTTTTTACATTACTTACTGCTGCAACTACTGAAACTGAACATTAAAGAAATTAGCTTCAGACGTTTTTCAGAAATAATCAATTGTAGGTCAAATATTTACAAATAAATATTATTTTTTATTTATTTCACTAACACCAAATAAAACTTTTTTGTGATAATTCTAACTAATATTATACTATACTATTGTATTATATACTATTTATTTCACACACACCCAGCCCCCCCAAAAAAATATTTAGTTTTCACTTTCGCTTTACTTTTTTGTGTGTTTGCTAAAATTAAGTTAAACATTTCTATTTATTTCACCCAAAAATACAAAAAATATTTCACCATAAAATAAAAATTGTTCTATCTCTATCTATATATATCTGTCTATCTATCTATCTATCTATATATCTATCTATCTATCTATCTATCTATCTATCTATCTATCTATCTATCTATCTATCTATCTATCTATCTATCTATCTTTAGGTCGGAAATATTCTAAAAATAAGATTTCTATTTATTTTACAAACTCTTAAAAATTCTTATACTCTTTACTGATTGTTTATTTATTTACATAAAGTCAGAAGTATTTATTTTTATTTCATTTTACAGCTTTAGTATCTACATTTATATTTATTTATTTCAATATTAATTTAAATATTAATTTATTCATACAGTAAATAAATAATATTTGAATTTATTTCAAGAAAACATGACCATCTTTAGTAACTTCATACATTTAATTAATTCATTCATTTATTTGTTTTATTATTTGATTTGATTTTTAAGCGAGTACATCAGTAAGTGGATGTTTTGTCAGATTCACTTCATTACTGGAGACAAATATTTGCAGATTTTCTGTTTTAGTCATCTCAGTGTTCAGAGGTCTGTGTGTGTGTGTGTGTGTGTGTGTGTGTGTTTCTGTCCTCAGCAGCAGCCAGAAGAGTAAGGAGCCGTCTCCTGTGATTGGTCAGAGAGGTGTTTCTCCCACGGCTCCCTCTGCTGGACAGAACCAGCTCTCGGACCAGAGTCCTTTCACGCTCCGCAAAGGTGCTTCAGTCAGGGCAATAAAACCAGATACACATGCACTGAACACAGCAGCTTTTGATTTAGTCATAGTTTCTTGATGAAAATGTGTATTTAAAATCTAAATATTAAGAAAATCACCTTTAAAGTTGTCCAGATGAAGATGTTAGCAATGTATATTCTAATCAGAATGTTATGATCGTATGATATGATGCTGCAGTTAATACACACTTTTCCTTCAGTTTCCAAGAAGCTGGCCCCGATCCCTCCCAAGGGCCCGTACTCTCCGTCGGGCTGCGTGTCGGATCTGTCCCCGGGTCCGTCTCCGGTCAGTCTGTCCCCGACGCCCCCGAGCACACCGTCCTCATACAGCTTCAGTTACCCTCAGAGCTCCGTCCTCACCTCGCCCGGACACAACCACAGCCAGACGCTCACCGGGACCCTGCCCAAATCACGCCCTAAACCGCCCCGCCAGAGACCCAGCCTGCCCCCCCCACAGCCGCCGCCGCTGGACGCCCTGTCCGCCACCGAGAGCATGTCTACAGGTACAGTCTTACTGAAGGGAGATGAGAGGATCTGTATTACTACTGGAGAAAGCCAATTAATTAAAATGACCCTATAATTTACTCACCCCCAAGCCATCCTAGGTGTATATGACTTTCTTCCTTCAGACGAACACAGTCGAAGTTTTAATTTTATTGTATCCTGGCTCTTCTAAGCTTGGTAATGCTGCTGGATAGTGTGCATTATTTTGAAGTGATTTATGAAGCATAAATGGTATATATCCAGTGAGTCAGCCAAAGGTCAGTCAAGAAGCCAGAATTTGACAACTTGTGAAGTTCTGCATAAAAAAAGGCCAGTTTCAGTTCATTTGGGAGGTCTGGTTTCACGTCTGAATCTGTGTGTGTGTGTGTGCGTGCAATGGGTGTGTGTGCGTGTGTGTGTCATGTATCCCGTGTGACTCTGGCTGCTCTTCTCTTCTCTCCTGCGGTGGTTGTGATCTGCAGCGGTCTGATCTCTGCTGTCGGTGGTTTTGGTTCTGATGGTAAGCAGTGTGTGTGTGTGTGTGTGTGTGTGTCGTTCAGCGTCCCGGGCTGTGTGTGTGTCTCTAACGCTGTGCATGGCTCTGTTCTGCCCGGCATGGCTCTCCATCCGTCCTTCAGCTTAAACACACACCTGACCCACTCAGACTCGTCTCACATGTGTGTGTGTGTGTGTGCGTGTGTGTGTGTGTGTGTGTATGATCCTCGTGACCGAATGTCCTACTACAGCTGTTCATTCTTCTGTGGAACAAATCAGATGTGTTTTCCACAGCCATGCTTCATAGTGATCATCACTGATTCCCAAACCTCTGTCAACCACATCACACTCCTCATCTGGTGAAAATGTTCAGCCACTGGATGTTTTACAGGTTTTCAATCTTTTACCTTGCATTCAAATCCTAGTTGTGAAAACTTTTTGAAGTGTCCTGGGAAACGTAAGCATCGTCTATAGCTTCTGAAGGGCTTGTACTAAATAAAAGAGGATATTTAGGCCAAATCAGAAAAAAGTACAGATGTAAGATGTTACAGGGATGAAACTTTTATCAATTCAACCATTATTTTCTCTTAAGTAAACATCTTTTAAATGAATGGTCAGTACTAAAAAACAAAATAACATGCGTTTTATATGATCCCTTATATTTTGATAAAATAAGGGGCGTGTAAACTTTTGATCTCTACTGTGTGTATATATATATATATATATATTAGGCTACTTTATTTGATGTCTAATGTTTTCAGAAATGTGAAAAAACTGTGATAAAAATCAATCAATCCAGAGCCATAGCTTAAATAACACATAATATATCTGCCATCTACACTAATTAGGACGTGACATGTGGCCAGGTATGGTTTCCCATACCATCCAAGAGCACACACACAGCAGTGAGAAGGAGCCCAGGGAGCAGCTGGGGGAGCGGTGCTCACGGGTCTCGCCTCAGTGGTGGTATTGAAGGTGGAGAGAGCTGGTTATTCACTTTCCTCCACCTACAATCCCTGCCGGACCTGGGACTCGTACGTTAACAAGGGTTTGGTACAGTTATAACGCATTATAATGCCACTTCTCATCCAGTGTCTGGAAAACGGTCAAAAATCAAAAGTTGAGAAAACTTCAAGTTTGAGGCAACCAGCTTCAGGAGATTTCTCTTTGTTTATGCAAGACTCAAGAAAGATGGTTGCCTTTAACTCTTAAGTTTTCTCAAGGCTTGATTTTTTCACAGTTCAGAGCTAATACTAACCTGAATCAGGCCCGTCTTTCTGTGAACGAATCATGTTTTAATGTGGATCCTAACCCCGTGTTTGTGTGTGTCCTCAGACTCGTGGTGTGATTTGGACGTTCCTATAATAAGCGTGGAGCTGGACGGGAGATACAGGAACTCTGTGGATCAGCTGGAGTCGGAGGAGGAGTCGGAGAGCACCGCCCTTTGATTACCCACAATCCTTCACTCCCTCCCTTCTCCGCAAAGATGCTCCTCTGCACTGACCCACAGACAGGATCAGAAGCGCTGGTCCCGTCTTCTTTGTGTTTGTTCATGTTTTTCCATGTGTTTTTTTTCTATTTGCCTTATCTGAGTTCTTGCACTTTTGCCTCGAGGTTGGTGTAGCATTCAGCAACGATACAAACGGCTCGTGACAGACACACTACAGCACAGTCCGCTCGTATCTGTGTGTCTGATGAGCGTCTGAGATCAGGTTTCAGATCGTTTGTCAGGGGTGGATCACACAACAGTGTACTGTTCAAAAGTTTGGGGTTAGGGAGATTTCTTTATGTTTCTGGGGCTCATCTGCTCACAGAGGCTGCATTTATTTGATCAAAAATATTGTAAAAACTGAATTTTTTTAATGCTGTTAACGTGTAATTTATTTCTGAGATGTTCAGCATCATTTCTCCAGTCTTCAGTGTCACATGATCTTCAGAAACCATCTTAATATACTGATTTACTGCTCAACACACACTTCTGATCATCATCAGTGTTAAAACAGTCGCACAATATTTGTATGGAAACCTTCATATATTTTATTCTTCAAAACAGTTCAAAGAGCAGCATTTAAAAAACCAGATCCAGTCAGCGTTTGCTTGCTTTTAAAAAAATACAAATCTTACTGAGCCCAAACTTTTGAACGGTCATGTACATCAGAAACGTGTGTCTTTAAAAAAACCGATGTCAGTGTGAGACAGAAGCTCTGAATGAATGCTGGAGAAACCTTCAAAGACAATATATAAAGTACCATATCACAGAAAATATCAAACATAAAACAGATATAAACTATCTATATTTACATTAATGTGAAAAAGCAAGGGCAGTTTATGAATGTGTCCATTCCTTATGATCAATTACTGGATAATGATTCATTTCTTTATTTACTCACACACACACACACATATATATATATATTAGTGCTGTCAAATAATTAATCGTGAATATTCATCCAAAATAATTTTTGTTTACATGTTTAATGTGTATATTTATTAAGAATATATAAATGCAAACACATGCATGTCTATATTTAAGAGACATGTTTATATATTAAATATATTTATATATAATATAAAACTATATAAATGTATATATTTTCAACATATACTGTATGTGTGTCTTTATATATACATAATAAATGTACACATATTATGTAAAATGTAAAAAAAAAACTTTTATTTTGAATGTAATTAATGGTGATTAATTGTTTGACAGCACTTATATATATTTGTTAAGGTTTTAGGAATAATTTAAATACGTTTTTCCAGACCTGCAACTCACATCTGAACTATTTGATGCATTAATATATAAAAACACACTGATCATTCATCTGTCATCAACAGATATGATCCTATATTTTTAAATTATGTATCATAAGAGAGTATTTTACACATCAGACCACTGCAATAAAACATAGTAGCAGATATTGTAGACATATTGTGCGTCAGAAATAAAACATATAAAGGGGAATTTAGGAGTAAAGGTTAAAGGTCATCATCTATCCCGTCCTTAATGATTAAAAGGTCTCCTCTAGTAGACACGTCATGCATTCGAGAGTTGTTGATTGTTACTCGTCTGATTGATATGAATGAATATGTTATTAATAACGCATCACAAACTCTGCTGTAAGTATTAGCACTGTTCACTCTCCGCTGTACGTAACCAAATATTTATCAGTCTCTCTCTATATAAACATATATATGTATATAAACAAAGCAGACAATATTATTTTTGCTTCAGACACAATGCTGGTCCGTGTAAATACTCTATGAATAGCCGCGGCTGCTGTGAAGGTCTCTGATAACAGGAACCAGACGCTCAAACGATTGCGACAGAGATTAAACCCAAGTCACACGTTTACCTCTTACTCCGTGCTTGTTGTGTGATAAGTTTAAAAACAGGACTTTACAGTCAACACGAACCCGTTTTACCTCCGTAACGTGAATAGAAATATTAAACAAGGTCGTGTTGGCTTTGAAATCCTCCTAATGTGAATGTCTGATGAGTGTGTGGAGTAAGTTATCATCAGTCTTTGTGGATTTCGCCTCCTTTTTATGCTTCAGTTTGACCGTCTTTAACTAAATTTGACTTCAGGTGACGCATTAATCCAGAAGAATATCAGCAGATCAGGGAAAGGGTGTCTTTTTTTGAATGCACTTTCGCAGCTCAATGCTCTGATTTTAGTTTCTCAGAGCCGGTTTGTCAGGAACGCAGAGGTGAAGATGATCTTTCGTATGTTTGTGGATCTGAATGTGCTTGTTTTCTGTATCTTGATACGCTTGTTTTGTAGTTTTGTTTTCTATATGATGAGGGTTTTATCAGCACAAGCCCGTTACATGAAGTCAGACTGCCGTTTGTGTTTTAGCAGGTTTAAGGCAGCGCCTAATATGTCGTGAAATTAGTAGCGAGAATCAGAAATAGATTTAATAACAGGCGAGGATTGGGAAGTGTTATTTGGAAAATGATTTGTGTGTGTGATTATTGTAAAGATGCTCTGATGTCTTAACTAGATGTTTGTAAATCTGCTGCATGCTTTGCATTCATTCCCTACAATGTAATCTCCATCTTGAAACACTTTTAAACGTGCTATTATAGCTTTTGGACAAAAACAGAAATACCCAGGTAATCCCTCACACAATGTCAGCTGCTAATAACCATTTAGGTCGCATGCCACCGCTGATTTATGAGCAAGCAACTTTAAAGGAATATTTCACTCACTTGCTCTGCAGTGAATGGGTGCCGTCAGAATGAGAGTCTGATAACAACATGACAATAATCCACAGCACTCCATGCATCCGTTAACATCTGGAGAGCTTAATCATTTAACTAAAATATAAGTCTATAATCCATTATAACGCTGTCTGGTCAGAATCAGGAGATGTTCTGGTTAAAAACATCTAGATTTTTGTAGCTTTTGTCTTTTCTGGATGTTAAATGATGGACTGGAGTGCTGTGGATTGATGTGATGTTTTTATTCTGACGGCACCCATTCACTGCAGAGCATCCCCACCAGGCACCGGATGTCCATATAACGTCAGATTGATGATGGACAGAAGTTGTGTTTTGGTTGAAAATGGAAATCAGGTTGACGTTAATTTGACGTTGACGTAACGTTGCATTTTGGTTACATAACCTAAAAACAACAAAATATCAACATCAGGTGACGTCGGTATTGGACGTCAATTTAACCCTGACGTTAGCATTTCACCTGACGACCTGGTGTGGATGTCTTATGATATTGTGTGCCTGCTGGGTCCAAACTCATCTCTGATGACCTGAGGGCGAGCGTTCCATTTTCAAGAAAATTGAAAATCTCATTGAAAAAAGTATCTCAGCGCCATTACTCCCAAGCTCTTAAAGAAACCTAAAAATGAAAATTCTGTCATCATTTACTCACCCTGGAGTTGTTCCAGACCTGCGTGAATTTCTTTGTTCTGCCGAACACAAAAGAAGATATTTTGAAGAAAGTCACCACTGAGTTTTGGTTCTGAGTTCTTTCCTCACCTCCTCACGTATATCTGATCAGTATCACTTAGCAGACTAGTTAATGACTCGGTAACCACACAAACCAGCACCGACGGCGTGTGTACAGTATATTGGTGTGTTAATGCTGCATGCTCTTTCACCGTCATGAGTCCTGTCCGATTCTTATTTATTTACTGTTACCCGTGTGTTTATGCTCAGTTTACACTTGAATAGACGGGGGCCAAATAAACCGAGCGTCATTTCCTCAGAGAATTCGTTTTTTTTTTACATTTTGTGTTTTATATGAAGAGGCCCTGTGTGTCAAATAACTGGAATAATTTGAGGTGGGATGTTCAAAGTCTCATGAAGCTTAAAGAACAACATCCTTCATCAGAATGTGATCTCAATAATAAAATCAATCATTTTTAATTACTTACATTTGTGCATGCATTTTATTCTAGTTTGTTTACTTCTGAAAGTGAGAATATTCATATTTAGTAAGATTATCTATCAGGATTGGATGAATCTAGTTTATTATATGCAATGTCTTATAAAAGTGGTTACAAAATCACATTTTACTGAAATATGATGAATACAAATATTTATTTCTTTTGTATAACATCACTGATAAAAACAAAAAAATTAAATGAAATATTAAAATCATCTATACTAGATCAGTATCATGTATAATACATCATAAAATATTCATAATTACATGTAGTTGTAAAGTTAAATGCATTATAATATCTGCAGATTGTTTCATCTGAAATTGGTCGTCTGTTATTTTTTAATGCATTATACTGACTAAAGGTGTCACAATTAATAGATAAGTATTATAATTTATTTTGGTTACAGTTATTCATGAGATCATGCAATGCATTATAAGGTGCATTACAATTCATAATTAATGCATGAAAATAATTTTAGAATGCATTGTATTTAACAGCTTCAAGCATA
This sequence comes from Enteromius thamalakanensis, assembly GCA_032357475.1. Taxonomy (NCBI): domain Eukaryota; kingdom Metazoa; phylum Chordata; class Actinopteri; order Cypriniformes; family Cyprinidae; genus Enteromius; species Enteromius thamalakanensis. Next base: position 1,190,339 of record JAUCMT010000065.1, read on the forward strand.
ACCAAAACTTATTAAATTATATGCATTAATAGAGTTGTTCAAATAATCCTAAGAGGTTCCACAGCAGGCCACACAGATTCTGTCAAAACACACAAAAATGACTAATATTAATGACATATTCAAACAAATGTGCATTTGTTAAAATAGATTAAAGAATATGGAAAGTATTGGGTTCATAGAAAGTTGATGGAGTTAGTTGATGGTTAGATGAGAAATATGAAGAAAGAATGACAAGAAATAAATACTGTGAAGAGATGAAGAGTCATAACATTCTCCTGGAGCTGAATGAGTCTTCTCACTTTAGCTCAGATGTTTCTCCTTAAATAGACTGTGATGTATAAAGCTATAAATTAATTCCGAAAAGATATATTAAGATTTTTGACTTCATGTGAGTCTTTTCCTCAAGAGAAACATCTGAGGAGTGGTCTGTCTCTGGTATATTGTAGTTGTTTTCATGCATCTCCATGCGCTCTGATGTTTGCATGCATCGCAGGATCTCAAACACACCTACCTCCTGACCATAAATCCAAACCTACACTGTGGTGGGACGAAAACTCCCGAAAACATGTCCTTAAACGATCAGACGCACAAAACAACACGTTCAGTAAACTACCAACTCTTTTTTACCTCCAAATGATTCTGTGCAAACTTACAACAGAATAATACTATGCAGAGATTAAATTGCTGCAGTATTTTGTATATTAAGGTATAAAAACGATTGCAATACAATCATTTCTTTTCAAGTGTAAATTTTAAAAAATAATGTAAAAATACTCAATATTTTAAATAATCCTGCTGTCATAAGAATCTCACATTAAATTTAAACACTATTTTAGTAGCTCTAAAGAGACAGTTCACCCAAAACTGAAAATACTGTAATTTACTCACCAAACAGTTGACGGCAGCCATTGACTTCCATGGTATGGAAGAAATACTATGGAAGTCAATGGCTACCGTGAGCTGTTTCATTTCTAACATTCTTAAAAATATGTTTGTGCTGAGAACAGAATGAAAGGTTTGAAAGCAACTTGAGGTGAGTAAATGATGACGATTTTATTTTTGAGGTGAACTGTCCCTTTAAGCAGAATGTAACGCGCGTTACCGGAGTCCAGGCGCTGGTGCAGCGGTGAATGATACGTGCTGACGTAGCGCGCAGGACTCAACAGCGCCTCCATCTGGAGCAGACGAGACACCGCGGCCTGAGGAGGAACTGACGCGTCCTTCAGCACTTGTTCAAACACACATAATATAACCTCTCATACATCATCCACAAATGTCTTTCAATGAGCAATGTGATATTTGTGCTCAGATGTAAGTGTTACAAACTGTATTTCTACCGTGATCAGGTGTGTTTTGTTGAAGAGGTGGTGTCCGAGCTGCAGGAGTTGATGGAGAGTGTCGCTCAAGAGTTTCTCTGGGCTCTGATCTTCTGAGACGAGCGTCCTCCGGCTGTCAGGCTCATCCAGAAGCTTGTAGTTCCACCGCTGGAAGAGTCTGCTGGGAAGGTCATGGGACACCAGCAGGATTCGGGGCTCCAGGATCAGGCTGCTGCGGGGACATCACACATACGGGAATAAATCATTCATGTCTCTCTGACAGTCCAAGTATTTAAATCAAATATGTTCTTCACAGTGAAGCCATAGAAGAACTGGAATCTGCAGTACAGAAACTACAGACGACTCAAGATGTTCTTGAAGCTCTTGAGATTAAGAAATCCATTTTAGATAACCTGCTGGGAGTATCAGCGCAATTAATTAGATCCCGTTTTAAGAATATAATGAAGATGGATGTTCCTTCGCACTTTTTTTCTGGACCGGAGAAGAAGAATGGCCAAAATAGACTTATTCAGAGTTTAAAATCTGATCCGGGCGTTTGTTGTCTAATCCTACAGCCGTATTCGTACATATGCAGTTAGTTTTTATAGTGATTTCTTTAAATCAAGATATAGAGTTTTTATACTGGACTTCTCCAGGTCAAAGAACAGCATCATGCAATGTGTATATTTATTGTGTATAAATACAAACACATGCATGCGTGTATTTAAGAAAAATGTTATGTTTAAATATTAAATGTGTGTATATATAGTATAATTTATTGTATATATTTATATACATAGTAAAATATACACAGTACACATACTTTTATTTTGGAGGTGATTGAAATGAGAATTGATAAAAAAATTTGTATAATTTTTTGTAAATTTCATATTTTTTTCCAAATGTTAGTTGTACTTAATTTAGTATATGAAGTTAAACTAAATCTTTTTTTAATTTTAGTTCACTCTTTCTCTGTGTAGTACCTAAGGACGGGTGATGGATTTCAGACACAGCTTTTTTAGCAGTGCAGCAGAGAATCATGGGTATTGTTCATTAATCCTCAGTGTTTGTCTCACCTGTTTTCCTCCATGTGTCTCAGGTCTTGCAGAACAGACAGCAGAGCTTCAGTCGAACACTAGTGCGTCAAAAACAGTTTTTAAGCAATGTTAGTTAACTTTAACATGACTTTTATCTAGACAGGTGGATGGTGTTCTCAGGTGAAGCACCTCGATGAGGAGCAGTGTGTGTCGAGGGTAGAGCAGCAGGAGACCGGTGACCTCTTCTCCAGCACGAGTCCTCTGCAGACTGACCGTCAGCCTCTCGAAGTGATCTGACACACACCACAGAAACACAGCTCTGGGTTTGGATTATAAATGATACTCTAAACTTTTCATCAGAAATCTGAGAGTGGATGTAAACAGACCTGCCACTGTCCTCCTGTCAGCCTCTTCACACGAGAGACGGCCAATCACAGTCAGCCTGTGTAACAGGAACTTCTGCAGGAGAGACAGGAAGTGTTAAAAGACAAAGCTGCTGAGCAACCGCTGCTCGTAAACCAATATGAGAAACGCTCTCTGATTGTTTGAGTTGTTGACTGGAAACAGAGCGTCTGTGCGTTTGACTTCATCAAGCTACAGCAACACCTCACTCAAATAAACACAAATTATTTAGATATTATATATTTTTAATTGTGAGCTAAAACATTTTTAGTTAAAGTAATTATTATGAAAGCTTCCACCATGGAATAAAAATAATAATAATAATAATACAGGTAATTGTGACTTTTTGAGTTTATTATGTAGCCTATACATAAATGCACACACATGCATGTATACATTTCAGAAAAATATGGTATGATCATATATTATATTAATATGTGTATTAATGTGTAGATAATAAATATACACACGTATGTAAAACAAAAAATTAATGGTTTGACAGCACTAAATACTCTATATATAATTATAAAAAAATTAAAATAAAGGATAATAAAGGATATCTATATCTCAACAAAACATTTAAATGTAGAAATTCAGCAAAAAAAGTTTAAAATATGATTAAATATATATATGTTTTGATCAACTCCCTGCAGTTTCTTCATGAAGCTGAGTTTTGCAAACCCTGCAGTATGAATGGCTCTGAGAGTGTGTGTGTGTGTGTGTGTGTCCTGCACTGACCAGCTCTCCGTCTCTGTGTTTGTGTCTGCGCTTCATCAGACGGTGGTGGAACAGACTGCTCTCATCGTCTCCTGCTGCTCTGAAGCTCTGCGTCTGCTTCTCCATGCTGCTGACCGTAACTAACCTCCCTCACTGTTTACCAGCTCCATGTGAACCTCCCGGAGACGCCAGCTCCTGCCCCGGGGGCAAACTACTCGTCTGATCTGAGTATGACGACATGATCATCTGATTCTTGTCTACAAGAATCAGCGCTTTTCATCCTGAGGAGCATCTTTTGAAGCTCTCACAGTTTCATTTGTAAGTGTCCATGCATTCAATTGTCATTTCCTTCACATTACAAACAGCATTTGTTCTGTGATGGAAATTATGTTTTAAATATGTTTTGAATCAAATGGCCAAATTTGTCATATTAAGACAATTACTTATTGCACTCTTTGTTTAGAAAATTTAAAAAAGTGCTATTTTTAAGATTGAGTGTAATATTTTCAGATTAAAAGTCTTATTTTAGTATTTATATACCATTATAGTATTTCAAATTAATTAATTCATTAATTTTATATGTTAGTCTGTTTTGTTTGTTGTTATTATTTCTTAATTTTGTTATGTGCTTTGGTCTTTTAGTAATTGTATTACCTCAATGTATTCATTTCCAATTTTATTTTTATTAACTTAATTGGACTGTGTCTTAAGTGTGTACTCAAGTGTGTTGTAGTGTGTACTGGAGAGTGTACTCGAGTATGTGTTAGTGTGTACTGGTCTGCATATTGTAGTGTGTCCTCAAGTGTGTTGTAGTGTGTGTACTAGTGTGTGTGTGTTAGTGTGTCTTCTAGTGTGTACTCGAGTGTGTACTGAAGTGTGTGTTAGTGTGACTTCGAGGGTGTTGTAGTGTATTTGAGTGTGTTTTAATTTGTACCGTGTGTGTTGTAGTGTGTACTCGAGTGTGTGTTAGTATGTACTCATGTAGTGTGTACTGGAGTGTGTTAGTGTGTATTCTAGTGTGTGTAAGTGTGTACTCGTGTATTGTACTGTGTAATCCAGTGTGTGGTAGTGTGACTTCGAGTGTGTTGTAGTGTATTTGAGTGTGTTTTAATGTTTACCGTGTGTGTTGTAGTGTGTACTGGAGTGTGTGTTAGTATGTACTCATGTAGTGTGTACTGGAGTGTGTTAGTGTGTATTTGAGTGTGTGTTAGTGTGTACTGGAGTGTATTTGAGTGTGTGTTAGTGTGTACTCGTGTATTGTAGTGTGTACTGGAGTGTGTGTTAGTGTGTACTCATGTATTGTAGTGTGTACTGGAGTGTGTGTTAAGTGTGTCCTCGAGTGTGTTGCAATGTTATGTGCCGCTGCTCTGACTGCATTGTTGTTTAGTTTGAAGAGGAGAAACCTGAGCTGCTCCTCTGTGAATGTAAGAGCTTGACAAACCTTTCTGCCAGTCCTGTGTTTCTCCATGAGCCGGTGGAACAGAGACTCTCTGTCCTCCAGCGCCGATCTGACAAACTCTGCGTCCAGATCCTGTGAAGCCATGACTGCCTGTGTGTTTACAGCGTTACTAAGCAACAGCAGCGAAGGGGCAGGACTGAGCCACACCAGACAGCCCTGCACTCTTCACACATTTAATTAGCCAGAATAGAAAGACATGCTTAATTCAGCCTTTAAAGTCAACTTACAGTAAATTTCTGCCAGATATAGACCTTAATCAAAGCTTTACTTGCATTCACAAAACATATTAAGTATGGGTATTCTGTAGCCTTTGGTAATACTGAAAATAAACCAGCAAGATCATTTTTTAAAGGTCTTGCATTTACAAAAAAGTAGTACAATTCTTATTTATTTATTGAGCAAAATTAAGTCTAAATAATAAATAGGTAACCTATGAAGGGAATAGAATTTTTTAAGTAATTATTGGCCTGGTAATGATTAATAGGTTGTAACAAATGGAACGGTTCAGAACTATGATACATGGCCTCTAGATATTCCAAAATATCACACTGCATAGATTAAACTGCATAGAAATAAAATCAACATAAGAAAAGGTTAAATTGGTTTGACTTCCCATGGCATGCTCAAATATAGCATTCTGTCAAAGTCTGTACAAATGCCTAAATAATATAACATACATTACATACATATATCCTATGTAAACAAGTAATAATTCATTATGATGTTACTTTATTGCACCGACTTTGCATGGATGATAACACAAACACCATTTCACAAAAATAAATATATAGAAGTAAAATAAATAAAACTTAAACCTCTATACTAACTTGTATGAAATGGGAGGGTGGCAGATTCACTGTATTCTATGGGAGACTCTTTTAGTACCTGAATAAAAAAAACTTTATTTTCTCAGAATTCTGACTTTATTTCTCAGACCTCAATTACATCAATACAAAAGCAACAGCAATTTTCAGTTGTATAAAAGCATCATAAGTATAAGCAGTTTGAGTGGTATATTACAAAACAGTCTGTCTGTGATTCAGCAGTGCAGCATCAAACTCTTCACATTTATCAAATAATATTAAATACAGAAATAGAATTCACAGTAAGCTTTAAACAGTGAGATGTTTCATTGCTGGTCCCTGAGCGTCTCGATGTTCAGCAGCATACCTCCCTCGGTTCTCAGCACCAGCTGATAGAGACGCCGCACCGGTCTGGGGCCCGGCAGGATCCGGAACCGGGACAGAGTCTGAGCCACCACCACCTTCATCTCCGCCATCGCGAAGTTCTGCCCGATGCAGTTCCTGGAGGACCACAGGTATAGTGTGTGTGTGTGTGTGTGTGTGTTTATAAGCCTAAAAGTGACATTTCTGTAATTTCTATACATTTACTGTATATCACCCAGTATAATACTGTAAATTCCCTTTGCAGTAAATAACTCAGGGTTGCCAGGTGTTCAGCAAACCCCACTCAATTGCTAATCAAAACTACCCCAAAAGCTTTTTTTGGAGGGCATTTCTGGTAAAAAAAATAATTGCATTCCAGTGGGGTAAAATAATAATTGTTTGGCCTTGCCTTGCATTTCAGGAGCTAAATATCACATTATTGGGGTGATTTCAAACCATGGACATTAAAAACATCTGTGGAAGAAGTGTTAAAGTAGCCCAATTGTGAGGGAAAACTGCAGACATGGCAACACTGAAATAACTGGAATACCCTTTGCATCATGGTAATTTGACATCAAACCCTACATACAGAGACTTACCAACTTTTATTAAATTACGGTATACTACTGTATTTGCAGTTATAGCTTCTTTGGCACCATTCTATTAAGGTTGTTTTATTTTCCCGATTTCTTACATTTGTTTTCTTACACCGGGACATCAGTTTACTGTAATTTATTGTAAAACGGTAGAATTTGTTACTGTAAATCTTTATAACAGTAATTTACTGTGTGTGTTTATATGAGTGTGTGTGTGAGTACCTGGGTCCCGCTGAGAAGGGAATGAATGCGTGAGGTGAGCGCTTGTGTGAGTTCTCCGGGTCGAAGCGGTTCGGGTCATAAACCTGCAAAGAAAAACACTCTCAGAGAAACTCCTTGACTGACTTCAGATCAGAGCAGTGCTGCTCAATCTGGACACAACACAACTCTTATCTAGAAAATTAAATAGGGATCCTTGAAATAAAATTAAAATTTTATTTAAAATATACATAAAATAATGTTATTGTTGTGGTATTGTTTAACAAAAACGTTAAACAGAAATACAGAAATTAATATTTATACAAATTGGTACATAATATTATAACATTAATACATAATATTACACTAAAATATCACCAATATGTAAAAAAATAAACTAAAATTAAAACGAAAAGGGATTTAAAATGTGCATAAATATGATAATACTAGTATATTAATAGATTATCTAATTGGTGACGGAGTGGACTGACCTCAGGATCAGGCCAGACTTCAGGGTTTCGATGGACTCCATAAATACTGATCAAACAGAGACACCCTGCAGACACACAGATGCAGCAGTGTGAGCCTCAGCATCGCCCATGGTGTGTGTGTGTGTGTGTGTGTGTGTGTGTGTGTGTGAGATGCTCTGACCCTGTGGAATGACGCAGTCTCCATGTGTCTTCATGTTTTGTGAGTAGTAGCGGGTGAGCGCCAGAACAGGCGAGTGAAGTCTCAGACTCTCTTTGATGCACATGGTGGTGAAGGGCAGCTGACTCAGATCCTCCCTACACAGTGTGCATAAAACACACAGATCACGTGCTACAAGTGTGCAGTATACAGCAGAAGACATAGAAACACTGTATCTCAAAGTGCAATGTGCTTGACTTGACCTTTATTATCATCCATTTTTTATTGTAACATTTATTTCTTGGCTCATTATTTGGGCAGAATAAATTTTAATTTGATGCATATATATATATATATATAGTTATTTAATGTTCTGTATGCATTATTTTATTTTTCAATTACAAAATAATTACTTATTTATTTTAACTATATACTTTTCTAGATTTTAACTAGATGCCTTTTTTATTTGACTAATATATGTGGGTTTATTTACCTGCATTGTAAACTATGATTTTACTAAATTGGTGTATAATTTACAGTTACAAAAATTATTTAATTATTGTTTTAAATAAACTAAAAACATACAAAAGAAAAAGAAAAATGTTTATTTTTTTACATTTAAAGCAATTATTTCTGAGACTATAACTGTGTGTGTGAGAGTTTCTCTGACCAGCTGATGGCGTTCTCGTCTCCGTCCCTCAGCACGGATCTGATTTCGGCTCGACAGCGCTCCTGATGATCCTGATGCATCGCCAGGTTGTAGAAGATCCAGGAGAGGGCGCTGGCGGTGGTGTCGTGGCCTGAGGAAGACGCCGGTGAAGCTTCTTTATCCAAACACACACAGATCCAGTGAATATGAACAACAGCACACTCACCGGCAAACATGAACATATCAGCATGAGCCTTGATCTCCTCGTTCGTCAGGCCCTCGTCGTTCTCATCCTGAGATTACATCACATACATAACAGCTGGTCATATATACACCACTTTCCAAAATAGGGAATATTTACATCAACCTAATTGTTTAATATTTTTACAATGTAAAACTGCTGATATTTATAAGAATATATGTTAAAGTGTAATTTATTTCTGTGATGCGCAGCTGTATTTTCAGCATCATTACTCCTGTCTTCAGTGTCATTTATCACAGAACTGTTTTTAAAAATGTGGGGTCTGAAAAGAAATAATTACTTTTATTCATGGAGGACACATTAAATTGATCAAAAGGGACAGTAAGGACATTTACAATGTTACAAAATATTACTTTTCTTTTAAAAATCAGTATATTATTATGATTTCAGAAGATCATGTGAAGACTGGAGTAATGATGCTGAAAATACAGCTGCGCTTCACAGAAATAAATTACACTTTAACACAGATTCACACAGAAAACAGCCGTTTCAAATTCTAATAATATTTCACAATTTTTACAATTTTTTTGATCAAATAAATAGAGCCTTTTTATTTTATACAAAATAAAACACTAAAAACACTAAAAATAAATGCTAAAAGTGAGTTAAGGCATCACAACATATAAACAAGTAATTCAGACAACTCAACTAATATTTTTAAATGACATATTACAAAGTATTTTTGATCAAATAATGCATTGTAATTTGTTTAAAACGCATACTTTGGACAGCAGCAGTAAGTCGATGAGGTCCGTGTCTTTCTTCTTGTATCCTCCCGTGTACTCCAGGTTTTCCGTGTGGCTCTTCGCGGACCCCTGCTGGTCGAGTTGGGAACGGCGCTCTTGTACGATTTTAGCAGTAAATTGGTGTACGACGTCGCAGGCCTTACGAAAGCGCCGACCCGGCTCGGTGCGCCAGTAGAGCCAGTCCCAGTGATAGGGCAGGTAGTGCTGTCTCTGGACCAGCAGCTTGGACAGCTCCAGAATAGCTGAGATGTACTCACTGGGTTTCCTGATAGACAGAGTGACGGAGAGTTTAGCAGACAGCTTTCCTGCATCGGTGTGTGTGACGTACAGACACACACTCACCCCTGACATTGACTGTCGCAGCTGAAGGTGCATTTGAGCAGACTGTCCAGAGTCATCGAGCTCATCTGCTCAAACATGTCCAGACTGACCTGCCCCTCGGCCAGCAGGTGGCGCCATTTAGCCTGAGTCACACACACACACACACACAACCACAGAACACACTGGTCATGAAGAGCTCACACACTTCACACACACACACACACACACACACATTCATCTTCTGCTTTCAAGGCAGTGTGTGAAAACAAGCACTACTGAGATGACTCTTCACAAGATAAACATGGCCAGCTCACAATATCACTGCAAAATCTAACAAAAATAAGGTTTTGTTTTAAGAACATGGAGCATATTTTAAAAATAAGAACAATAAAATATAATTTAGGGAAATGTTTGATTAATTTTGTATAAAAAAATAAAAATATATATTTTTAATGAATTTAATAGGTTATTACTTATAATAATTATAGTTAATTTCATAACTGAAATAAAATGTAAAAATATAAATACATGTACAACTTATATATATATATAGGTAAATACATGAGACTTACTTGTTAACTAAAAGAATGTTACTTAAAATAAATGTAAAAAAAAAAATATTTCAAACTTTTAACTAGTTGCAACAATTCTCATTTCAATTGTTTCATTTTATGCTCTAAAATTTAAATAAAAGTAAATTAAACCTTTTTTACAACAAAATTTCTAAACATGAACATTTTTTAAAAATATATAATAAAAATATAATTTCTTAAAATAATAAAAAAAATTAAAAAAATTCTTATAAAATGTTCTCGTTCTGATTTTGCAGTGAGTTCATGAGCTGGAGCTGGAGACCTGCCCTTTAGTTCTTCCTTCTCAGACGAGTATCTTGATGTTTGGTGTATTATCTGATGTGATGAATGTGATAAAGCTCCGTGGTCGGCTCTGCCAGCACAAACACTGTATCTGTGAGACGTGCTAAACATCACGAAGCACACCAACCTCAGGAAACCGCCTGTTATCACAGGAGATGAACCTCGCATGCACAGAAGCAGCGAGAGGTTACGGTGTTGTAAAGCGCTTGCGAGTGTTTGACGTACATGCATGGTGCTGGTGGACTGGTTAAAGATGTGAACGTATTTTTTGAGGATGTCGAAGTGGAACGCAGGGGTCAGAAGTCGTCGATGGCGTGACCATTCCTGACCGCTCTGCAGCAGGAGACAGTGACCTGCAAAACACGCAGGAAGAGCTCTATAGACAGGAAACTAGACTTTCTCAGAGTTTAGGGTCAGTTGCAGTTTTAATGTTTTAAAAACCGAACCTGCATTTATTAAATAAAAACATAGTAAAAGCTGTAAAATTGTGAAATGTTATTACAGTGTAAAATAGCTGTTTTCTATGAAACTGTCATTTATTTCTGTGACGTTCAGCATTTATTTAAAATAGAGATCTTTTGTAATGTCTTTACAGTTACTTTCCATCCATTTAACATCCCAGATGAATAAAAGTATTCATTTCTTTCAAAACAAACTGTTACTGACCCAGACTTTGAAACAGTATGCTGTAACGGATGAGGACAGAGAGTTTAGACATCACTTACCCAACCAAGGTTTCATAAACCCATAAAAGATCTTGTCTTTGAAAGTGATGTTTGCTGCCAGAACAAACACAAAGAGTTATAACAACACTTCCTTCACAGCAGCTGATGATCATTTATTCATAACGTTGAAAGAACATTATCTGAACGTTCTGAAAATCTTCTCTGCCTATCTATCTATCTATCTATCTATCTATCTATCTATCTATCTATCTATCTATCTATCTATCTAAAACATGAATCCGAGTTGTGTTCTGGTCTGAATCAGGAGAGAAATCTGCACAGCTACAAGAAAAAAACATCTTTGGCTGGATTTTGATGTGAGACTTTTTCACTGGAGGAAGAGTTATTATGGATCATGGACTCATATTTGAGTTAAAATCATCTTGATGCTGGATTAGTTTGATCTTGTGTCTTCTCCAGATGTTACCTGATGGACTGGAGTGCTGTGGATTATTCTGATGTTTTTATCAGACCTTTTCTCTGCAGAGCATCCATCGCTGAGACAGAAACACACTCCTCCTGATCTCAGGTGATGCTTTACGTTATGTGTTTCTTACCTGAGGCTGTCAGAAGGGATTTGATGTAGTCTGGGTGGAAAAGCCGGACCATGTCGTAAAACGGACCCAGATACCAGGCACAGGAGTGACGGTACCTCCTGACCAGATCATCGACTGCTTGCAGGCCCTCTTCGTTATGGCCCATCTGAAACACACAGCAGCTGGGTGAGCTGAGGAACATCTCTCGTGGGCTTCTGCTGAAAGCGCAGATGTTATAATTATGGCTTCTGTGGCTTCAACACTCGACACCATGCGAAGGGTTTTATGGTCTGCTTCTGCACGAGAAGAAACGACAGTAAAGCCACTGACTTTGAAGCGGATGCTAAAAACACAATAACTGCATACTACACACTACACACTACACAGAGTATGTGAACAATAACATTACATTCCATCATTTTGCAAACATTACCAGAACGATACTTTTGAATGTATCCATCTATCAGGTGAGCAGGTGTCACATGACCATGTCTATATAGTTTATCCATTATTAATCTGCATTTGTGTCTTCAGTTGCGGCAGAGTTAGCAATTATTAATGAAGGATTAGGCCTAATTACTGTTCATTCATCACTCTGGAAATACAAGTTGAACTGCAGTATTACACATTCTGACAAAAGTTTGCATCCACTGAAAAAAAGATTAATTATATTATTTATAATAATTTTAGTTACATTTAAAGAAATTTATTTGAGTAACATTCAGCATTTTTTTTTACTGTAAATGTAGAAATAAATGATTTGCAAGCACTTGCCTTAAAACTTTTTGCATCATTTTTTCCAGTGTACTAAATTGCAGTGAATGTACTAAACATTACAGAATATTAGTATTATTAATATTAGTATCTGCTGTTTTGAATATGAGCACACCTCCTCAGAACAGCATGTGCATGAATATCATTAAACATGTAATAACAGGCCTGACTCCCCTCAGACTGAAAACAACTGATCAGATGAAACCGTCAGTGATCCTCTGCAGAGCAGTACATAAAGTGTGTATTCAGGCATTTGATTCAGGCATCTCTATTGTTTCACTTAAACAGTATTTCAGCTGATGCATTCATCCAAACAGAACCTGTTTTTCTGCTTTGTCTGCCAAACACATGACGCTGCTCATTGCACATGTGTTTGTGAAATCTACACAGCAATGCAGCAACTGCTTTTGTCTTTCATTTCTCTTTTTAACAACGTGTTGTACTTCATCACTTGAGAAATAACATTTCCTCTGCTGGCAGCTCAAGAATACGGTGTAAGAGATGCAAAATATACCAGAGAAAACATCAGCGACTGGTTGTTTAAAAAAGGTTGTACTGTATGGTGGTATCACGGTATTTTTCCAGCAAACAAAATCTGTTGCTAACATATTCTTTAGGTTATGACACAAACGGTTTCTAAAACGTTTTTCTTGATTATCTGAAAGTTACGGGAACACTCCGTCTTGAATGTTAGTTTTGAATGTTCTGAAACAAGTAGTTTCATTTAAAAAAATGTTACATTTAATTCAGAAACTATTTTTTTTTACAGTCAAACCAAAGAAATTTATACAAATTTGGGACCGAAAATGATTCACACTTATAAGTGTTTTGTTAAAGTACTGGTGCAACCTTTATTGCACCACACACACACACACACACACACACAATATATCTCCCTGCAACAATAGAAACCATCAGAGAATTTGTAACGACTGTACTAGTTGAGTAATGATAATTGTACTGGTTAAAACCACTAAACCCTAATCAAATATGTCCCAAAACAAAAAACAGGAAATCTGTTTGGATGGTTTTACTGGTCAAAATTAGTTGGCTAGTAATGGTGTGGAAAGCATCAGAATTCCTGTGATGGTCAGGTGAACTCACTAGCCCCATGTGTCCCATGATCCAGTTCCTCTGCGGCGGCTGATTGAAGCATCGCAGCGCGCGTCGTTTGAGCGCGAGACGCGTCGCGAGCGCGCACAGGAGCGCCGCGGCGGAGAGCGCGAGGATCCGAAACACCGAACAATCGGAGAAAAACCCAATCAGACTCATCTTCATCATCAGCCTCCACTGAAAACCTGCGGAGAAAACCTCTTTAGTGTCTGACACCGCACACGAAATTAAAAATGAAATTATAATGCAAGCGCGTGGAATACACTTAATATACAACATACAGAAATATATATGCTCTAAACGCTCTTAAAGTATCCGCTCAGTGCCGCATGAAGAAGTAGTTAATGATGCGCTGCAGCTCAAGTGTTCTTGTCAGTGGAAGTTCACGCGCAGTTCCGGGTTTGTTGGATTATTATAAACACGCAACATATGAAATACTGCGCATCATACATGATTAATGCAGGATGTAATGCGTGCGCGCTCACTTAAGGTTAATGAATAATTATTCTGATCAGCACACAAGCCTACCGAAGGTGCTTAACATCGAGGCTCCGCACACATCCAAGTTATACATTTTGTAAATGTTAATATGATAGTAATAATTTATTAACTAGAGTATATTTGCATTTCAAGGCGGTAAACAAACTTTAATATACATGCAGTGAATGAAGGTTTGTTACAGTATGTTTGTTACAGTATGTTTGTGGTGAACAGGCTTTGTTTTACATAATTCGCACCGGCAGGTGGCGCTGCTGTAACATGAAACATAAGGAACAATGCATAATTATTTATCTTAGCCGACTAATGTTTCTTACGGTCTTCTACTTAATGTATTTTACATAAGATAACGTTATTTAAATTATTTAAATGTGGGCTTATTTTTAATACTCTGTTTAAAACTCCCGTTTTCCCCCCTGAGGTTAGAACGTTATTTAAAGGTTACAAAACATGTTTTAGATCATATATAAAAATGTTTAAAAATCTGTTCTAAGAACGTTTTCTTATTATGTTATGCCTACAAATAACACCGTGTTTTTTAATTAATTTCTCATATGGTTATGAAAACGTGTATCAAATAATTAAATCGTTTTAACAACGTCTTGTCACAGTATTTATATAACCTTTAAAAAACGTTTTAAACGGCACATAAAGTGAGTAGGTGTCACGTGACCTAACTATTCTGCTAGTTTTCATTTCTAAAATCAGGCTAATGTTTTTTTTCTTATTTTAATTGTTAATTTGTGTATAAATAGCCTAACAGCTTTAAATTTACTTTTAAATTATCATTTCGAATTGAGGAAAACATTTGTATTAGGGATGTGCATCTCCATAACTGAGGCCGATGCGATACGCATCTCGATGCATAGCCAACGATACGATACATGA
>JAUCMT010000065.1:1205343-1216967 GCA_032357475.1 Enteromius thamalakanensis
TCTACTAATAATCATAAAGAAATAAATCGGGTTTTACCGATGCAGATACGTTAGAAACGATGCATCGCGATACAACTTTCAATTTGTATCCGATGCACACATTTTAAACCGATGCGCCGAGCGAATCGGGGAATCTTCCCATCCCTAGTTTGTATATTAGCCCTAGTTCTCTCACAATACAGACTTTTGTTTTCGCAAGTGTGACTGAGTTTACGTCTCAGAATCGCGGGATATAAAGTCAGAAACGAGGAATATAAACGGCCAATTCTGACTTTTTCTCTCACAATTTTATGCTCGTGACATGGTATGTCAGCAGTAGAGTGTGAACTACATGTCCCATGATGCCCCGCGGCGGGCGCGCGTCTCTCAGACTGGAATGTGTGGAATGTGTTTCCTGTGTTTGGCTGCATCATGAGCCGCGCAGCTCCGTTCTTCTGCTCGGTTTCCGCGCTTTTCCGTGAGTTTCGGCGGAGATCGCGAGGCGAATGAGCGGCTCTGAGGCGCTTCAGTGATGGCGGAGCCGCTGCTCAAACGAACCTTCTCCAGACTCCGCGCAAAAGAGCGATTCCGCCGGAAGACGGACCCCAAACTCACCGGTGAGACCCGAGCGCTTCATTATTATTACAGTACAGCGGAGGATGCAGAACAGCGCACATATAGTGCTCGGAGATGCGGGAAAAAACTTTAGAGCTCAAATGGTTACAAAAAGTTGTAAATCTGTTACTTGAAGTTAGTTTTAATAAGCTTGTTAGTTTAAAAATTAAATACTCCGCTAATATTATATGCCTTTCTATTCCATATGTTAAAGCTGCTAATATAAATATATATATTTTTTACTTAAAAAAATATATTTTTTAAGTTGGAAGGCTTTTTTTTCCCCATAATAGTGAAGTGGTATAAACTGATATATTCATCAAATATTTATAATACGTAAATACAAAGATAGAATAAATAATAATACATAAAATAATACAGTTCCAGCTCTCGACATTCATCATGGACTTAAGCTGATTTTAAAACCTAGAAAAGGAGGAAATATGATTTTTAGAAAAGTATATATCAGATGGGGATGTTTCTTCTTCAATATCTGATCCAAATTACTATCTACATATCTAATTTATGCGTACACACACACACACAAAAGATATATAGCCTATAATAAACACATCACTATTTGCTCCAATAATAAATAATTAAATAATATTTTCGTTTTCTAAAGATGCTATTTTGGGGCATATTATTGTGTAGATGATTTATATTTGTCTTCAGACTCATTTATTTGCTTTTACATGATTTTTTGTGAGATCATATGTCAGCGTGTCCAAACTTCTGACCACTAGATTAATTGATTTGTTTATTTTGGAGATATATCTCACAAAGAGGGCTCTGTGCTTTCGTGTAAGGCAGCTTTAATGCCTCTTTCTCATGTGATGAGGTTATTTTGATGGAGCGGCAGACAGCGGGTGACTAACGCTGCTGGATCTTCAGAAAACCATTGTGAGTCGTTACGTAACGCGTTCATTAGAGAGGAGAGCAGCTCGACATCACTCTGTGTCACACGTACAGCATCACTGTTTCACCCCGTCAAGCCTTGCTCTGAAAAATAGCATTTTCTGAAGTGAGTTAGTCTTTTATATATATAAAAACTTCTTTTTTAAGGACATATTTCATTAGGTATTTATGGCTCTGATATAGTGAGAATATGGAGGGAAAAATATAATTTTATTCAGAGACAAAAGGTTTAATGCAAAAGTTTGGGCACCCCTTGGTTCTTAATACTGTGATGAGATCCATCTTTTCACACCGAGCACAGTTTAGAGACTCAAACACAATTATTAAAAAAGATTCAAACATTCACGGATGCTCCAGAAGGAAATATGATGCTTTAAGAGTCGGGGGGTGAAAACTTTTGAACAGGAGGAATATGTTCATAGTTTTTTATCCATATAGTACTGCCTTTTGGAAGCAACAGAAGATACTTGCATGTTTCTGGAAGACAAATAAAATAAAATTTACCTTAACCTTCAAAGTCAAAAGGTTTTATAGGGTTAATGTATGATTAAATAGACCTGTTACACCCACACAGCCCCACTCACTTCTACACCCTCATGAATAATCTCTCGTGCATTAATTTGTAGACTCTAACAAACATTACATTCAGACTCGAAGTGACTGTGTGTTGGTTTAGTGTGGTTTATTTACTCAGCTCTCGTTTCTTTAATGCGCTCACAGACCGCTCTTGAGTACAGTGATGGAAACAGTACCGTGTTTATTATTTGCTTGATAATACTCTGAGGGATAATCATGGTGCATTTAAATGTAATCTCCTTTTAAAGTAGTGCTGTTGTTGTTTGTGTTTTAAGTAAACTAAAGCGAGATGAAATCAGTAAACGGAGTTGACAGGTTAGATGTGGATTATTATGTGTTTGAGTTCATGTTTGTGTGCTGAGATCGTCTCAATACTCACCAGTGTGTTTGGACTTTATCTGTGATTCTGATTCATAAAGGAACAGAGAAATATTTCACACAAACATGTACACTTATGTCTTTGGTGCAAAAACACAAAAAGAAGAAGTCTAGTTGAATGTTTGTGCTGCTCACACGGTGACAGGGCAGGCTTTTATTATATATTATTTAGAAACTTTTAAGTTTTAAAAAGTATTAAAATATACCATATGATATTTCATTAACACTTACCTATAAGGTTCCATTTGTTTACGTTAGTTTACTACATTAGTTATAACTAGCAAAGAAAAAAGGATAATTGTTATTTAATATTTACTAATGCATTATTTAAATTTAATATCCAAAATAAAAAGTTTTGTTTGCATAATATATGTGTGTGTTCTGTGTATATTTATTATGTATATATACACTGTATATAGCCTATGTATATTTATTATTTATATATATATATATATATAAATATATGTAGAAAATGTTTTCTGTATTAATATTAAATAAATAAATAATTGATTAAATAAAATAATAGTATTTATTAAATAAATATTTTATTAAATAAAATAATAGTATTTATTAAATAAATACATTTAATATATTTAAATATTTTTTTCTGAAATGTATTAATGCATGTGCATTTATGTATATGTAATAAATATATAACGTACACATATATATATCTTATGTAAACAAAAATGTTTATTTTGTCAGCGATTAATTAAAATCAAAAGTTATTGCACTAGCATGAACAAACATGTATTTTTTCCACTGATGATAAATAATCTTTTTTAGTTGATTTCATGTAGTTGTTTAATGCATTTACTAACATCAACTCTGTTTTGGAGAATTTACAGTGGTGTATTCTGTGGAAAAGTATGTTAGTGTTTCTCTGGAGAGTGTTTGGGAAACGATGACAGAATATTTAATTTTTGGATTAATTTCACCTGAAAAAAGTTTGACAGCTTTCCGTGTTTTTGTCTTCCTGTTTCTGTCTCTCCTTCTCTTTCTCTGCTCTCTGTTTTGTCTAAAATAGGAAAAGTAGTTTGCTGGCTGGCTTGTGTTAGAGCTCTGCTGAGAGAGTGTGTGTGTGTGTGTGTGTGTGTCATTGTTGCACTATGTGAGGAATGAGAAATATTGATAAGAGTCCGAGAAAAAGAGTGTGTCTATTCAGTACTGTCTACATAGGCAGCTCCCTTCTAAGGCAGCATCCTTATTCAAATGAACCCTCAAAAGTGAGTGATTTAAAGTGCTCTCATTGACAGAAACACCAAGATAACTTTAAAAAAAAAACGTTTTCCTGCTATGTTGCCGTGCATTGTGGGATTGCTTTGTCCACATTGGATGCTGCCTTAGAACGGGTACAGAAGAAGTTCTGCTGTGATCCTTTAGGAACGAAGCTGAAAGTATGTGAGAATCCGAGTCCGAGAGAGAAGGAAGGAATGTGAACTCTGTGCTTGGGAATAATGATCCCAGCTGCAGCTTCACGACTGCTGAGAGCTTCCCAGAGGAGCGTGTGCGTGTGTGTGTGTGTGTGTGTGTTGATCAGCGAGGGTCAATAGAGCTCTTTTTTTCGCTGTGCGTCTGTGAACCACATGAGAGTCCAAAACAGAAAACTCATTGGATCTGTTTTCGACTCGTCGAGTGTCTGCCTTCGGCGACTGAAACAAACGAACGCTCGTTTATTGAAGCAAAATGCCTTTAAACGATCATTTCCAAACGAACAAACATTGCTCTATGTCTCTCTTCTCATAGCTCATATGACTCGTACGCTAGTATTCTGGGCAGACTTTAACTGCTGTGTTCTTAATTGTTGGGTATATGAGGTACTCTCTGTGTCGAGGGTGTATTGGGAACACTTTTACTGGTTTTGTGGTGGGATACGGGGATGTTGGGTAAGTTAGCTTTAAGGGTGGGTTAAGAGATTTAGTTACAGAGGTATGCTTGGTTATGCTTTATTTTAAGGTAAGTATTTTTAGTTTTTAATCTAATATTTATATATTTTTAAGTTACTGAAAACATCTTTAAAGGAGTAACATGAATGAATGAACATAAATAAATATATATATATAATGTGTGGATAATTTTTTTATATTTATTTATTTATTTATTTATTTAATTTACCAATAATAGTTGTGTTTTTATGAATTAAGAATGGTTTTAAAACATTGTAACATTGCTGTTTGTTCTGTGAAGTGTTGCAGGTTTGATGTTAGTGTGATTCATGTACAGTATACCTGGTTATGATTCATTTGAGTTGACGATAACAATGATTCTTCTGGTCTGAGGCTGTTTTTCACATGGGTTTTTGAGTTTCTCTGACATCATCAGAAAAGTACAGCATGTTCTCGCCGCTCCACATTAGAATGTAAACACACGCACTTCATATGTCTTTATGCTTTATCATTTCTCTCTGGAGTGGCCGTCTAATGCTTCAGGATCTGAAATGTTTATACACAGAGTTAAGTGCAGACTCCAGTCCGCAGGACCTCATTGTGCCTCAGATATTTACAGATTACTTGATTTTTATCTGTAATCTGGTTCAATACAAGCCACTGCCCTGAGGAACAGTACTAGTGATGCTTGAGATGTATGTGAGTCAGTGAAGCGCACTAACAGATCCGATCTGCTCTGAAGTCTTGTACTGGAGATCTAGCCAGCGTTTGAAACCGTTTCGCTCGGTGTTAATTAGATCAGTTTTACTTCTGTAGCTTCAGCAGGCTTCCTTCAGGTTTGCTGTCTGTTTTTCTACGGAAAAATATTTATGTTTTTAATCCTTTTTTAACGACTTCCTCTTCCTGAGACTCTTCCTGGAAACGCCAATTCACAGCTTGATCAGAGAACAGCGTCTGGCCTTGCAATAAAATACAGTCACAGTACCATAGTATGTCACACACACACACACACACACACATATATATATATATATACCATTTTATACCATTTTATACCATAAAATATACCATTTTAATTTATTTAGTTATTTTAATGTCGTTTACAGAGTTTTACATTTACATTTAGTTTCATAAAATGTTATATATAAAGTGTATATATATATATATAATTATTTACCTAATTGAAAATATACATGTATTAGTGCTATCAAATAATTAATTACGATAAATTACCTCCAAAATAAGTTTTTGTTTACATAATGTATGTGTGTGTACTGTGTATATTTATTATGTATATATAAATACACACACACACACACACATGTATAAATGTTTTTAATGGTTATATGATAAATATATCTATCTGTAAATAATATAAATTATATAATTTAAGTAATTAATTAATTAATTAATTTATATATCCAGTTAGTTATTTAGTAACTCTATAGTTTTTTACAGAGTAGTGTTATATGTATTTACTTCAACATATTAAAAATAAATTAACTATAAAAAGGAATGAATATAAGCTAATTTCCAAAAAAAACGTTCATCCAGTTATTTATTTTTCTTGTAGTTATTTTAGCTCTTTTGTTTACAGCGTATATGCATTGACTGTACGTTAAGAGAAGACTTTTTTTGGTCGTATGGGAAAGCAGATTATGGGCCCGCGTCCAAACAGAAGTAGAGAGTAATGTGTGGTTTGAGGCACTCTGTGAAAATATGCAAGCAGAAATGCAGCTGTCAGCATCTGGCTGTACTAATAAACTGATAATGCTGCTCTGGGCCGATGTTTAATTCTATAATCCTGCTCTAAACAGAGTTGAGACCTGCTTCCAAACTGAAAAACAGAGCATTGCAGAAAATCTTCCTTCTGATGTTTCTCCTGCACGGAAAGAAAGCATTCAGCGCAGAATCAAAAATGCGTGAAAAACAGTATTTCCAGCATCAGAATAATAAGATGTCTTTCTGTGTAAAACTCTTGTGCAGGAATAAGCAGATAAGAGATAAGCTCAGAACAGGACAGATTGTTCAAGTTCTCTTCGAGGCCCTCAGATGACACACTTTATGCTTTTACGTGTAGTTTCCTTGAACTCGCAGCTTAAGTTATCTAGAGAAACAAGACCAAAAAAATAATGCACAATGTTTAGAGGTCATGCATGCTCTGAATAATATGATGCATAAGATTTAGAGCATGCATGACCTCTAAACGTTGTGCATTATATTATTTAGAGTCTAATGCATGCTCTAAATAATATAATTCATGATGTTTAGGGGTCATGCATGCTCTAAATACTATAATGCACTGTGTTTTGAGGACATGCATGCTCTAAAAATAATGCACAGTGTTTCAGGGTCGTGCATGCTCTAAATAATATAGAGTCAAAGTTTGCACTGCTCAGTTCTGGCCATCAGAAAGAAATTTTACTCAGCAAGAAGAAAAATGAAAGAGAACGTTAAGAGCAGATGTTTAGAAGCGGGTTTCCTCTTTCTCTAACGACTGAGGACGTGAGAGACTTTCTGCAGATCTGATCTGATGGCTCGGCCTCTCAGAGGAAACATCTTCACGGGGGATCTGGAGAGAACGAGGCTTTCCAAATTGTGTTTCACTCTTCTAGTTTAGTTTATAAAGATCATGCATATTTGTTTTGGCTTTTTTTATTGCTGCTCTGTTAAATGAAATAACTCCTAATGCCTCTGTTTTGAAACAGAAGATCAGCTTCCATGTTTTCAGTCTTCCTGATGTGATTATTAATAGTTTGGCTTGTGTTTTCGGGGCAGATGAGAGCAGTACAGGATGTCTCAAATTATGCTGCAGAGATGTGGGCGGCTGAAGGGGGTTCTGGGAAAACTCTTTATCCGTTACGCTGTGAATATTCTCAGCAAACATTGCCACTAATTATTACACACTGACAAACATGGTAAATAAACTCAGGAGTAAACAAACACGCACACAGCCTTGTCAGTTTAGCTAGCGAAGCCAAAGTTTTCATCAATCTGTCATGGATTAGTCTTTTCAAACGTGTGTTCGACTGCAATGCAAGAACAGTTCAACATCCTGGCTGAAAAAAAATGTACTGTCCTTATTTATGAACATTTCAAATAAAGGGTTTTCTTGGTTATTTATTAAAGAAACCTGAAAAAAGAATCAGGAAACATTGATAATAAATCAGCATATTAAGATTGATTTCTGAAGGATTATATAGCATTAAATTAGCAGAAATAAATAATATTTTAGAATATATAAAATAAAAAAACTTTATTTTAAATTGTAAAAATATTAATAAAATTTTCCCTGTATTTTTGATCAAGTAAATGCAGCCTTGATGAGCAAAGGAGACTTGCGCAGATGCCCAAATGTTCATAACACCACTTCTCTAAGCAAACATGTTATGGGTGATGCTGATCATGTAAAAATGGCCAAATATCCTCATCTCTGTAAAGGACTAAACTGAAGCTCTATGTGAAGGTTTTCCTGTGCGAGTGGTTATTTCGAGTCGTGGCAAACTAAATAGAGCCAGACCAGTTTATCAATGTGCTGTTTAAAGAAGCCTTCATAAACACACAGACTGGTGAGTGAGCGTCAGAGTCCAGCGTGCCGCCCGTGAGAGCCTGCTTTGTGTGAGCGTGTGTATTCTGGGCTGTTGTAATGAATAGTGAATAGGGTTAAGTGTGTGTGTGTGTGTCTTTCCAGCTGTGAAGGAAAGCCCTTTACACAGACCACTCATTGAAAACCTCTCAGTGGCCCAACAGCTGTGTGTTTGTCACTGAAATCGCTCCCTGTTTTGGCTTTTTGGACTTCCATGTATGCCGCTATTACATTTTTGTCTTCATTTTTGTACTTTTTGTTTATTCCTTAATATCCCAATAATATATGTAATTTATTGTGTAAAGCCAGCAACACCAATGGCTTGATTTTCAGGGAAGCATCAATTAGTCATACAATTGTCCGCCAAATGCATAAATGTGACCACAATTATAAACATAAATGTACATTTTTCAAAATTGATACTGAAAGCTGATAAATAAGCTTTCCATTGATGGATGGTGTGTTAGGATAGGCTGAGATACAACTATTAGAAACTCTGGAGTCTGAGGGTGCAAAAAATAGAGAAAACCTTGTTTAAAGTCGTCCAAATGAAGTTATTAGCAATGCATGTTACTAATCGAAAATTAAATGTAGATATATTAACAGTAGAATACTTACATAATATCTTAATGGAACATGATCTTAATGTCCTAATGATTTTTGGCATAAAAGACAATGTATTTCTATAAATGCACCTGTGCTCTGACGCTTCAGGCTCAGACATATAAAGCATCTTTCTTCAGTTTATCTGTGCATTTTGTCTATGAAATATCTCGGCATGAAGCTATAGCTTGTTGCTGTTCGTCTCTCTCCTTCTCTTTTTCTTGGCTGCTTAGGCAAAACAGGAAATCATCTGCTGGCCCACTTAACGCACTGTAGCACTTCCTGCCCAGGGAAGCATTAAGGGGGCTGTTTTGTGATTTTTTGTTTTCAACTTGAAGTCACTTTGACTTCTGTTAAATCATATAAATTTTGCACTATATGTCATTTCTATTTAAATGTGTGCATTTGGTAGATGCGTTCCTTGGAAATCCAACTTCTGATTTTGGTGTTGGTAGTGCCATGTACTAATGCTTTACAGGAAAGCCACTTAAAATGCATTGATTTCATCTAAATGCTGAATTTGAACTTTCATGAAACGCACTCTGAGGCAGGCTTCAAGTGACTGACCAGTGAAAATTTCAGTCGGGCGGGTGGGCTCCCGGAAATCCAATTTGCTGTATTCCCAATTGATTTCAAACTGATCCGGCTCTCTCTACGCCCTCAAATTAGACTCACGCATTCCTACTTGTTAAACTTTCCATCAGAGCTTTGTGCAGTGTTTAAGCAGCATTTACGGTTTAGGCATTTGGTTGTGGAGTGTTGTCTTGGCCTTGTAAACCAGCAACGGTTTTGACATACTCGTGCGCATAGAGCAACTGACAGAGATGTTTTTACTCAGCACTTCCAGACTCATGCAAGCCAGCAGAGATAATGTGCAGAGCCGATCGGGAGGGCACACGGGAGTTATTCATGGCTTCTGGAATTGGATGAGATATTTGGCTAACTGTGTGTCACAAGCCACGCTCATAATTTCAAGAGGAGAAAGAAGAGACGAGGAGCGAGAGAGAGGGGAAACCGGAGAGGAGGGAGTTTGGAGAAACTTCCAGATGTGCAAGAGGGAGGGAGAAGGAGATGGTAAAAATCTGCAGCCCTCCTCTCGATGTCTGTTTTTGGTCTTTTTTTAATTCTTTCCAGTTGTCCTCTCTCCTCGCTGCTCTCTGTCCATCTACGTCACTGTAAACTCATCTCAGACATGTTGTTTTAGGGAGGAATCAAACCCTGGAAAGGTTAATAGCCCCCAGTTTCACTTTTACTTGTGGTATTTGATATTTTGCGAGTGTTGCAAGTCTCCAGTGATCCATTTTTCAAGTTAGTCACTCTGATCCAGATAAATGTTTCAACACCAAATAAGGCCAAAAACCCCTGCTATGGTAATGATTGCTGGTTTCTTTCTTCTCCCTTAGAAGTGACAGAGAAGGTGGACCTTTTCCAAAGTTCTACATCAACTGCATCCAGCTCAGGTCCTGCTGAGACCGAGAGCTCCACCATGGAGGAGTGTACCAGACGCTCCCAGATCACCGTCTCCAAAAAACAGAATTGGGCCAAGCTTCCCTCAACAAGCAAAGACAGTGTAGATTTGTGTACGAGCCTGGTCTACGGGCCACAGGACGGGGATTTGTGCTCAGGAAAGACTGAGGACTCACAACAGGCCTGGAGCCAGAGGACTTTGAGTGAGGATGGCTTGAAGAGGAAGCGGAATGATCTGGAATTGGAGTTTGGATATTCCAGGACGCCGTGCGACTCCGTTGACACCAGTTTGCCGGAGTTGACCCCTGCATCTACAGCTTTTGTGGATGTGTGCGGCACGTCTAGCTCCGCGAAGATCTCTGGGCAAGGTGCCTACCTCCAGCACCTGGACAGGAGTAGTCGGGCCTGGGTACTGTCCACCGGAAAGCCCCAGTCATCAGATGAAGTCCTCCCAACCAGAATCTCAGAGTGGCGACAGGGCCCGGGTGGAGATGGAAACATTTGGTACAACCCCATTCCTGAGGAGGATGACTCAAGGGCCACCGTAGGAGCAGCTCAGGAAAAATATGGAGATCCTTGGAGAAGGAGAGAAACAGAGGAATCTGCGAAGGAGAAAAGAGATCAAAAACTATCAGGAGGGTGGAGTCCCACCGGCGTCCATCAAATGAGGGAGACTCAAGCTGAGGTCGACATCATCAGGGCGGATAGTTCGGGTATGGTCAGGTTTTCCATTATGTAAGACTTTGTCACAAGCTAAGCTGCGTTGCCAACATGCGTTTCACACAGCTGGTCTTAAAACTGAGGTTATGACGAGCGGTGCTGTTTTAAAACAATATTTATAGTAAGTTTATAAGTAATGTTGTGCTATGATTGGCGTTCACAAACTTCAAAAATAGGATGGGAATCAACCAAATTATGTGTAATTAGAATTTCTGTTTCTAAAACCTAGTGAGCTGCCTACCTAGATAGCATTTTAGGTGTGCCAGAGAGGTGAAGGCTGTTCCGAAAGGTAGGTGGCATAGTTATAATTGTGCTGTTTTCTTAGAAATCTTCTATTTTGGGCTAATTTTATTGCAGCAGTCCTGGAAAAGACAATTCTAGAATGCGTCACACAATGTTTAACACAATTAAAAATGGACTGCTTTATTTAATAATTGTGCATTTTTATGTTAACTCAGTTGGAAAGCTATGTTTTACTGCCTGTGAAGAGCAATGATTACCAAAAACGTTCTTATGGTCCCACATACACTGTCTTTTTACACCTGGAGAGTTTAAGTCCAACCCTAATCAAACACACTCAAAAAAGCTAATAAATATCTTCAGGGATTGTAGAAGGTTATAGGTAGGTACGTTTGATCAAGTTTGTAGCTAAACTCTCCACAGTGGAGAAGCTCTGTTCTAGATGAGTATCTCCAGTCCTAACTAAACACGCATTGACCAGTTAATAAAGGTATTCAGGATCTCTAGAAGCTTCCATTTTTACTTCCAAGGGTTCCTTTTTGTTGTCTATGTATGTGATTAACAGCAAGGCATCTCACTAGAAGGCGGAGCTATGATTCTGTCTGTAGTGTTGCTGCGGGCGCCATGTTCTGGAGACGCTGTGTGTCGTTGTGAAA
>JAUCMT010000065.1:1244606-1274456 GCA_032357475.1 Enteromius thamalakanensis
AGAAACCTGATTCGCTGTCAACAATGACGTAACTAAGCGACCAGAATGAGAACGCCCACTAGCGACCTCATCGCCAGCCTCTGGCGACATGCAGCGACAGAAGTCGCTGCTAGTGTGAACGGGGCTTAAGGAGCCTAACGATGAGTTGGTGCTTACCTAAGGATTCACCATCCACTGCATCATGGTATGCCGCTATGGCAGCGATATATATCCCTTAATAGTTGAAGGGGACAGTCTGCGCTCCAACTTTTCCTGCAGAAAGGAAAGCACAACTGCAATCGGACATCTCTGTGGGTCCTTGTGGCCGGAGGAGCACAAGTCGACGAACAGACCCCTTCTCACAGCGTAGGCCTGCGTTGTTGAGGGGGCCCTAGACTTAGAGATGGTGTTAATCACGGCTGCTGGCAGGCCGGAGAGGTCTGCCGCGTCCCGTCCAGAAACCAGACGTTCCGGGCCAGTAGGGTGCTACCACCAGAACTTGCTACTCGTCCTCCCTGATCTTGTACAGGGTCTGTGCAAGGAGGCTCACTGGGGGAAAGGTGTACTTGAGCCCCGGAGGCCATCTGTGTGCCAGTGCATCCCCACCTAGGGCTAAAACAGGTGACAGTGGGAGGACTCGGGGCAGGCAAAGAGATGTATCCCTGCCTCGCCGAAGTGGCTCCAGATCAGATGGACTACCTGGGGGTGGAGTCGCCATTCTCCAGGGTGGGTGGATTGAAGTATCCTTGGAGCATAAACGGCACCCAGTGATTTCAGCTGTGTCTGACTCCACAGGAGCATTGATGGTTGGTGTTTGCTCCTGCTGCAGTGTTGTTCGTCTGGACCAGCACGCGCTTGTGGGGCAGCATCGGTCGAAAGCCACGCAGGCCCAGAAGCACGGCTAACAACTCGAGGCAATTGATATGCCACAGCAGTCTAGCGCCTGTCCAGGGGCCCGAGGCTGGTTGCCCGTTGCATGCAGCACCCCAACCCGTGGAGGAGGCATCCGTGTGCACTACAACATGCCTGGACACTTGACCCAGGGGCACTCCGGCCTGTAGGACAGCAAGGTGCCATGCCCATCTCGGGACCCGATCATGTAACCAACGCTGAAGTACTTAAAGTACTTTTTTTAGTATAATCTGTTATCTAAATGTTTTACCTTATTCACTTATGGTGTCTTGTCTTAAGAGTAATACAAGAGTAATACTGACCCCCCCCACTTAAGGTGATTTGTATACAGAGACAGAATCTGAACCCGTGTTTGGCGGTGTTATGTGTAGGGTTTTGAATGTGTTCCTGGCTGTAGAGGTAAGTCAATCTGGCAGTCGTGTTGGGTTTCTATTGTTCTAAATGCGTTAGGACCACCTGTCAAATTCCCTCTGTGACAATGAGTCAATGTTGTATCCAGAAACACACACACAACATCTCAGGATGCATTCAGTGCTCTATTTGTAGAAGCTGCAGTCAGTTGTTCATGCCGGTGCGTCAAAGTGACAGAGGAATCTCACATCAGCCCTGAAACGCTTTCAGCACCTCCATCAGAACAGGTGCCGTCAGGAACATCGCGAACGTCTGATCACACACCGATCTTTACATCTATGTTTTATGAGGATCTTTTTAAATGTGACCAAAGGGCACACTTACATGATCTCACATGTCCTAAAAGCACTTGGACCAAACTCTGATTGTTTGACTGATTCATCCTTTGATTTAGTCAATTTTGCAACATTTGAGCATTCACAGATCTTGAACAGAATGTGTCTTCATTTTAAAATGTTTCGATTTTTGTATTGGAAAGCATGACAAAAATAAGAAAAATAAGTGGTTTGCCTTCCCTTGTTTGCCTCTTTATTAGACTTTTGCCTTTTTTTTCCTAATTAAAATATCAGAAAAAAAAACAATCAATTTCATAAATTCGAAATCCTGTTTGAATTTCAGAATGTGATTTTTTTTTTTTTAGAACTTTCCTTCATTAAATGTAGGATGTTTTTTTATTCTTATGGCATTTCAGTACATCTGTCGTAAGTTTATTCGATTCTTAGAATATGTGAGATTATTTGGATCTTAAAAGCAATTCTGTCTTGCTATCGAACAGTTATTGCAACTTAGAGTGTGCTTAAGAAAATATTATCTTTACATTCCTTTGTCATATAAGAGTTTTAAATCTTGATGCTGTTTATTTTCTTATTGGTAAACTAAGAATGTAATGCAACTTCATTAGCCGTCATTTTACGTGTCTTAGCTGATGCTGCTCTCCTCTGGAAGCATGTTGCGCTGCTGCTCAACTTGAACTAAAGGAAAAGGAGTATATTAAATATAAATGTGTGTGTGTGTGCAGTGAACTGGACTATCACGCCGCTGGTGTCATTAATGCACGCTGTCAGTCGATCTGTGATCAGTGGGATCAGCTGGGAACTCTGACCCAGAAACGCAGAGAAGCTCTGGAGGTGACACACACACACACACTCACATCACATACATGACCACACCTGCTGTCTTTAATGAGTATACCATGCATTATGTACCCTATAGTGGTATGTAAAATTGCATGTTATGCATGTAATTAAATATGCATATATCCAAATCAGCGCATTAGAATGAAGACTGGAGTAATTACACTGAAAATTCAGCAATTCATTCATCCACACAGAGAACAGCTGTTTTAAAATATAATAATATTTCAGATTTTTACTGAATTTTTGACTTGTGTATAAGTTTATATGAAATTATCTATAATTACTGTTAATATTATTTTTGTGAAGCATGCATTTTCTGATATCAGCCTTCTGCTTGCGTTATATTAAACTATATGTGTGCGTGTGTGTGTGTTAATAAAAGAGGACGGAGAAACTCCTGGAGACGATCGATCAGCTGTTTCTGGAGTTTGCGAAGAGATCGGCTCCATTCAATAACTGGATGGAAGGAGCTATGGAGGATCTGCAGGACATGTTTATGGTTCACTCAGTGGATGAGGTTCAGGTGATGATCTTCACGTTTTGTTACTTTCGCAAACTTTTATTAATCTCAACACACACTATTCACTGTCCAAACCATTCCTGATTGATGATATCAAAGGGTATTTGATGATAGGTGCTCTTGTTCCATGCATGAGTACATCACATGAAGTAAATGAGCTTATACACAGTGTACACACATATTATGCAAACAAAACTAAGAAAATAGCATCTCAAGGGGTTTATCATAATACTATATTGGTTGTTGTTGTTTTCTGTGTGTGTGTGTGTGTGTAGAATCTGATCTCAGCTCACGATCAGTTCAAGACGACGATGCCCGAGGCCGACAGCGAGCGTCAGGCCATTCTCAGCATCTATAACGAGGTGCAGAAGATCGCTCAGAGCTACGGGATCTCCAGCAAACTCACCAACATCTACTGTGACATCACACCCGCCATCATCAACCAGAAATGGGAGAAGGTGTGTGTGTGTGTGTTTGAGGGTGAGTGTGTGTGTGTGTAAGCGCACTTGTTTATTCTACATTGTGGGGGTCAAATACTATAAAAAAAATGAAGTAAAAGTTTACCTTTTTTCGACATCGTGTATGATGTACAGTGGGTACAAAAGTGTTCAGACCCCCTTAAAATTTTCACTTTGTTATGTTGCAGCCATTTGCTAAAATCATTTAAGTTCATTTGTTTCCTCATGCATGTACACACAGCACCCCATATTGACAGAAAAACACAGAATTGTTGAGATTTTTGCAGATTTGCTGCTTAACATTCAAATATATGAATGAAAGTCCTCCACCATCCCCAGGTCCACCTGTGTGGTTCATGTATGGTGTGGATATATATATTTACATATATATATACTGTATATGTTTGTCTTTGTGCATGTTTTGTGTAGGTGAAGAATTTGGTTCCTCAGAGAGGCTGCGCGCTTCATGAGGAATTGTCTCGACAGAACGCTAATGAAAGACTCAGACGACAGTTTGCAGGACAATCCAATGCCATCGGGCCCTGGATACAGACACGCATGGAGGTCACACACACACACACACTCATGTAGACTGGTCTATCTAACACCAGATAACATGATTCAAATGTGAGTGAAATCTGGATTTGGTGAGTAAATATATTCACTGTGATGTGTGTGTGTTTGGCAGGAGATTGCTCGCAGCTCGGTGGATCTGGGCGGCACACTGGAGGATCAGATGAACCAGCTCAAACAGTTCGAGCATGATATCATCAGCTACAAACCCAACATCGACCGGCTGGAGGGAGACCATCAGGTCATCCAGGAGTCGCTCATCTTCGACAACAAACACACCGTCTACACCATGGAGGTGCACACACACATACACAAACACAAGTGGGTCACATACAGTAACAACAACCTAGCAACCATCCGCAGTACCCTAGAAACCACATAGCAACCCCCTAGCGATTGACCCGGGTACCTTAGATCTCTGACAGACTGGATTGCCTTCAAAACATTCAAAAGTTTTTAAAAATACTTTAAACTATTTCAGACTGAAAACCATGATATCTAGTTCACTACTTACTATATGGTTAGAGTTTGGCTTAGGGTTACAAGTGTTAATTATATAATTAAGTGTTATTATAATATTAACGTGTATCCTGTGTTCTGCAGCACATCCGTGTAGGATGGGAGTTACTGCTCACCACCATCGCTCGCACCATCAACGAGATCGAGACACAGATCCTGACACGCGACGCTAAAGGAATCAGTCAGCAGCAGCTCAACGACTTCAGATCCTCCTTCACACACTTCGACCGGGTGAAACACACACCTAACACTCTTATTCTACATACTATAGCTTTTCTTAATACCTTCAATTTAAAATTTCATTTCAGTCAAAGCTTTAGTAATTTAGTTGTTTGTTTTTGTCATTTTTAATAGTTTTTTATTTTATTTTAGTTTTATTTTATTAGTTATTTTAGCACCTCAGCAATTAAAAGAAAATAAGAATTAATGAGTGGCAATTTTATTATCACTGATATATTATTAAAAAAAATTATTGTCATTTAAATTTTAGTGTAATAATACTTTTTGTACTGTGTTTTTGTAATTTTAGTAGTTTTTTATATGTACGAGTTTATTTTAATTCCTCATAAAAAGAAATGCTGTTCTATCATAATTTTTATTCATATTTTAAATAGATTTTAGTGTAGTTTTAATATTGTTTTTGTAGTTTTTGCTATATAAATATTTTAATATAGTTTTTATTTATTTTTATTTTGGTTAAAATTTATTTTAATGCTTTACTGTAGTTATATTAATTTAATTTGTATTTTATTAAGTAACAAAAATGTATATTTAATGGTTTAAATTTCAGGTTTAGTTATTCCAATGCATCAAGTCAAACTAAATAAAAATAAGAAATGTTGTTTAACTTGAACTTGATTTTATATACATATAAAATCAATCATATATATATATATATATATGTGTGTGTGTGTGTGTGTGGGTACATATGCATCTTAAGTTAATCAATATGTACAGTACATATATTTATATATATATATATATAGTTCAAATAACAAAAATAGTTTTTAATAATTTGACATTTAGATTCAGTTTTAGTTTTAGTTAACTATAATAACCCTGATTTAGATTTAACCTATAAATTACTTCTAACTGATCCTGACTAATAACCTTTATATTTGTGTGTGTTGCTGCAGATTAACCAAAAGAAAGTTTACTGAAGGTTTGACTGGTTAACTTTGGCCAAACAGGAAACCACTACAAACTAAAACAGGTACTAACTAAACTGTAGAACAGAACTTACATTTGTTTAACTATTTACTTTCATATTATGCTTCATATTTAATTCAGCCATCATACAGACACACTTTTCATTAGTGCTGAGAGAAATGAAGCTTTGAATCTTCGTAAAATGATTTAAAAGCATTGTGATTTGGAAACGACTCGCTGGTGACACCTGCAGCTCACAACCATGTAGATAACAGAATAAACATGACTAAAACAGCTTTTAATGAAATTATAATCTATTAAATAACATGTTTGTTGTTTTTTGCAGAAGAAGAAGGGTGGCATGGAGACGGATGATTTCAGAGCCTGTCTGATCTCTATGGGTTATGATCTGGTAAAGAGCAGCCGCTGAAGCAGTGTTTCTGAACACATCTGCGGGGTTTGAACACTTCTGTCTTTGTCTGCAGGGTGAGGCCGAGTTCGCTCGCATCATGTCTCTGGTGGATCCCAACGGCTCCGGCCTGGTCACCTTCCAGGCGTTTGTGGACTTCATGACGAGAGAAACTGGAGACACGGACACTTCAGAGCAGGTCATCGCCTCCTTCAGGATCCTGGCCGCGGATAAGGTATGACCCTGGAGCACAAGAGTCTAATCTAAATATTGAGAAAATCATCTTTAAAGTTGACCAAATGAAGTTCTTAGCAATGCATATTACTAACCAGAAATTAAGTTTTTATATATTTACGGTAGGAAAATTAATAATTATCTTCATGGAACATATGAGCCCTGAACACAATCAGAAATATTGATTTGATAAACTGTAATAATAAACTTATTGCAAATAAACTGTTCAGTTGGTTTAGACCTTTTTAACAAAGAAAGTTAATATGGTGTGTATTTGTCGGTCATGCATACAAGAAACAGCTCAGATTTCTCTAATAGTACAATTAAACTCAATATCTTAAATTAAAAAAAATAACGAAACTTTATAGTGGAAGAAAAAATAGTGCCTTTAATCAATACATAAAGTTTAGGTTTTTCTGTATCTACTATTTATTTAATTTTTGCTCTCTCCCAAAACCATTTTTCTCTTTTAAAAAGTTTTTGTTCGTTTTTTTAATGAGAGAAAAGTGTTTCAGGAGAGAGAAAAAATTTTGAACAAAAAAAAATTATGAGAAAAAGTTACAGAAGGAAAAAAGTTGACAGACATTTTTAACAGAAAAAAGTTGTGGGGTTTCTAAAGGTTTTCAGAAAGAAAATGTTTCATGACGCATGTTCAGGATTTGCACAGGTTTCAGTTTATTAGTCCTACTAGAGAGATCTGAGCTGACTAATAAGCATTATATCAAGTTTATTCGTTTGTTAAAACTGCAAAAACTCAAATGCATTGAACTTTTATATGTGAAGTGCAAAATCTGAAGTGCATGTCAGTAAAATTAAGCACATTAAAATACCTCCTGTAATTGGTAATCCAGTACACGTGTGTGTGTGTGTGTGTGTGTGTGTGTGCAGCCATATATTCTGGTGGATGAGCTGCGCCGGGAGCTTCCTCCGGATCAGGCCGAGTACTGCATCTCCAGGATGCCTCCGTATAAAGGGCCTGACGGAGTCCTGGGAGCGCTGGACTACACCGCCTTCTCCACAGCGCTGTACGGAGAGAGCGACCTCTGAAACACTGTGTGTGTGCGCCCACGCACGCGCTGTCAACCTTTCAGACCAACCTAGCAACTTTTTCTTCCAAAACCACCTCATTAAAATAAAATGTCTTTGGCAACTTTTAGCAAGTATTGATAAGCGACTTAAACATTTAACCCTTGAATTACACTAAAAGAGAACACCAAAGACACACATTACGTGAATTCAGTTAGCTGCAGTTATGCCTTTGTTAGCAGCTTGTACTTGTGATTGCTGTATGCTGTCAGAAAAATGGAAAAGGTACGAGTAATATTATTATCATTTATCCATTATCTGCAGGTAAAAAAACCTGTGCAAACAATTAAGAGAAAATATTCATATTAGCTGATCACTAGTTTAAAAGTGTATTTAAAAATAGTTGTAATATATTACGTATTTATATTATTTCACGAACAAATCTAAATTAGTATACTTTTTTTTCCCTTAGATTAGCTGCACTGACTATTTTTCATCATGAATTCATAATGACATCATTTTGACTGACCAATAAATCAACCTTACTTTAGCAACTTTCTCTGAAAATCAGTTGGCAACGTCGTGTGTGTGTGCGTGTGTGTGTACTCATCAATCATGTGTGTCGTACACCACAAGATTTACTGAACATCAAAACGTGTTTCAGGTCAAAATAAAGACTTTTAGCCATTGCATTGTGTGTTTGTATGAATTATACCATTCAAAGTTGTTGTTTTTTCTTCCAATTAACTTTAAATATGAAATATTTGCTTTAAAATACAAACAAAAAAATGTGTGTGTGTGTGTGTGTGTGGCGGTGTTCAGTTCACATTTTCTATTTGAAAAGATGTAAATAAATGATTTTTATCGATTTCAGAAATTTTACTTTACATTCTGATGATTGACATAGACTTACATCAGTGGAAGACAACTTTTAGTTAGCTTTATTTTAGTTGTTTTATTATATAAATAAAAAATATTACTAATTTTAAAAAATCTGATAACCTTTTGTTCCTAGAAAGAAAAAAAGCTTTTTAAAGTAAAATAAATGAAAATATTTAATATTAATATACAAATTGCATTTTGCACATGGATAAAACAAATTAAGTTAAAATAAATGCCACTGCGATATTAGATAAAAACATTAAAGAAATTATATTGCAAACGTGTGTGTTGCTTTTTTATGTTAATGAATCAGAAAAAAAGATTTATTTAATTTATTTTTATATTTATACTTAATTATACATATATATATTTTTTTAATTGCAGGATTAGAGGGTACCATTGCATCTGACAAAATATCAATAAACAAACAAAACATTAAATAAACCCTAACTAACTACAACCAAACGCTTGCCTGGTTTGATAATGATTATGACTAACTGTTTAATGACTTTTAAAAGTGTTTTCTAAAAGCTGAAAATGATTATCAATAAAACATTAACACAACCTGACAATACTGGAGCCAATATAATTTCCAAAAGCATGCGTGGAGAGATATGATTAAACAATCATATACTGCAATAAATCCATAAAACAAAAGAGTTCTGAACCTGCATGTTTTATTTGATCTGCACTGATGCTAAAAGTTCACCGTGTACAAGAAACAAATACAAATAATCACAATAAAACAAGCCACCTCCCGCTTCTGAATCACATCTCTCTTTCTGACAAACAAACAGCATCTGAACAAACCGAATGAAAGAGACGAGACGGGAGGCGTTTTAACGACACTCATCTAAAAGCACACAAACCTACTGATCTTCAGACGCCTCGCTGTATAAAAACACTAACAGGAACGCAAGTATGAGAAAACAAGTCTTCATATGCAACGAGGTTTGGTGGGGAAAATAATCATGGAGGTGAGATTTTCCTGAGTCATATAGTGAAATGAAGCCCAAGCCAAAACCCGCTGAACATAAAACACGAAACGCCCTTCGTCTGCTGGTACGAGAAAGAAACGCAACCGTCTTGGAACTGCAGAGGTCGCAGTCAAACAAAACACACGAGAGAAAGATTTCGTTTGGTGTTTCACTCCTTGGCTGAAGTCTGAGGGCTCTGGCCAATCAGAGCAGAGCGCTGAGCTGTCAATCATCGTTGTGGACGGCGGAGTGGGCGTGACTTTGGCCGTCACTATTGCCTGATTTGCTGGAATGATTCACAGAGATGTTATTGCTCGCTCAGGTGCTCTCTGCTCTCTCCGTGTTTGGACGGCTGCTTTGGGGACGGCGTCTGTGAAGGGTGCTTTACAGCGGTCAGTGAATGGGTCATCGGAACCAGACCCTCCAAACCTGCTGCCGCTCCGGCCAGACCTGACGGGAACCTGCGAGAGAGGTCGGCGTACACTGGGATGAGATTAGGCTTGTGAGAACGGAGCACAAAAGATCAACAATACATTACGTGGGTTTCCATTTACGCCAAAAGTCATTAGGAAATTAAGCAAAGATCCTGTTCCACGAGCAAAGCCGTCCAAATAATGTTCGTAGCAATGCATATTACTAATTAGAAATGAAGTTTTTATATATTTGCAGTAGGACATGTACTAAATATCTTTACTTAATATCTAGAGTCCAGATTTTCAAATCGTTGTATCTCAGACAAATATTGTCCTATCCTAACAAATCAGACATCAATAGAAAGATTATTTATACGGATTTTTTACGACAAAAATGTCCCTTATGACTAGTTTTGTGCTCCAGGGTCACAAATGCGCAGCCAGGATTATGTTTTTTAATTATTGAAGTAAAGCAGAAATAAAATGCAAATATTAGATTAGAAATATTAAAAGAAAATTATAAATGTGGCCTTAGCAATTCAATAAAATGAAGATAAAATATTACATGAAAAACTTAAAAATGTAAATAAAACTGAGAAATGGTATTGGCAACTAATTGAAAAAAAAACAGTAAATATAATAAATATGTTGAAGATGAAAAATGTAGTAATGTTGTTATGGCAACTAAATGCAATAAAATAAAACAAAAAACTGAAATGTTAAAAAAACAAATGTTAATTAGAAATGTTGCAACTTAATAAAAATAGAAAGAAATAAAAAATATTAGATGAAATAAATGCTGCCTTGGCAACGAAATTATATAAAACAAGTTGAAGTATTAATATTGATGTAAATTAAATATTTAAAACAAATTATTTTTTTTTAAATCCACATAAGAAAATGACAAACTTACGTTTGAAATGAAATATACAAATAAAATATAAATAAATATTTTTTTACAAATAAAAATGTATAAATAAATACTATAATAGTAAATAAATAATACTAAAATAACATTGGTCTATAAATGGTCAGATAAAATTATTGTTTTACTCACCACTGTGT
Organism: Enteromius thamalakanensis; assembly: GCA_032357475.1. Lineage (NCBI taxonomy): Eukaryota > Metazoa > Chordata > Actinopteri > Cypriniformes > Cyprinidae > Enteromius > Enteromius thamalakanensis. Next base: position 1,255,270 of record JAUCMT010000065.1, read on the forward strand.
ATTTATAAACATTTTCTTATTATTTATAATAAATAACAATTATTATTATTATTTTATTTGAGCCATATTAGTACTTCAACAAACTTTTATTTCTGTTAGCTGGAAAGACATTTGTTATTTTCTTAACATTAAGTTTTTCATCTAATATTTATATTTTATTTCAACTTTATTTAAAGTTTTTTGTAAAAGATTTTTAATAATAACAACAACAAAAAAGGATCTAGATCTCTATATAGAGGAAGGTTTAGAAAACAAGACACAGTTTATAGTGCTGTTATGAGAGCAGAAAACTGAAGAGTTAAAGCGTTAAACTGAACACTGAGGGAGAGTGTGGGCATCAGGGGTCAAGGGTCAAAGGTCAAAGCAGCAGAGAGAAAGAGAGATGGGTGTCCAATATTCTTTTACCTGCTCTCACTTTAGGCATTGATTTTGTCTTGGGGGATGGAGCTAGACGTGATGGCCTGCAGTGATTGGTTGACTTGGCTGCGTGAGAGAAGCAGATTGGGCGGGGCTCAAAGTTAAACTTGTGTCATGTGACTCTGTGGGTGGAGCTTACAGGGTGCTATTTATACACGTTACTGGAATTGTGGTGAAACAATAATTGAAAACAAGCAAACAATGAATGGAAATGAGCTTGATAAACATTAATATGATTGTGATCAAACCTGTAGGTGGCGCCATTGAGCTCGGGATGAACCTGTTGCTCCATCAGACCCCAGGAACCCGATGAGACAAAGAACTCCTTATTGACACAGTTCCTCAGACTGTCAGGAATCCGGCCTGAAACACAGAGAGAGTGTTTTAATCATCAGATCAGCTCGTTAATGACAGATGGTTGACTGATTAACATGTACCTGTGATGGCTCTGCGAATCTCTGTAGCAGCTGCTTCTCTCATCTCCAGAGACGCCTGCTCGCTGTACCAGGCTGTGTGCGGCGTACAGATCAGGTTAGGAGCGTCTTTCAGAGGACCCTGCGCAAAACTACACACACACACACACACACACACACACACACACACACACACACACAACTGAGCGTTTATATCTTTATATACTATACTGTACAAATCATAATATTACAGGAACTGCACTGGTATAATTAAGATGTTTTTGAAAAAAGGCTGCATTTATTTGTTCAAAGATACAGTAAAAATTATATTATAATAATATAATAATAATATTATTACAATTTAAGAAAGCTGTTTTCTATGTGAATCTATATTAAAATGTAATTTATTGCTGGGATCAAAGCTGAATTTTTATATGATTAAAATGTTAGATTACAAACCTTAAAACATGAAATGAAAATTATAAATGTTCATGCCATAAAAATAAAAATGTCACCAGGGCAACCAACTGAAACAAAATGTTTAAGTACTAAATGTTTATGATTAAGAAATAATACAATGAATTTTTTTTATCTAATAAAATGACATAAGCCCATAAGTAAATTATTAATCTAAATTAAATGAATTCATATAAATATTTAATAAAATTTAAAACATAAAAAAACCTGAAAGTGATACCTTGGAAACTGAATAAAAGTGATAAAATTACTAAACCTAAAACTGAAATAAAATGTAAAATAAAATGTGACATTAACTAAATTAAACATGTTTTTATTAAGATACTAACATTTCTAAAATGACAAATGAAACACAATAAAGCTAAATAAAAAATATATTTAAAAACAAATAAAAATTACAATAAATTAGGACAAAAAACTAAAATGTACACAAACAAAAAAGTTAATTCAAAACATTAATAAAAACTATACTATATAATACTAAAACAGCACTAACATAATGATAGAAAGAGTTGTGACATAACTATATGTAAATAATTCTTAACATGAAAAAGACATAATTTACATATAACCACAATTCCTACCGCAAAGGACAATTAAGACATTCAGAAAAATCTGTTTAAAAAATAAAGTCAAATTTGGGATTTTTAATTGCTCTGTAAGTTTAAAGTTGAACAGACTGATTTGTATTGAACAGCATGCATGTCTTCACCTGAAGGGTTCAGTCTCGTGAACATCGAGAGCAGCTCCTCGTATCCGGCCCTCCTTCAACGCTTGAGCCAGAGCCTTCTCATCCACCAGACCTCCTCGAGCCGTATTCACCAGGAACGCTCCCTGACGCATCTGACACACACACACACACACACACACACGGGTGTAATGATGCTGTTTCTCCAGAGGCAGCATCCCTATGATTCACTCTATAGAATCAGTTCATTCTAAGAGCTTGAGTTCAACAAGATTATTCCAGAAATTTGGAATAATGGATATTTTTAGTGTTTTTTTAAAGTCCCTTCTGCTCACCAAGGCTAAAGAGAAGCAAATCAGTATATTAGAAGGATTTCTGAAGGATCATGTGACTCTGAAGACTGGAGTAATGATGCTGAAAATGCAGAAATAAATTAGAATTTAACTTCTATTTACATAGAACATGGCTGTCTTAAATACAACACTATTCCACATTTTCACTGTATTTTTGATCTAATAAAGCAGCTTTGGCCAGCAGTGAGGCGTGTGCAGCTGTGAGTGCTGAGGAAGACCTGTTTGATGGTGAAGTCGTTGATGAGGTGATGGTTGTGTTCGTTCAGGTTGCATTGCAGCGAGACGCAGTCGCTCTGATAAAGCAGGTCCTGGAGTGTGTAAACCCGCTGGACGCCCAGAGAGCGCTCCAGACCGTCCTGCAGGTACGGGTCGTAGAAGATCACGTTAAAGCCAAACACTTTGGCCCTGACGGCAACCGCCTGCCCTGCACGACCTGCCACACACACACACACACACACACACATCATATCAACAATGGGAACTACTACAGCGATCACACTGACTGTAAATAACATGCTTGAGAGGTTCATTCATATGTCTCTTATTAATATGTAAAGGAAGAAATAATAATGCCTTATACATTCCAGTATATAATATATATAAAGTATAACTATTGGTGTTCCTCAGGGCCCAGTTCTAGGACAGCTTCTCTTTTCAGTCTACATGGCGATTCTTTCATTCAGAAACACGGCTTTTCCCATCACTGCTATACCCATGACACTCAACTCTACTTCTCCTTCCATCCTGATGATCCGACGATAGCTGCTCTCATCTCAGCTTGTCTAACAGACAACTTCAACTCAACCTTGCCAAGACAGATCTACCTGTGGTTCCATCAAACCCATTCTTTCATCACAATTTCACCTTCCAGTTAAGCATATCATCCATAACTCCTTCAAAAAGAGCCAGAAACCCTGGAGTTGTGATTGATGATCAGATGACTTTCTTTGACCAAATGCAAAACTGTCCGGTCCTGCAGAATTGCAAGCATGTTCGGCTCACCCCTGTTCATCAATCTCCACTGGCTACCAATCGCTGCTCACATAAAAGTCAAAGCATTCATATTTGCCTACAAAACCACACCTGGCTCTGCACATTTTCCTAAATTCAACACTTCAGACTTATGTGCCTCTAGAAGCTTGCGTTCTACAAGTGAAGGTTGCTTTATTGTTCATCCCAGACGACAGTACAAAAAAGTAGCTTAAGATTTTTAAATCATTATACAAAAATACAAATATAAATAGTGAAATATAATTCTTTTTTACTCTAAATATAAAACTAAATGCACCTGTAAGTAATGGCAAATACCTGACTCATTCAATCGTTTCTTCAAATGGTTTACTGAATCATTGATTCACTCGATTCATTTAAAAACATGATTCATTAATGAATCACTGCTGTGTTTTACAGTAACGCTACATTAAATTGCACTACTTTTAAAAGTATCTTTCTCTGGTCTGAGCCTGTCGTCTCTCACCAAAGCCGATGAGTCCGAGTGTTTCTCCGCGGATGCGAGCGGCTCCAGATGCCACTTCACGGATCTGCTCCACGCTCTGAACACGCGTGCCCTCCCGCAGCGCCTGATACAGCCACGTGTTCCTGCGGTACAGATTTAACACGTGACACAGCGTCGAGTCGGCCGTCTCCTCCACTGCCGCCGATGGGATGTTACACACCGCGATCCCTGCACACACACACACACACACACACCATAGAAACACTCACAGAACATCACTGAAATAACAGCAGTGCTGGGAACATTACTTCGGAAATGGAAAAAGTTACAGCTTTTCTTACTATGAGATAATTTTGAGGTTAAATAAAGACATAAAAGCATCAACTTATACTCCATATCTCCACGCACTTATAAATAAAGGCTCCTCAGAAGATGTGAGATATTTTGGAGGCTTGTGAAGATCATTGCTCCGCTGAGGAACAGCGAAAGTAAAGCTCCTCAAAAGATCTGATGATCAGATTTGAGACGCGTTGATTTTTCTAAAACATGACTGAAGGAGAATCAAGTAAAGCTGAGCTGCCTCATCTTGAAATGTGACTGCAGTTATTGTGACTTTTATTTGATCAAAATCAGTCCAGATTTGTCAGCGGAGAGACACCAGAAGCATCTACAAATACACTAATGGATAAAACACTCTAAAGTATCAATCAGACAGAAGACATGAGGAGATGTAAGTTAGGTGATGTTAGATGTTTGTATGCACAGCAGTGTTAATCTGCTCCACTCCTGCATTAGTTAGTGTTGATGTTCATTACCCAGCTCTCCAGCCGCTTTGATGTCGATGTTGTCGTATCCGCTGCCGATGCGGATGATGATCCTGAGCGCTTTGAACTTCTCCAGATCTTCTCGAGTCAGAGTGATGGTGTGATACATCAGAGCGCCGATCGCCTCGTTCAAGACCTGCACAGACACCAGCACACTCCTGCTATCCCATGATGCACCACTGAAGGTAACGTGAGTGTTACTCACTTGAATATAGACCGTTATGATGCTTTGGAAGCTGGTCTGAAGTGGGGTTATTTTCAGTAACTAAAACCAAACCTTGAAAGAAAACACTTTCTGCAATAAAGTCAAAGAAAGATTTAAATGCTGCCTTGGCAACTAACTGAAAAAAAAAGTGTGTATATATATATATATATTAAGGAGACTAAAGGTAACCTAGTAACCTTACTAAAATAATTCAAACTAAGATTAAAAAAACAAAAACAACAATATTACTGGATTAAAATAAAAACATAGACAAATTTAAGAAACTCATAAAAACTGATAAATACACACAACAAAATAACTAAAACTGTAATAAAACTAAAAACTAAATAGACACAAAGTATAAATGCAACAAAAACTAAATAAAAAAAAGTAAATCTGAATTCTACAAATAAGAAATAAAAATAAAACTGAACAAAAAACAATTTATAAAATACTATATTTATAAAAACATAAAAAAATGTTAATACATACTACTAAAACTGAAATAAAAACCTTTGTGTGTGTGTGAGTGTGTGTTCACCTTCTCGTGGATCTCCTGTGTGGACTGTGCGTCACAGAAGGCCACGGTTGCCAGATCTTTGAGGATGGGCATCTCCACCGTACAGTCCCGCCCGTCCAGCAGAGCCACCAGAGGACGAGGATGCATCGGGCCGTTCACGATCTGAGGCCTGATACCTGCACACACACACACACACATACACACCTTAGCCTCCAAAAGCACTTAAGCAGATTTCAGAGCATCTGATTTCAACCCAGTGACATCATACAGGAAATTCAGATTAAGACACGAGAGAACGAGCCAATCACACTACCAGTGCAGTACACAGACACAGTAAACAGTATGCTTTTACAAACAGTCTTTATCTGTCTGTTCAGAAAACTGTAAATGCATTTCTCTGCCACCCTGGGGAAAAACATCAAGCAGGAACATAAACGTGATCATCACAGCAGTTTCCAGCACACTGTGAATCACAAAAACAACAACGTATAATAACATAAATCACTCAAAACTGTGCACTCTTGAATTCTCTTCTTGCATAAATGAGCCTTTAGACTCATAGAATCATAGAAGCATCTTTATTCAATAACCCTTCAGTACTGAAAACAATTACCTGACACAAATTAATAAATGACTGCCACTGGAATCAGACTTATTTGTCAATAATAAGTAAAAATGGTAAATAATTACTGCAGTGAATATAAAAACACAACATATCAGGGGCGTATATAATAGTATGAACTAAAGTGGTTTTTGTTTTTTGCTTTCTTTTTTATTTTTTTGTGATTAAGATATGAGAAAAACATAAAAAACCCTAAGAGCCTGAGTCACATCTGTATCTGCTCAAACACACACAATACTGAGCGTCTTCATCCATATCTACCAACTCAGCTTTTCAAACCTACTTCAAGGTCCAATTTTCTCATTATAAAGCATGTTTAACATGTTTATTTATAATAATTTGAACTTGATATATGACGTTCAGACATGGTTAAGTATGACCTGGGGGTCAGTGTTAGAGACGAAAAAAACAGAAGCGAGAGGCTAAAAACTCCTGATTAAAAAATAAAAATGAAAACAAAAGAGTAGAAAAGGGTGTCACACAGTGGGTGTAGATATTCAATATCCTGGAGCCGTTCTATTTACAACGAATGAATTATTCACGCCGACCTCCATCCAGAGACACACCTCTTATCCAAACACTGACGGCATTACAGACGGATAAACACTGCTCAAATCATCCTTAAACACCACTCAACATGTTGCATGAAAAACTCAAAGGTCAGCCTGATCTGACCTGGAAAGTGAGCGATATAAACTCACATCTCACTGAGGGACCTTGTAGGATCTGTACTTAAGATTACATAACCACACACACACACACACACACACGTCTTTAATCTCTTCTGTCTTTCTACAGGACACGTACTGAAAACACAAACTGACTCATCCTGCTGCACACATAAGCTAATTAACCCTTCCATACATGTCTTCATTACCCATAATGCACCGCAGCCACAGGTGTTCTAGGCGTAAGCAGGTTCAGATGATCCTCCAGCAGGTCACGTGTCTCTCTCTCTCTCACACACACACACACACACACACACACACGTGTCACTGACCTGCGGCGAGCTCCATCCGGCTGTGGTCAGATTGGTCAGTGTGTGTTTGCCGGTGAGCGCCGGATGCTGCTGTGTTTAACAGCACCCTTAATAAACTACTTATGAATCCAACCAACCAAGAGCAGAGTACCGCCCTCTCAACACACACACACACACGCACACTTACTCACACGCACACACACACACACACTTCTTGAGCTTGTAAAAAGTGTTTGTACACATTCATTTATTAGGAGGCTGATATGTGTTTCTAAATAAAATCCATACAAATCTATAGTCCTCACGGAAAGAAGGAAAGACAAGACAAAACAAGTTAGAAAAAAAGGAAAGAAATATGGCAGGAGAGGATTGAAGGAAGAAACAAAGAACATCTAAAGAAACTCTCTGTTGAATCAATATTAGCACTGTGATGTCGTTTGCAATGTCTCTGAGTGTAAGCATTTTGTTAGCCTTTTTACAGTCGTATAAAACTAACATTATGTTCACGTGTCGGCTGTAACACATCAGATCTGCGTCCAGAACACCAACCACCTTCAACCTGACAAACTCCTCAAGAACCTAAAGAACCTAATGAGCCTTCAGCACCTTCCACAGTTTCACTCGCCAAAATCTCAACAAAAACCTAAAATGTCAAGTGAGGCTTATCAAGTGAGTTTTATCAAGAGAGTCTCCAGTCGTGTTCTCAGAGGACTGTGTCTTTGCATATCCTATTAACCCTAATGAGATTTTAGGCTGTAAGATTAGGCCTGCAGTGAGGTACAGTGCTCAGCTCTGAGAGAGAAAACACCGCGAATGCAGAATCATGGAGACAAAAGGGCTGAATGTCAGCAAGAAAATGCCTATCAGTTCAAAACTACGCTTAAACTTGGGGCAGTGACATTGTTCTTCTTAAAATATTGCAGGTCTGAAAGCACGATCAAGGTCACTAAAAACTGCTGCAAAGAATTTCTTCAGTGTTTCTGAAGCCAGGTCTATGCAAGTAATTTGAGCAGTTCAGCTAGGATCACAAACACTGAATCACACGAGAGGGGTCTCCTACTCCAAAAACAGAGCACTTAGCTAAATCTGCTGTTAGCAGAAGTTTCAAATCTCTTTTAGAAAGTATTTAATTAAGAATAACTAAAAACAGTTTGGTCTACACCATCCATAATAGTGCTGGGTTATGATTAATCGCATTTAATCACATCCAAAATAACATATTTATATATAATATAAACAGTATGAATATAAATACATGTAAATATACAGAGCAGACACATATATATATATATTATATGTGACCAAGGGCCACAAAACCAGTCATTAGGGTAAATGTTTTTAAATTGAGATTCATGCATCATAAACAATCTTTCCATTGATGTCTGTTATATTTGACCGAGATACAACTATTTGAAAATCTAGAATCTGAGGAAGCAAAACAAATCAAGATATTGAGAGAATTAATCACTTTTAAAGGTAAAGTTCTTACTAATCAAAAGTTTTGACAAAAGAAAAATTTATCATTTTGACCCATACAAATATACCAAATATACCTGTGCTACTTATGCTCACAGATAAACAAAAACTTTTATTTTAGAAGCGATTAATCGTTTCCCAGCACTAATCCAAGCAAGGTTCACGTAGAGAACCTTTGATGAATAAACAACGCCTAAGCATCAACAAGCACAAACCTGAAACTACGTAAAGGTGAAACTAAGATGTAGGGACAGACAGAAATTAGCTTGTTACTTGTATCAGGTGAAGCCATGGTGGAAACAATGACCGGAGGTCCGGTTCTGCGGGTTAGCTTGTTGTTAGGATTAATGGCCTGAGGCTGGAGGGCTGAAGATGCTGGAAGAATAGCACTCTCCACCGGCGCTGCTCCCTTACGCAGTAACTGAGGACTGTGATGAGGGCTATGAGAAGGAGAGAGAGGAGGAAGGTTCGGAGAGCGCTTCATCAGCTCCATAGGGCTGTACGTACTGGAGAAGGTCTTGGGGGCCACTCCTGGAGTCGTCGGAGCTTGTTGTCCAGCAGGAAGGGCGGACATGGCCAGGCCGGTGTGGGCGTTGTACAGAGGTCGTGTTTGAGCGGCGTAGCCCCCAGGACTGACCGGAAGACCTCCAATCGAGCGGACCCCCGGATACGTTGTGGTTTCGAGGAGATGCTGAGACGGAGCGCTGCTCGGCCGGCGTCCGAGGAACTCGCCCATCCTTGGAGAGACGGACTGCAGGGCGCTGGGAGGCTGCTGGATGAGGTTTCCATCCATGCCAAGTCCCTGCGGCGGCATGTAGAGGTCGTTGCGATGGCTGAAGCTGTTCGAGCGACCCCGGATGACGGCGGCGCCGGTCGCTCCCGTCTTGCAATTGAGGACCACTCGAGAAAGCACCCGCGCTTGGCCCAGATTGGGAGCGACGGAGCGGACGTCGTGGTCTTCCATCACAGCAAGCATAGAGGTCGAATCGAAGCCTTGCTGCAGGAGGAGAGTTATGGTGTTTTCCGACAGGCCTTCGGAACGCAGGAGAGCTAGGAAACTGGGATCCACGGTTCTCTTGGGGTCCCCCGCCGGAGGGTGATGGATGGCCCCTGGATCGTAAGCAGGGTCGTATGGCATCCGTTGAGTCGGGACAGAACCGTACGTAGGGTTTGCTCGAGGAAGAGTCCCGTCCATGACCGAAGCTGTAGGGTCCACTACTATGCAAGTGGATCCAGGGTCCAGCGGGAGGCCGTTGACGTCACTGTATACGGAGTGTTCTCCTGGAAATCTAGACTCGATGCCGAAGCAAGCCGGGGAAGCAGCTCTGCTGCGAATACGCTGGCTGTCTGGGATCATCTTGATGGCTAGAGAATCCCTGTACAAGCGGCTGATCTCATGAGCCGAGGGAGGAGGAGGAGGTGGAGGTGGAGGAGGAGGAGGAGGAGGAGGAAAAGCTCCGGGCGCAAGACCAGGAGTAGTTGCTCGAGCTTGCCCTTGATCCCAAGCGGTCCTGACCCCTCCAGCGGTCAGGCCATAATGTGAGCCTGATCTGCTCAGCATGTGCTGGTTCCCTTTATAAAAGCCCTGCAGGTCTTCTGGTGGCTGAGCCGAGAGAGCGATATCAAACGGGTAGTAATCTGGAGGAGGAACGGTGCCACGGACAGCCATGAGATTCCTTTTGGATTCAGTATATGCAAACCATCAGCCGACGAAACAGAGGAGCCCTTGCGAACGCTGCCACGCTGCAGAATGATAGGCTGATGTTTGGCGAGGAAAGAGGAGAGGACGGTTGTGAGGAGGGGAAAAAGCAGGTGTTTGATTTCACTTCTCATGTTTCCCTGCGAAGGTGTGCGATTTCACCTGATCTCTGGCCGACATTTCGTTTTTTGCATCACTTGAGGTCGTGCTATCGTGTGACTGGCAGGTAAACCCTGAATTATTTAGCTTTGGAAACATAAGTGAGTCAGACAGAAGATGAATAGGGCAACACACATCTCAGTAACACAAACTTACAGACTTAAAGGAATAGTTCACCAAATATGAAAATCCTGTCATCATTTACTCACTTCCATAGTAGGAAAAAATACTGCGGGAGTGACCAAAACAGCCTGGGTACAAACGTTTTTCAAAATATCTTCCTTTGTGTTCGGCATTCATACAGACTGAGTAAATGATGACAGTATTTTCATTTTTGGGTGAACTATTCCTTTAACGCACTTTGCATCTGTGCATAGCTGGGTTGTGGATGCTCTGAGCCATGGGGTTTGATTTTGGGAGAAAACACAAGGACAGCGCTTTGTTGAAGGGCTCATGCTAATCCAAAGGGGTTTATCCTTCCCTACCGGCCCCACTACAGCACCGAGAGATTAGTGCAAATAAAACCAACTTAATACCACTGTCCCTATCACAAATACTCAAACTGTCCTCACATCTTGTCTCAACATTGAGATTTCTCTCCAGTGTCAGCGATATGAAGAGCCCAGTGCAGCTCTGTAGTTTGAGCGGTTGCCATGTGTAGTTTAGTGACACGGTGTTAGGATGCAGTCAACCGGTGTTAATCCTCACACAGATCTGAGCAGAACGCGTTAATGCTGAACACTTACAAACATTCGCAAGCCATGTGGACAGTTTGGGCTATTTGGTTTATATTCTTGCCAGTTTATGTCTAATTCATTTCAAGTGGTGCAACAAAGGTTGCTTTGCTTTGCATTTTTTTTCACATTTTTTGAAACAATGATTTCTATGCATTGGTACTGTAACCCATCTTCTTTGGGTTAAACTGATGTTTAAACTACATGTGTTCCTGGAGCAAAGAAGCAATCATCAGCAGCACAGCTATATTTGTTCATTCATATTTGTTTATTCTGTGCATTTCCTACCATGAATATATCAAAACTTCATTTTTTATTAGTAATATGCATGGCTAAGAACCTCATTTGAACAACTTTAAAGATGATTTTCTCATTATTTTGATGTTTTTTGCACCCTCAGATTCCAGATTCCCTAATACTATCCTATCCTAACACTCCAGACATCAGTGGAGAGATTATTTATTCAGCTTGTATAAATCCCAAATTCTAAAAACTGAGAGGTTTTGTGCTCCAGGGTCACATTTACACCACTTAGGTTGGAAAGCCACATTTTAGCAGTGATAAACTTACACATTCTATATTAAAGGCTAAATTACTCCTACAATAACTGATGAGAATTATTTATTTCAATTATTTAATTAAATGTAACTATTTGTATCTTTTTTCACCATAGTTTGTGTCTGATCTTCCTAAAGGTTCTTCAAAGGCACAATACGAAGTGTAAAATATCTTTATTCTCAAAGTCAGACATGCAGTCAAACGCTGAGAGCAAACAAGACTAACACCAGCTGCCCTGTACTTCACTTCTCACTGTAAGAACATTCACACGCACTGACGGGCCAGTGTCATGATAAATACTTCACAATCCTTCCAGAGTCTGGAAATATCTGCAAGAACGGCCCAACAAACATAAACATATCTGACAGCAGCTCCCTGAAAATAGAGCTGATCCTTCTTTTCAGGCAAAGCCTTAAAATAAACCCAGCAGAGCAAAAACACGTCTCCAGTGACTGTTCTTATGCTTACGGAGCAGAACAGCATTATTATAATCACAGCACCACAGGACTTTCCTGCAAAGAACTTTATACAAACATTATATATATATATATATTTAACAATAATAATGATGATATTAAATCTTTTATTCCTAGAATCAGAATGTCTCATTGTTAACAGCATGAAGCATGAGCAGACGGAATTTACTAATATGATACAAATTCAGGAAATAATTACAAATTGCTATGAAAACTGGTTTTTATCACCTTATAGTCAGAATCATGTCAAGAAAACTGGACATTGTAATGTTTTTAGAAATTAAAAAAAAATATTTTTTTATTTTTGATTAAATAAAAAAATATATTTTTTATTTTGTTTATTAAATTAAATGAAAATTTTATAATCAAATAATGTTATATTTTGAATTAAATTAAATAATAAATAAATAATCAAATAATGTTATTTTTTGTTTAAAATAAAGCTTTAAAAAATTTGTGATTATTAAAAATGAACATTTAAATATTTAAATAACATTCAAGTAACATATTTAGCAGAATGTAACCTTTAAATAACGCTGCATCAACATCAAGACTCTTACTAATAAACATTCAATTTTGTCTGAAAAAGATAAACACTGTAACCCTTAAATAACTAATAAATAAATAGATTTTAGAAAGATTTTAACACAGAGTTTTTATAAAACGAATAGCTCCGGTCCTTGATTCTGATTGGCCTAGTTCAAAGCTGCAGTAAATTACTCTACAAACATACATCTTAGTTTACGTTGGAAACCGTTTCTGCAGAACTACATTGTTTGGTGGAAGAATAACCATTTTATAAAAGCAATAAGCCCCATGAATCAGTTAGTGACCTAGCAACCACCTAGAACACCTTAGCAACCACCTACATCATCCAAACTCGTGGCACAGAGCTAATAGCCAACGAAACGTTTGTGCAACTAACTGTAATCAAACCAAACTGATCATGCAAGAGATGTTAGGTGTTTTGCATTTGTGTGTGCAGTACGCATGGAGTAGTGTGTGCAAGCAGGTGAAAGTTTAAAGCGCATCTTAGCGTGCTAACAAGAGTCTGGAGAGGAAAACACATGTTAATGTAATCGACAGCTGCGGAGGAACATCTGCAGAACGCCTCCTGTAACTCCAGCAGCATGTGATTGTGCTCAGACCCTCCCTCACGAGAAAAAGCCAGACGGAGCAACAGACGGAGACACCACGAGACCAGAGGAGACGTCCAGGGCCCCCAGGCCTGTAATAACGGGGCCAAGACGAGCTGGATCTGCGTTCCCTGCCGTTCCTCTGATTAAACTATCTGTGCTTCATCCCCAGACCACAGGCAAGCTGGATTATGCATAACTCATCTGAAGCGTTGTAATGATTTAATCAGGAGTGTCAGGACACCGCCGGAGATGGCTTGTGTTTTTGAAGGGCATGCGATGTTTCATGAAATACACTGATCACAGATTTCACATCAGAGCCGAAACAGAGGCGGTGTTTATGAACGTGAAAGAGCAGAATAAAAGAGTCTCACCTTCACAGATTCTGTCCAGTCGTTGTCTCTTGACTTTGTGTTTGTCGGTCAGAGCCATGCCGACACACTTTCACACACACACACACACGTCTGTCTGTGACGTCTAACACACTGATGATCCGGCGGAGCGGGGCATCACTCCTCACAACACCTGCGTTAAACACACACAAACACACACATTACACAGCATTCAACAGTGTTTACAATCAATCTCATCAGTCTTCAGCTTTCAAGTGACTTCAAGCGTCACAAATACCTGTTTTTCAAGTGTGTTTCTGAATGCTTGCTCACACACTCTTCTCTCGTCTCACAGTTGCCTCTCAAACAACAGAAACACACCAGATACACAACACAGTTCTCTCTGTAACACACACACACACACACATCTAACAGGAATTAATATTACAGCAAGTATGTGTTTTGAGGTGTGTTTGTGATATTTGAAACGCTTTGAAAGAGATGGGTTTTGTGTTTTGTGTGTAAAGTTTTGAAAAAGCAGCTGAAAAAAAAACGAACGAGTGTAGAGACACACAGTGACCAGCAGAGGACAGTGAGACTGACGTGATGAGATCTGAGCATCCACTCAAAGAGGTCACACACACACACACACACACACACTTTTTGTCAGAACATGTGAGGAACATGAGGATTTCCAGAGGCAAACCCAGAATGTGTGTGTGTGTGTGTCAGTGCAATCGTTAATGTGTGTGAATAATTTAAAAGGTCAAACCACCTGCAGACTGAAATCCTCTTCAGATGCTCTGATGTCTCATTTCAGACAGAAAATGGGAGAAGTGTGTTTGTGTTGAAGGATATTGAAGTGAGATCACCATCACACACTCAACTCCTGACGTTCAGAAACATGATGATGTCAGCACAAGCCGGCTATTTGTGACCTAATATTACAGGGTTTCATATCCGTTCATTTGAAAATGTTGCTAAACTTTTAAGAGATGATATTTTCCCACTCAAAGTAACTGGCCGTGAGCACAGAGACACACAGGGACTGCTTTATCATTTATAATTAATACACAGGGACACTCCTCTCAGAAAACATGCTTTTTAATATCCAGGGGCTGGTTGCATAAATGGTTAAGACTAGTCTTAAAAGTTAGTCAGCTAAATTTTTCTTTAAGTTCATTTTATGTAAATTCAGTTACATAAAAACGTATATTAGTCTAAGGTAAATACAAAAAATAAAACCGGTTACTTTTGGCTTAATGCTAGTTGGTCAGACTATCTCTTAAGACATTGTCTTAACATGAAGGCTAAGTTTATGCAACTGGCCCCAGTTCATGAACAGTAACTAATGTGGATGTGACTGATATGAGCCTTCACCTTAAAGCGACGTGTATATTCTGTATCTTTCTGAAAGGAGTTTGCAGGCAGAGGAGCCCAGACAATAATGCATTTTCTGTCCATAGAAAACAACATGGTTTATTCAATTAATTACTGCAATTAAAATAGTGATATGAAAAGGCCAAATTTAATATACAGTCATACAAAAAGACCAAATCTGGTATTAAGGTTGTTAATAAAATATAATATGTGACAAGCAGCTGAGCCCAGAATATATCTACAAACATTACATGTTAAGTGTTTTACTGTGAAAGAACATTTAAAGTGGCTTCACGTCATTGATTCACTGAAACATGGATGAAAGGAGCATCATTTGACAACTGACATCTACACAAACATCTCTTTTAAGTAGAAATGATATTTACTCATAGATGCAGCAGACAAACAGAGAGGATTGTGTATGAGCTGAGCAACACAACAAGCCTCGTTTACATCAGAAGAGATTCGCTTGTGCTAAATCACCTCATTTACATACAGCAGCACTGATTCACTCTGATTCACTGATTCAAACTAATTCACACTGATTTACTGATTAAATGATTCAAACTGATTCTCTGAAACACACACAGGTCATGTAGCGTCTCTCTTCTCTCATAGGGTTGAGTTTTTCAGCGGTGGCCTCTGTTTCAACTCTGAAGGTCACGGGGCAAACACGCCTCTCACACACTCAACCAGACTGAGCTCTCAGCTTTCTCAGGATGCCCCACGATCTGTGTGTGTTTCTGCTGTTCTGTATGTTTCTTTGCATCTGTTGGTCAAAGCTGATCTCAGTAAACGCACACACACACACACACACACACACACACAGCACAGTATCTAGCTATTAAAATAATGTTCAAATAGAAAAAAAAATAATGTAGCACTGTCAACACTTTTCACAACATACTGTATCATTTCAAAGCAGCTTTACAGAATTAATTCCAATATTATAACAGATACATGTTATAATTTTTTTTATTTTAACATTTTTTACAGTGATACAGATTTGACAGTGTTTCAAGTAAATTCTTTTTAATTTAATCTGCTTCATCCAGCCACAGCAACACCTCCGATTCATTAGTTTTTTTAATAAAAGTTTTATTTAATTAGTTATAAATTATTTTTATTTAATAAATGCTATATTCAGTTTCATTTATTTAAGAAGTTAGACTAAACAAAACAATTAAATTAGGTGTATACATTTTTTTTTAAGTTTCAGTTAACATTTCTAGTAACACATTTTTTATTTGAAAAAATTAATTAAAATAAACTTTAACTGAAATAAATTATTTAAAAATAAGTTTCAATCCAGTTAGTTTGCATCTAGTTAGATGTAATAAAGGATATATTGATGTACTAAATTAACTAATAATGAGCACTATATCCATACATATTATAAAAAAAAATAAAAAAAAAAACATTTCTCATATTTTAAAATGAAATTGAATATACATAGCTAATATATATAGCAAATATATACCTAAATAAAAATAGTATCTAAATAAAATGAAAATAAGTTTACAGATTTATTTTAATATTATATTTTTAAATATATAGTAAATTAAGAATGGCATTGTCTCTTGTAAAGTTTATTTATAGTCCAGACTAAACTATTTAAAGGAAACGATGCTGTTATTTTCCTATTAAGCTGTGTTGATATCTGTATTGTATAAAGTGCTCACATTTCACACGTCCTCTAAATGCACAGGACCCTTCAAGACCACCTCTCGGATCTCCTTGACCTGGGCCGTGACCTCTGACAGGTGCAGAGTTCAGAGGTCACCCTCCGGAGAGAATGAGACGCTTCATTAGACTGGAGTGAAGCGTAGGAAGCTTTTATAGGCCTGTCTCGGTGAAATATCTCCTGCACAGAGCCTCTTTCAGCCAGATTTACAGCTGAGAGACTGGAATAAAACACAGAGGGAAAAACCAGACCCGAGATCTATCCGTACGCTTGAGTCAGGAGAGAGAAGAGTCAGCTGTCACACACAGACCAAAGAACTCCGCTCACAGCCGTTTTATCTTGTCCTATTAAAGAGAAAGCCCTCCTTTCCTTCCACGGCACATAAAGCTGTCGTCCCGGGGCTGATTTATCCAGCCATCGCAACGCCTACAATTAATTTCTTGTGTTGCGGGTCTGTAAATGTAATGAGACTGCAGCAGAGAAACTGCTGAGCCCAGTTAATGCAGGAGCACTAATAATAGTCCAGGCTCCAGCGATTCATGATTCATTACTGACCTCTGAGCAAAAACATACACACACCAAACAATAGAGAAGAAAAACACACCTTTACAGCCAAAAACATCAGTATGAAGAACATCTGAATGTAAAGTTATAATAAAGTTTGTTTTGTACATTTTACACTCATCACATGAAGAATAGAAGCTCACCACATATATCCATATACACTATTATACTTCTATAATCATGAAACAGTAAAAATTCATTAAACAACCGAAGATGATATAAAGCCCACAGGTATATAATTGATAACAAAAACTATCATGATTATTTAAACAAAACACTTTTAACTGTGGAGTGTCATGCAGGGCATTCTGGGAATTTATATATCTGTATTTATATCTGTATACAGTACGGTAACTTACTGTTAAGTTTTCTTACAGTGCACACATTTTTCTATTTAAATGGAGAAATCCTACAGTAGAGAGAGACAGGGACAGAGAACACATTTTACCAATCTAAAACTGTTTCTATTACTTTATCCCTGTTGTGTAGATATCCTGTACTAGTATACAGTAGTCAGCATCAGCATCAACAGCTTCCTGTTGCCACGGTGAAGCCCTCCTGGTTGCTATGGCACCTGCGTGTGTGAAGATCAAAGCTCATGGGTCGACTGCAGAAACACACCGAACCCCAGAATGACCACAACTGCGGTCTCGGTTTATTTAACCCTGTGCATATTTAATATCACGGGATACTTCATGAATATTTCACAGAAACTGATGCTGAAGACACACTTTCTTTTGTAAGGGACCCGCATCCTAAAATGTTAAAGACAGCTGTATGTTTGGAAGCGCGAAGGCCTTATTAATACTGTCAAAAAAGCCTATGAAAACAGGAAATATTAATTTTGTTTTATATTACATCATTACATTTTTATTTTTACTCATTATAGTTTTGTTCTGTTATTTTATGTTATTTATTTAAATCAACTTTCATTTATTTATGTGTTTGTTTATTCTAATCAAATATGTAATCAAAATATTTCAATAATCAAATAAATTATTTTAATAAAAATTTATTTTCAACCATTTGCTATTTTAATGAATAATGAAACTGCTTCAGAGATTTTACTTTTCTTCAATAAAATACATTATTTAGAAAAATCTTGAAATATAGTGTCTGTCAAACTATTCTATTCTATTCTATATTATATTTTCTGTGACATATAAAACAGGTCTTATAAAAAATCAAATCAAATCAAATCAAATCAAATCAATCAACAGGCTTCTGTTGTTAAAATTGTATTAAAAATGTTGAGCAGTAAATCAGTATATTAGAATGATTCTGAAGATCATGGGACTCTGAAGACTGGAAATACAGCTGAGCATCACAGAAATACATTTAACACATATTCACATAGAAATAGTGCTTTACATTCTAATAATTTTTCACTATTTTACTGCATTTCTGATCAAATAAATGCAGCCTCTTTGAGCAGAGCAGAAGAAAACACACTTTTGAATGGTAGTGTAGTATATATACTGTATCACAATCATATCATCAGTAAACACCTTCTCTTAGTGTTTAGTGTGTTTGTAGTTTCTGTCGGGGTGTGTGAGGTTGTACAGAGGTTGTACAGAGGTTGTACAGAGGTTGTGAAAAACTAAATACAAGCAGCGAGGTTCAGATCAGACATCTGATCAAAGAAACGAGACACTGTCAGCTAAACTAACATCCAGCACACTGTTCTTCTGTGTCTTAAACTCTGTGTGAGGTCTGATGATGCTCGTGTTTCAGAGTCCTGGAGAGCGGCAGTACACTTTTACATGCTACCTACTTAGTGCACTCATGACAAACCAGACTGAGCTTTCCATCATAAACACACATCTGCAGACTGTGTTCATAACGTTCAGAGTGCTTACTACACAGTAATAGTAATAGTGCATTATAGCGGCTGACCGACATTTGAACTGTTTAAATTATTAGCCTCAAATTTTTCAGTTTGGCCGATAAATGTAAAAAAAGGGCTTTTATTTTGACAGTGCTGGATTAACTAAAAAAAAAAATTATATATATATATATATATATAATTTTTTTA
>JAUCMT010000065.1:1281702-1304057 GCA_032357475.1 Enteromius thamalakanensis
CAGTTGGGGGAACGGTGCCTTGCTCAACGGTCTCACCTCAGTCGTGGTATTGAAGGTGGAGAGAGCGCTGGTTATGAGAAAGCATATATTATAGTATTATAGTATTGGTTTGTTTATGATAGTGCAAATAAATGCTTTTCCATATGCCTTTGTCAGAAAATCCATTTCAAAGTAGAACTGGGATATCAGATTTATATCACATAAAAAAAAGCATTTGAAAGAGAACTCCTTCAGTCTACTACACACGTGTACAGTAGATAGGGAATGCACGCTTCTCTGAGTATGCAAATCAACTCTCCATTATACATCGGGCACAAGGGTCAAAAAAGGTCAAAACTGAAGGATGACTCTGACCTTTGAGGCCTGCGGGTTGGACCAGCGATACCTACGTACAGTGCTTCACATTTGCGTGGGCAGAAGTTCAAAAATGTCTTGGAATTAGATTACGCTTGGCTTTCCCGTCTCTCCTGTATTGTGAGAAATACTGTGTGTTTTGCGCAGCATTTGAATCCTTCCCTTCAACTTGTCAGCACTTTGATTCCTTGACAGATTTCCTTGCTGCATTTTTGCTTCAGTGCCATCATGCTCTGTTTTCTCCGTACTTTCTGGATCTGCCTCATGTCTCATCTGACATGTGCGTGGAGACAGCCCTCTGCTCATCTGCTATTTTCCGTATACCGTGTACAGGATTTGGCGATCTGCTATGCAAGCAACAGTGTAAACGTCTTTCCTAACAAGTGAATCAGTGCCAAATCACAACTGTATGGCATGTCTTACCATTCGTCCTGCTGTTGGACTTTTTCCGGGAATATTTGGCGGGCAACAATTCTATTTTACTCTTTATAAAACTCGCGTTTTGTTTATGTTATGATATTTTGCTCGGGCACAAATCTGTGATGTGTTTCCTCGCCGCTTTCAACGCAACACATCAAATGATAATCTAAGCATTGGATGAAAACAAAAAACATGTCTATGTTTTTTTCCCCAAGCAAAACCATTCTTTCTGTTACATGTTATTTGACAAGTATTTGCTCCAGAATGCTGCCTCGTGAGATAAGGGAGGAGAAGTGAGAAATAGTCACACCATCAAATCTGGGGCACTATTTCACCTGCTGAAATCTGCCGTCCCAAAAGTAGAACTTTCTTCTTTGCTCTCTTGTTTTCTGTTAGCGATTACGTGGGTTTGGGGTAAACAACAAAAATATGTTTCTAATACTTAATTTGCATTGGAGAAACCTTAGCTTGTAACATCAGACACCAGTTAGAGATGTGTTCTGCAATGTTTGGTTTTATAATTTGAGGGTCATGGTCTGGTAAGGCCAACAGAACTGACAGAATCAGTGCGCTTTCACTAATAATGAACAAAACTGTGTGGGTGTCCTGCGATGAATTCATAATGAACTGGTGATAGCATGGTGTCAGCGAGGTGGCTGTGAATGATATAAAGGCATAGCAGTGGCTTTTTATGGACGAGAGGTGTATTTCGCGCAATAGTATGGTTGTAAAAAGGTAGGAGTGAAAATTGGTCCAACAGAAGTTGTCAAATGATTATTAGGACGCATACTGTGAAGCATAGTGGATTATAGAAAACGGAAAGCATATTCAAATCTAAGCACATAATTAATACGGCCGTCGATCAATTTGCACGCGATCTGGGTGCTTTGCTGTTGTCACTTCTTATTTCTTAGATTTATGTTGCTGCCAAACATAAGAGAAGGTTTAAGGGGATGTAGCACAATCTTACACAACTGCAGCTGTACCGCAGAGAGCACCGCAGAACGGGTGAGGGGTCAACACAGCAACAGTTGGGGAATGCTGCAGGGACGTACATAAAATTGGATCTGTCATTTCTGAAAATTGTAGAGTTGATTTGATCCTCCTCAGGCTGGACTTTGTGTAACCGGGGATGTCCATACAGGCGGATGAAGACAAATTACAGGTGTTCTTGCCATGTAAAATAAAATAAAAAAAGTCTTGTTTTTCTTAAAAGTTAATGCCACTTAATGATGAGGTAATAGGCGTTATTTGCATTGTTGATCAAGTGATTATAGAGAAATAAAACAAACTTGATTATCTCGTTATTTCCGTAACTCATTAATTATAATCAGATGTGTTCACAGCGGTAATTCATCAGGCAAGAAAATATATTAGAATAAAGCCACAAAGGTGATTTCTAGGCACGAAAGAAAGGTTTTATAAAACGATGGCAACAGGAATATGGTAAGAGCCACCAATGTTGAATAAATATTTAACTTTATTATTAGTGTTACTATTAGTCATGAGCTTAATAAGCAATTGTTAGTTTATTGGCCTAGTTGTAGGTTGTTCCGACAAGATTCCATTTAGTGCTTTGTGAATATCCTCTCAAACATTCTATTTTTTCTCCATTAAACACATAATTATACATTTTTAAGAATCTTAAAGCAGATTTGTTTAAGGACACTTCATTGAGACTGTAAAGACCTAAACGTGTGAGGAACAGACCAAATTGAAGTTTAGAATAATTCTGAAATCAAGGAATGTAGAAGTTGGGACAGTCAAAAGAGTTTGAGCCAATCCTAAACCAGTTGTTATAATGTTTTACTGTATATACACTGTGTAACAAACAAATGCCATATAGAAACTGACAAGTACATTAAGTATTGTACATAAAGCTAGATTCATTTACATTGAAATTTCATTATTATAACCATTCAAAATAGTTCAGATATACAGCTCAAATCAAGCATAAAAAAAGGGAGGTTTATTCCAGTTTTCTACTCCTGCAGGTCTAGCTGTGTTTTGGCATTCTTACTGCAGGGCATGAAACATCCAAAAATTCTGCATTGAAGCTTGACTAAGAAGCCTTTCCACAAGTCACATGTTTATCTGTTCAAGCTGTCAGTACCACATGCTGCGGCCCAGCCTAACATATGTACAGCATTTACAGACATTCTTCTTCATCTCTTCTTTCTTTCTTTCTTTTTTTTTCTTTCGAATGCTGCAACCAATGTGCAAAACAAAAGTGACAGAGAGGTGATGGCAAGTGGTGTGCTAGAAATGTGCAAATGGGCTGTGGAGTTTTGGTGTTTTGTACATGATGTCTTTTTAACGGCACCTTTAAAACAGGGTCTATTCATTTCATTTTGTTATCATTAATTTTATTTTTTTTTTCAAGTGAGAACATTCGGAAGAGTTAAAAAGATTACATTTGTCAACCGCAATGGACAACTTTCATGAAGGTTGTATTCTAAGCCAACAGTATTTTTTAAATATGCAAAAAGTAAATGTTGCACATAATGTGAACTTAAAAAATACGCATATGCAATGAAGTATGATCTGAGAGCTGAAAGCTGCATGCATATGCAATCCCTCTCCCCACTTAACACACACACATTTTAGTGTGTATCTATGCTGTGTTTCCTTATTTCTTATATTTTCTACATAACATGAACATTATTTATCATTTACAAGTCTTCTTTCCCGACTAATTATGGCTAGTATTGTTTATTTCAAATATCCATGGAAAGTTGCATCATTATTTAATTATAAACAGTCTTAGTCACAGTAGATTTGACTGAAAATTCCCTTTGAAATGCAGTGAGCAGATAAACTCTTTATGCATGGCATTCACTGTAGTAGACAGATGTGTTTTAATGTCCCTTCACAAACGTACTGATAATACCTGAGTACAATTTTCCGTAGACTTTCTGATTGGTCAGTTTTGATATTGAGTGGTCATCCCTGCATAACTGATTGCTCGTTCAGTTTCTTACATAGCTGCATTCAATCACTTCAAAAGAGCATCCACAATGTATTAATCTGTGAAGAAAATGATGAGCTAATTATCTTGCTTATTAGCAGGGTAATTTTTATCTGCTGACAGAATAAAGAAAAAACAAGAGGAACAGAAAGAATGGAAATTCATGTTGTTGTTGTTGTTATTATTAGGCCAAACCCTTAATTAGAGCAAATGCACAGAATGAGGTTAATACTAAGCCGCAATAGAATATAACTATGAGCTGTTCTAGAATAAGAATTCATAGCATTTGGTATATGTCACTTTATACCTTCAGATATATATTAGCACTCTCTGTTTTTTATTTGAGAAAATATGATTCCTAGACAGTGTACACAGACCTAATTATGGAATACACTGTATTTTTCATTTCACAGTCAATATACTTTTTTTTTTTTTATCGCTTTCAACTTTTCAAGTTATGCAGTGTTCAACTTATTTTAAAACATTCATTTTAATATACAGTTATTTAAATTAAAATGACCTACACAGACAATTTAGTTACACTGAAGTATTTAAGGCAGAAACTACATTAAGTTAAATTACGGTGCATATTTATACATTTCCTGATTGATAATTTCTGTTTCAGTAAATGTGTAAACAATTGTTATGCATGTTATTTATTTGTTTTTATTTAAATAATTTACCTATTTGTATACATTAGTCATTATTTTTTATCTATTATCAAAGGACGTGATATTGCACATGTTCAATAAGATATTGGCATTCACATTTGCTGTCACAAAAAAAAACAAACGCATTAGTCGATCAGTGGTTCAAATATGCAAGTGCTTAAATTGAAGATTATTGTGAACTCTGTCCTCCAACCTAAGGTCACGCTGTTAAAACAATGCTTTTAAGTTTTCACATTTGTATTTAATAACCTTTATAAGTTATTGCAGTGTTCATTGACCAAACAGTTTGATATTTTTTTGTTACCTTTAAAACTTGTTCTGTTTGATGAGTTGTTTCGTGTTTCATGATATAACTACTATTGCATATTTCTGTATGCTAGTATTATTTAAAAGCCGAATAGGATGTTTAATGACAGGCAACAGCCCCATATAGTGCGGCAGCATGCCGTGCTATTGTGTGTAGTTGGCGACTGCCTCTTTTTTTTTTTTTTTTTTTTTTTGGGATGGTGGAAAAGTTCAAAACATTTTTTGTAGTCAAGGTATGCGCCTTCAGAGAAATTGACTTTCAAAAAACAAACCCTGAGAAGCACTGAGCAGAGTGAAAGAGGGTTCTCCTATATTGTTCTTAATTCGTGGAGTCTATTTCTATGGCAACATACGGATTTTTGATTCATTTAAAAGACACTGAGAACATGTTGATGACGTGCCACACAGGTCCCGCTCACGCTAAACAGAGCGTCTCCTCATTTTTGTTTTTTCCTTTAAAACACGAATATATCGGCGAATGATTTATTGGCGTTTTGTTGTGGCGGTTTAAATGGGCATGCTCTATTAGAATCACAGAGGGCCACATCTTTTCCTGAGTAGTGCACATGCGAAAGCCAAGCAGTCCCCAGAGTCTCTGTTTACCAACCAAGTCGGATTTACTCCTTTCATACCCAGACGTACGGAGGCTCACCTTCTCCCCCGAGGCTTTAATTTTGTCTCACATTCTAACTCCACTCCAGCCACAATCCGCTCAAAACTTAGCAGACTGAGGGGCTTTTATGCAAATCTCTGCACCAAAAACATAGTTACAAGCCCATTCCTCATTCTCAGAAATACACACTTCAAAAAGAAGCCATTTAATTCTCTGATGACAAAATTGAGAACAGTTCCATTATTGCCCGCACCAGCTAGAGGGGACAACTTAAGGAGCTTGTCTGTAAACATAGCCGTACCAAACCCCTCTCAACGAAAGCTTCATCAGACAGGGAATCATTTGCATTCTTTTAAACAAACGTTTTGATGGTGAAACAAACAGGCCCGCTCTGCCATGTTTGATCTCCATCATTTTCACAAAGCGCTGACACTAAGTACAAAAACAACTTAAGGTCATTTCTCCGTGACTATGACAGACAATTATTTAGCTGCATTTCGTATGAGGAGCTATGGGGGCGGACACGGATGATGGGTGAATGGATACTGAGATTACTGCCGCGTTTCAGCAGACTGACCAAAACAAAGCCGGATTCCTCTGTGTCTAATGGTGGCCAGCGGAAAAGCTTTTGAATCAGATCACATTGAGGATAAATGAAGCTTCTTCAAATGGAATGGGCGGAATGTGGCGCCGATTGCAAAACGGGGACCATGGGGAACGGTAGAATGTTTCGAATGGCAGCCAGATTCATCAAGTCATTTATGCCATTGCTGAAATATGTCAAACGGGCATTAGGAATGCTGTTCTGATTACTAAAAGGAAGAAAGAATTAAAAGCATGATTTGGGGATGGTGGGATGTGAGTACTGCATTAAAAAACTAATCAGTCTGGTCAAAATACTAAGTATATTTAGATTCCACACACACACAAAAAAAACGTCAGACTAAATTCATCATAAATAAAATTGCCTTTTGTGGTATAAACGTAAACCTTAGTAAAATATAAGGTGGGTGGGTGTGTGTGTGTATATATATATATATATATATATATATTTGGTAACAACACATTAGGTTTTACATTCAAGTTAAATTGCAACACAGGGAATTCTGGGAAGGTCTATTTATGTTGTTTCACTTTAAATTTTACATTCTTTTTCACTTTCAAAAATGTAATTTCACCATAACATTTTCTAAAATGTCTAGCACAGTTGTCACCATATATATTAGGGTGACATATTGTTAATCATGTTTTTATTGTAGCATTTACTGTAGTTTTTTTTATTTTAATTTTTTTACAGCACTTATACAGCAACAAATATGTGATGCAAAAACAAATGTATACCTGGTTAAGTAATTATTCTTTTATTTATTAATTTCTTTATTTTTAGGAGCCGACAAATAAACCCAACAACCTAATATTAAGACTCGTGCTCGTGCATCATGAAAATTTGATTAAATAGCATGTGTAGCATGTCAGTTCAAGTCTGAAAGTACTCATATGCCATTCGTTTATCAGTATTGTGTATATTGTTAGGATCAGCTCTTTGTACTGAATGACTGACGGCTGCCAAGTGCAGCTTGTGTCACCAGGAAGCTGAGCCACAGCCTATCACTTCCAACTGTTCTTTCTATGGTCACACGACGTGAAATCAATACGGTGCGTTCTGCAGCTGATAGGTATGGGGTGAAAAAGAAACATTCCTGCAAACAGACTGCACTATATTTAAGTCCAGTGAAGCATATAGCATGACTGATTTGACAGAACAAACCGTAAATTATGGTGACGTTTTTTGTAAGTCGTACAGCATAATTATCCAAAGCTAAATATTAGGTAAGTGTCTGGAATAAAATGATGGCTGTAGCACAAATCTTGAGATGTACATTAGTAGCATCATGACAACATAAAAATTTAATACTTTGACATACAAACAACTTTAGAGATGAACAATTGTTTATTAATCTATCACATTTATTTAATCAATTTACCTTATTTTGTATTTATAAAATATTTATTAGATAATATATCTTTTTCTTTCTTTTTTTTACCAACGAAAAAAAAAATCTACATACATGGTATACTGTAGCTAATGATTGTCACTGTTATCTGCATATTAGAAAAATCAACAAGGTCCAGACCTTTTTCTCTCTCACACATTTATGCTATATACAGTGGGTACAGAAAGTATTCAGACCCCCTTAAATTTTTCACTCTTTGTTATATTGCAGCCATTGGCTCAAATCATTTAAATATTTTTTTCCCCCCATTAATGAACACACAGCACTCCATATTGACAGAAAAACACAGAATTGTTGACATTTTTGCAGATTTATTAAAAAAGAAAAAGTGAAATATCACATGGTCATAAGTATTCAGACCCTCAGTATTTAGTAGAAGCACCCTTTTGATGGAATACAGCAAGAGTCTTTTTGGGAAAGATGCAACAAGTTTTTCACACCTGGATTTGGGGATCCATTCATCTTTCCCTCGATTGCAAGCAGTCTTCCTGTCTCTGCAGCTGAAACACACCCCCACAGCAGATGCTCCTCCACCATGCTTCACTGCTGGGACTGTGTTGGACAGATGATGAGCAGTGCCTGGTTTTCTCCACACATACCGCTTACAATTAAGACCAAAAAGTTCTATCTTGGTCTCATCAGACCAAAGAATCTTATTTCTTGCCATCATCTCTGTTTAAGAATGTTCAAAAGAAGAATATTAATTCATTTATTTAGTTATATATATATATATTTATTTTATTTTTGTAACAATGCCATTTATGCATGTTTGTTGAAATTAAAACATCAGGTTTGATGATGAATAAGATTTCAGAGCTGCAATAAAAGGAAATATTGTTAATATTATTACTATTCCTCACAGAAAAAGATGGTGTGTCTCTCAGTTTAAGTCAACTTTTATTTTTACTGTATTTAAAACCGCTATTTTTCACCTTTTGAGTTTTATTAAGGTTTGGAACAGAAGAAGGATGAACTAGTACAGTGATTATCAGCACAATGAACATGTTTAACGAGCTGATGATGATGATGATGATGATGATGATGAGTGTTTATTTGTTCTGACTGTAATGAATCAGAAAGCATGGTGTCAGAATCATACACTGCTTTTATCAATCAGTCTCAGTTTGTGCTGAACACAGTGATGATTTCCAGCAGATGTTAACGACCTTGTCTCATTAACACACTCCTGAAACACTGTGTGTGTGTGTGTGTGTGTGTGTCCTGTGGGATGGTTATTAAGAGCTGATCCTGAAACACAGAGACTGTAAAACACACAGTGCTGGATCTGATGGAGTCGAGCTGCAGGTCATTAAGGGAGTATTTGTTAGTCTCATTAATATGCAAATGAGAGTCTGTGACCGGCGTCCAGTGACGGTGTGTATCTGGAGTGGATTAGCCACTCAATCTTACATCTAACACGACTCAAGTGTGTGTGAGAGAAAGCAGTTTAACCGTAATCAGTGTTTTGCATAAAGGAGAAAATATATCTCATGCACAAACATCTACTAAATAAATATTTAATAAATAAATAATAATTTAGATCTGAAGTGTTTTCCGTCATCAAAATATCAGGGGTTAATCACTAAAGCAGCACTGAAGAGCTTAGAAAAGTTTAGCAGAAATATTATATTATAACATTTTTATTATATTATAATAAAATATAACAGATAATATTCTAGTTTTTCTCCTGTTTTTAATTTTACTTGAAATTCTAGCAATTGTGTTGTTTTTATTAGTCATTTTAATTATTGTCTATATATATACATGCATGTTCATAAATTTAGTTTTAACACTTTCTGAATTAAATTCAAACTTTTTACTTTTATTCTATATACAGTGTTGATATATAGTATAAAGTGGGTACAGAAAGTATTTGTGACACTTTTTTGTGTGCTTTTACATTTGTTATAAACAGAACAAACTCTCATTCTCTGTTGAAGGTCAGAGATGTCTTCATTTCTCTGGAGGAGATAGGATCGGACGCTCATGAACACGTGTGTTTGATTGGATTCTGCTCCTGAAGGATCTCTGTTTATCTCTGTTGTGGTGTGTGTTCTTCATTGTTAGGCCGGTCTGCTCGGGACAGATAACAAGGTCATGTGACCAGAGCAGGACATAATGAAGAGCCTTTAACGACATCATCATCACACGCCTGCAATGGCACACACATCTGAGGAAATGGAATTGACCTCATAATCATTTTCTTTAAGACTTTCTTCGAGCGGGACGGTGCGCTTCATCTTTATGAGGCGAGAGAAACGAGAGAGACGTTTACATCATGCTTCACTGAGCAGAAGACGTCTGCAGTATGTACTCTGTGCAGCATGCACACATACTACACGCTAAAATCATCAAATGTCACGCAAAATATAGAACTGGCTTCCTTTTCATTACACAAATTTTGCAAAAATTGCTTTTTATAGCCAAATCCAAAAATTTCACATGCACACATAATTAAAAATATCCAAAACACTTTTGCCGAGTCAAAGGCTGAGAATTATTGTATGGTTTTGTAGATTTGATGTGTTTCTGCAGAAACTGTGTGACAAGAGAAAATTCTGTAATGAAAGATAATGTCAATTTAAATGAAAACACTTGTGAAAATATCATAATCATTTGAATAAAATGAAACGGAACTGGAATTTGAACAGGACTGAGAGGAAGAAGAACTCAGAAGAAGAAATACAGCTGCTATTCTGTGTCTTGGAATTTAACTTTTTTTTCCCCATCTTCTCCACTCAATATTTAGACAGACAGACAAAGGGGAAGACATTTTATAATAAATTGTTTTACAAAAATATTAAGGAGCAATTTTATTTTTATTTAATTTTGTAGTGTAGTTGTTTTTAGTTTCTAAAACATACACAAAATATGGACATGACATTTGTTTATTAGCATAAAAACTTTAGGTTAAAGATGCAAAATGTAAAAAAAAAAAAACATTAAAAAAATTAAATAATTTTTTTTTTTTTTTAAGTTTAAGTGAATTAATTATTACAACAGACACGCCCCTCACTCAAAAGACCACACCCCTAAATAGATAGCTCCACCCTTAACTCGTGCTATACAACAGGCACCTCAAGCATAATGAGTGGACACGCCCCTTACTGATTGGCTACAACATGGCTTTACTGCACCTTAAGAACGTTACGTTTTTTGGTCACAACTAAGCCACCATTTTATTTGATGTTTTTCCACCAAATTTAATAATTTTATTTAATTTAATTTAAACGTCCTAAAAGTAAGTATTCATAAAGTAAATAAAAATCATAAAAGTTCATGAAAAATGACAATGGAAGATGAGATATGAACTATTGGAAGATGTGTTCATGGACTGTACATCATCCACATCCTGTGATCTGAAGAGAAGAGCTTCAGAACGAGCTGGAGACACAGACTGAGGAACGAGGCGCTTTCTGCCCCATTTTCTGATAGTTCGCCTGAAGGATGATCACGCGCCGCCCAGAGTGATTCAACCTACTTAACTAACCAGAATCACCACACACACACACACACACACACACACACACACATACACACACACACACTTACTGCTTCAACAACACACAGAAAACAATACAAACCAAAACACAACCATACCACACACCTGATGCAGAAAACCAGTCGGGTCAGTTTTGTGGAATGTGTTTCACCATGTCTGGTTTGTTAGGATCGGATAATGATTGATAATCTGGAATCTAAGGGTGCACGAAAAATCGAAATATTGAAAAAATCTCCTTTAAAGTTGTTCAAGTGAAGTTCTAGCAATGCATATTAATCAGAAATGCAGTTTTAATATATTTAAAGCAATTACTAAAATTAAATTACTATCAAACTATTACTATATATCTTCAAGAAGCATGATCTTTACTGATTATCCTGATGATTTCTGGCATGAAAGAAAAATGTATAATTTTGAGCCATACAGTGCTGCTGTGCTCCAGAGACACCAAACTGAATACAAACAGGGGAAATTAATCTAATTATGATGGGAAAACGGGAAAATGAGAGCGAAGGAAAACAGGAAACTAACTAACCTTGACAGCCTGGAGATGATCTGACATGAATATGAGAATATTCTGTAATATCTGATCTGTGGTGAACTCACCAAGACCTCAAGAATCTGAGAAGATCTGATGGACTCATTCAATCAGACATCGTCACACAAATGAGTTTTAATATGAAGGTTTAGATACAGAGTCACGTGTCTCATCAGGGTGAATGTTCTTTCATCATCATTTCATGAGGTTTGAGCTTCGATCGACCGCCTGCAAGCTTATTATTCTCTGTGTGTGTGTGTGTGTGAGACGAGACTTCAAAATATTCATCAGCTATCACTGGAGTACAAGCTAACGAAAGCTTCACTAAAAACACAGACTCATTTCTTGTGTGTGTGTGTGTGTGTGTGTGTGTGTGTGTGTGTAAACAATGTAATTCTGCATGATGCTCTGAGAGTTTTCACTCAAGCGTTTCTATAGCAACAGCTATTTCACATTCATATCTTTAATGAAAAGGTAATATGAGATGTAGAGTATTCCTCACATCATTACTGTGGTACACACACACACACACTACAGAAATAAATGATATGCCAAGCCTTCCTTTAGGAACATTTACACTCCAAGAACAAACAAATATACAAGTATATGTTTCCTTACTCAGTATTTTTGCCCAGTCTTCCATCAAAAACATATCACCTTTCTTAAATCAAGTTTCATAAACTTAATATATTAAGAATTAATATTTTTTTGTAATAAATGGTCAATATTAAGTGAGTTTATGCTTAAAAAGAAACAAATAATGACAGAAATGTTGTGTTCTTTGAAGCATAAGCTTTAAAGCAGAAATATTGGTGTCATTTTGCTACAGAAAATATTAGATATTTTAAAACTATATATATATATATATTAAACATTTCAAATATAGTGTGGAACAGGTTAGGGTTAGAGTTGAAAATTAAAAAATGTATTAAACTGGATTGTTACCATAATTAGCTTTATATAAAATAACAGAAGTGGAACATTTCATGAATAAATAAATTAATAAATAATTATAGAGGTTACAGGACTGGAAACTATTCAACTGAATAAAACCCTAAATGAATCATAATGAATAAATCAGATGCAGCGGCGCTCTCTGCTGGTCAGAAAACACATGATCACATCAAAACATCAACGCTTTATTCATTTAGAATCAACAGAAAACACCTTTCTCTTCTGGTTATTATTTTAATTAGAGTTTTTCTAAGAAGAAATCATCAGCTCTGAGTATCTTACTCTCCATAGCAACAGGTCACTGGAATATAATTATTTCCTAATTAATTCCATTCCTGTATTTGTTTGAATTCATTAAAAGTGCATCATCAGCACATTAACATGCATGCATTCACTATTGTCATCTGATTCCAGCCTATTAATCATATCAATTCATATTCTGACTCACAGCAATAATATAACAAACACATACATTTCATCATTGTAGAATATTAATAATGAATCCATATATTTGATTTCATTTTTAGTAAAGTTTATTTGACTTATGGCTGTAGTTATAGTTACTGTACTAAAGTAACCAAAGAGCTATTTATTCAGAGATATGATGTTATTAATATGCATCTTAAATTTCGTT
The DNA here is from genome assembly GCA_032357475.1 of Enteromius thamalakanensis. NCBI lineage: Eukaryota > Metazoa > Chordata > Actinopteri > Cypriniformes > Cyprinidae > Enteromius > Enteromius thamalakanensis. Next base: position 1,294,678 of record JAUCMT010000065.1, read on the forward strand.
AAAGGGATTTTGTTAAAGGGACAGACAGCTGACGTGAGAGAAAAGTGCTTATTAAGTTTGAAATATGGATATGTATTCTCTTCAGGAGGACTTTCTTCCCCCCCGGAGCCGTGTGAGGGACGTCTTCTGACGTGTAACGCTATCACCTGTTTAAACCCATTCAAAGCCCTGGAGGAGTCTGGAGCAGTGTAACCCTGACTCTGACTGGATTCATCTGAGAGAAGAAAGCCACACACACCGAGGACGCTCCAAAGATGAGCAGAAGACAGAACTATCCCTTTAAGCTTTACAAATTAATTCTCAGGATCATAATGAAGGGGTTTTTGTTGAAGATAAACAGAATCACCACAGCAGAACTATAACACCAGAACAATTACGCCTTGTAATGTGATGTACGTCTTGTTTTTTAATTTAAGAATATCTGCAGAGGATTAGCTTTGTACAGTATATACAGTAATGTGTTTTAGTTATGTACTGTAAATGCCAGCTGTAATAATGTTTGAAATGGTTCAATATTAGTAAAGAAATTAAATTAAAAACCTCAAAGCAGCTGTTGTTTGATAACGTTTAATTATCCTCTTAACACACACGTTTATAGTTTATACTTCTGAATATTAAATGTCGAGGCTAAATTAGCCTACTTCAAGTCAGACTTATAGAATATTAAACTGCTGGCATCAATTTCACACAGCATTATATAAAACAAAAGATGATAAAAAACACACATCAGACTCCAAACTCATCAGACATAAAAAACATGAAACATCCACAAACGGTCAAATTAAAAATGTATTCGGAAAGAACATGTTTATAACAAAAAAATAAATAGCTTAATAAATATGAAGTCATAATCCAGCAAACAGTAAAAATAAATACATGTTTTTGTCTAAATACTTGTGTTGCACTGATTTACAGAAATAAACATCTAACTAAAAACACACAAAGAAATGAGACGACCGGACAATTATTTGTTTTTAATTGTGTCATAATTGACTTGTCTCGGCTCATCTTCTCTTATATCTCATATATCAGTTCTCTCAGAGTCAGACCAGTAACCATGTGATCAGCAGTACAGCCTTCTCTCCTAAAACCTGTTCACAGATCAACTCTTACTAACCAACAGAGAGAAATCTTGAGCTCAGAGTAAAGGGGGCGGGGTTAGGTTCCTTGCTATGGATGATGTCAGCAGGCTTCTTAACTATGCACACAGTGATTGGCTGATAGGAGAGGGGAGGGGTTTCTGTCACAGATTTATTCATAAAAATATTGTAGAGAATGATTTTATGTGCCATACTCACATTACAGATTTAGTGCTAAGACGCTTTGTCTAATACTCTTACAATTTTTAAGATTTTCTCCTAAATCGGCAAGTTATGAGCTACTTCTAGCCTTAAGATATTTAGTGAAAACTTGTTCACTGGAGGTTATTATAGATTATGTATTTGAGTTAAAAACCTTCTCCAGATGTTCTGGAGTGCTGTGGATTATTCTGATGTTTTTAATCAGACTCTCGTTCTGACGGCACCCATTCACATCCATTCCTGAGATATTCCTCCTGATCTGATGAAGAAACAGACTCCTCCTGATCTCGCATGAGCTGAGAGTCAGCACACTGTGATTCAGCTGAGCGTTCTCTCAGTGTTTGTGAAGTCTCAGCTGTTCTCATTCAGAGCGTGTCTGATCTGAGATCAGCTTCTTCATCTGCGAGCGGTTCTCAGAGAGCTGCTGTGCACGTCACAGATGTCGAACCACTGGCGCTCCACGTCTCTGCGAGGCATGAGTCTGCGATCTCTCACCACCCTCCAGAACCACGAGCCCTTCAGCAGGAACACGGTGCTGTGAGTGTAGGAGAAATACGCCGCGTCCAGGTCCCTGACCGGATGGTTTCCGGGGATCACGGCCGGAAACACCTCCGTCAGTTTTTGAGGGGATGAAGAAGCCAAACGATTCATGCGCACATCAAACCTGAACACCTGCAGATTAATCATGTGGAATTATTATAACCCTGCTGTACATCACCGCTGGAACTAACACGTTACAATACACTCAAACAAACCATTCATTATATCTACTTTATTTATTTGCATTAAATTTATTTTAGCCGACTTACTTTTTTTCAAATTTAAATTAGTGCTATCAAATGATTAATTGTGATTAATTGCATTCAAAATAAAAGTTTGTTCTGTGTGTACTGTGTATATATAAATACACACACATACATGTATGTATATATTTTACGTTTATATGAAATACATCTATATATAATATAAATTTTATGAATATAAATATATACATGCACATATTTTTTTAAATATATCTAAGTGTATAAATATATAAACAAAAACTTTTATTTATTACTTAATTTTATTTATTACTTAATGTATAAATCATACAAAATGTTCATTAGCTACTGATGTAGTACTCATTAATAAAGAGTATCTTAACTCTTTGCATTCATTAAGCATGAACTTTCATGCATTTATCAGATTTTTCATGCTGTCTTAGAGTACTAGCAGTTACCTGTGAACCCTTGAAGAAGTAGATGTGAGCGTCTCTCCGGTCATAGTATGCAGTGTCCAGTGGTCCAGACACGCCGGGGAAGCCTTCAGAGATCAGCCGAGGATATGAGTGTCCATCTGAGTCTGCCCTGAACACCTGATCATTCTCACTGTCGTAACGCCAGTACTGGACTCCTGAAACACCCCCCCACACATAATAAATTATGTAACGTGTAAATAATAAATAAATACAGTAAATTTTAAAAAACAAATGTACAATGCTAACTGAGCAAAAAAAAAAGTAAAATGAAAACCATAAGAAGAAGAAGAAAACCCACCTGTCCAAACACAAAATGCACAATGCAAAACACCTAACACAGGTGAAGTGCAAATGTACTGTCATAAACTACTCGGTGCTGTTCAGGCACTTTTCTCTTAAGGGACAGGAGATGCAAATGAGCTTGTGATTCTGTTTTTCTACTCAAATGCACGTAAACAAACTCTTAGTAATACCTTTGAAGAAGTAGACGGCGTCGGTTCTGCGGTTCCAGATGTGAACGTAAGCGTCGACGCCGCTCGAGGGCAGCCCGTGCCAGCCGGCCTGCACCGCCACCGGATCCCCGTACCGCGTCCGGTTATTACGGTTCTCGTAGAGCCAGTACCAGCCCTCACGCATGAAGTATGTGTTAAACCGCACCACCACCTCGCCATACGCCGTCTGCTCCCTCCTGATCCAGTCAAACACGGTGCTGAAGCGACCCTTACACACACCTCACACACAAAACACACAACAAACATTCAGATTTATGCTGCAAGAATGAAAACTGTCATAATGTTTTGAAACCTTTAAACCATATTTTTCTGTGTATGACAATATGAATATAATCTCTAGTTCTCACCATACAGGCTCTGAACGGATTTCCGGTCCATCCAGTCGATCTCAAATCCAGAGTCCTGAGGAAGGTAACTGGGTTGCATGATGGATCCGGGCCGGAAGATGTGAGGAAGCCCTAAAACATGACCGATCTCATGAACCGCTACCTGTTTAGATCAGATTTAGAACAGTGATTCAGATCGGATGCAGATCAGCAATTCACAAGAGATTACATTAATAAAAACATGCTTGGGTTTTGCATTATATTTTATTTTCTGGGTCATTGATGTGAGTTTGTTGTTATTTTTAGTCCTCACTCCAATCAAACATCAAAAATAGATTAATGACACAAGACTGAACAGTCCCAACTATAGGCACAATTAAGCTTAAATATTAAATGACTGAAACAATACAATTATATATTACTATTTTATCAATTTAAATTCAATTAAATATGCGTTACCTTGAGAAGACTGATCCCGCTGCCTGTGTTTGGGACAGTAAAATGTTCATCATCGTCAAAATGAATGTCTCCGAGGAACCAGGCGTGAGCGAACTCCCGTCCTGCACCGTCAAACCGCTGAGAACAGCCCAGGTGACGACCTGCAGCAGACCATTCAGAGACCACTCAAGACCTGCTTCTTAAAAGTTGAATTGCTTAAGTTGCCAGAATTATTAGAACCCTAGTATTTCCACCATCTGCTGTAGTGTGTCAGCCAACATCAACCTGGTAAACTGATATTTCCTACTGACACACTTCAGCAGATCATAGAAAACACTGATTTGAAACCACTTTTCATCTGGAGGAAATACTAGTGTTCTAATAATCCTGACCACTTCTAGTTCTTCAGCACTGACCCGTCCCGAAGCCCAGTCGGATGTCGATGTCCTCCAGAGGTGAGTGAGTGTCCTCCTCGAACTGCAGCGGAGAGACTTCGCTCCACATACGGAAGGCTAGTCTGAAGATGTACTTCTGCTCGTCAATGGACAGCTGACTGCTGTATCCTTCTCCAATCAGACGCCACTTCAGGAGGCTCTTGGAGAAGGCCATGTGTCCCTTCCATTCGCTGGCGTCTCTCCTCTTCCTGCTCCTCAGAAGAGCTGCCAGGTGGCGCTGTTTCTGCTCCTGAGGTTCAGTGTTATTGGCAGCATCGGTGTGATTGAGTGTTGTGGTGCTGTTGGACTCGGTCGTGTCGTTTAACATTTGTTCAGTAGGCTCCAGTTCCTCGTCCTGGTCCGGGACACCACACCGGGGTTTATTCATGGCTGCTTTAGTGGCGTCGTCAAACACACCTGTAACAGGTAGACCGGACACCTGCTGGAACTCCTTCAGAGCAGAGACGAACAGGAGATCCGGACTGCTGGATCTGGACATGGTTCCTCTCTCCTGAAGCTCTAGAGAGAGACTGACCTCCGTCTCATCCGCCGGGATCTGAGCATCATCACCATCTGCAGCCTTTATGAAGCCATACTTCGAAAGGAACCGCTGGTATGATGCAAAAACAGACAGAGGTCAATATCTAACTTAAATAAATAATAAATATATCATCTACTCTACTACACTTTAGAAATTCAAGTAAGAATAGAGCACAGTGACAGTGATAAGAAAGCATATAATGCTATTACAGGAAATTGTGTGCTTCTAGTTTTTTAGCAACAGTTTGGACTGGACCAAACACCAATGACTTGGTACAGTCATTTTAGACTGTTGCAGCAGAGACGGAAATACAACAAAGAAGGGGGTGCCAATACTTCTGTCCATATAGTGTATTTACAAGTCACTGGTGTTTGGTGATGAGTTTTTTAAAGTCACACCAGACCAGTCAAGTTCTACCACACTGACTCAGTCAATCATTTCTTTTTGAACCTCACCTTATACACACAGAGGCAAAGGTTAAAATAGAAAAGGCTCTTGTCCAAACCTTAGCTAAACTGGAAAAAGAGAATACATTATTGCCATTATTTGGTCTTAAAATGCTCACAGATTATGCATTCTAAAAAAAATTAAATGTCCTAAATTAGCAAAGGTCTAGTCCTGGCTTAATCTAATCCCTATCCGGGAAACCGGCCCTATATGTTTAAACTTTAAGATTTGTACTCAAATAATCAGTAAAACCTGTTCACTATTTGTCTATATAGTTTATTAGTCATTGGTGTTTGGTGATGAGTTAAGATGCATTAAGACTTGTACTCTTGGAAATTACAAAAGTAGTCAAACCTGTTCATTAACACTTTTGGCAAATTAGATACCTGTGCAGTGTTTGTGTCGGTGATGAGCTCTGCCTGATGGATGTTGGTGATCTCATCTGTATGATCTCTGCTGTGGAAGACTTTCTCCGCGCTGATGATGAAGATGATGGTCCTGAGGATGAAGATCAGCCGGATCAGAACCAGCATCGTGTGTCTCTGTCCCGCGCCGAGAATGAGCGCGCTTCAACTGCACGAGCTTTGTGTCGTCGAGAAACAACAGCGGGAGGATTTATATCACCACAAATACACAGATGAGCCGCGCGTGACGCCACGCGACTCTCACCTGCGCGCGAGAAACACCTGCGCGGTGTTTCAGTCATAAAACAATCGATATACATCAATAAACACAAACATTTGAATGTAACTATTGTTTTAATTAACATAAATTATAAATGTAATTACACAAGCAAAAAATTTAAATGTACACTTAAAATAAGTATAAATGTAAATGAATAAATTATATATGTAATCTCATAATAATACGTTTATTTAACATTTAAAAACTGTTAAATTTTTATAATTATTACAATATACACGTGAAAAAATCATGATTTTAATAAATAAATTGACATTCAAATCAAATGGTTAAAATCAATTAAAATATGTTTAAATGTATTTAAATGTCTGCCTATTCACATCGAGAACATAAATTTTAAAAATATATATATTTAAATAAAACTGTAATAAATGTTATGCCCATCAACATTAAATAATATACACATTTTATTATTATTATTTTTTTATTTCACACTTAACCATCCATTTAAATAATACAAAAATCACAAACATTTTCAAATAAAAGAAAAACATCAAAAAAGATGCTTTAGGTGCTGCACTGATGATTCTAACACCGATATATTAATACAATCACTTATTTAAAAGTTCATTATTTAGATCTAATAACTACTGCAAAAGCAGGACTCGGGGGTCAGAGGTCAGGAGAGCAGGGCATGTGTGATGGCAGTGGCGAGGTGTTTGGCCGTGGGTTTCTCAGCGCAACAGCTGACCGTCAGTCCGTGTGACCGCAGCGCGTCTGCCGTGGTCGGACCAATCGACGCAAACTGAAGAACACAACCATTATTTATTATATTTAATATGTGACCCTGCACCACAAAACCAGTCATAACGGTCAATTTGGTGAAACTGATATTTAATTTCATACATAAATAAATAGTCTCTCCACTGATGTTTGAGGACAATATTAGAATATAATTAAAATATTAGAAAATCTGGAATCTGAGGGGCAAAAACATCTAAATATTGAGAAAATCATCATTAAAGTTGTTCAAATGAAGTTCTAGCAATGCCTATTACTAATCAGAAATCAAGTATTGATATATTTACTGTAGGACATTTACAAAATATCTTCATGGAACATGATCTTTACGGAATATCCTGAGGATTTTAAGCAAAAAAGAAATTTTGACCCATGCAGTGTATTGTTGTGCATCACTTCTGAGTGCTGCTGTGCTCCAGGGTCTGATTCTGTGTGTCGTACCTTTATCTGCTCCAGCTGAGATCCTGAGAGTCTCCTCACCAAATCCAAACAGAACTTCACTCCAGATGGACTGAAGAACGCCACACTCGCTGGGACGCCCTGAACACACACACACAGGAGACAGGTGAGAGGCAGCGCTGTGATGAACACACACAACAGAAGCACGTCTCTGACACACACACACACACACACACCTGCTGAGTGAAGTAGTCAGTGATGTTGTTCTGCAGCTCAGGATGTTCTGATGTCTGATAAACAGTCAGAGTCTCCAGAGGAATATCTGCCAGACAAACAACCGCCAGAAATCATTCTGGAATATAATATTTCAATTCAATATAATATAAATAATATGAGCTCAAAATGATTATTTTTCTTTTATGCTAAAAATCATCAGGATATTAAGTAAAGAACATGTTCAAAGAACATCCAGTAAATATATCAAAACGTTATTTCTGATTAGTAATATGCATTGCTAAGGTCTTTCATTTAGATAACTTTAAATATTTCTCAATATTTAGATGTTTTAAGCTCCTCAGATTCCAGATTTTCTAATATTGTCCCTTCCTAACAAACGACAGTGGAGAGAGTATTTATTCAGCTTTCACGTGAAGTATACATCTCAGTTTTGAAAAATTGACATTTATGACAGGTTTTGTGCTTCATATAATCTAATATAAATCCTCTGATGCGGTTCTCACGGTTCTTTCTGAGCGCGGTGGGCAGAACTTCACGTTTGATGGAGCCGCAGGGAAAGAAAAGTGGCAGAATCCCTTGATTTTCTCCTGCATTTAACAAAACACAATATTAGCAAAGACTCATGGAAATATAAGATATTGTGATGAAGTAATGATCTCAGGGTCATACTCTGTAGGACGAGCAGAGCCAGAGCGTCTGCGGTTCCTGTATCTTCACCCACAGCTTTCAGACCCAACTCTACAACTGAACAATTACACAAGCTCCATGAGATTAAATACTTTCAGTACAGGAAGAAGCTGACCGCAGAACAACTGGGTTTGTATTGATAAGTGTGACTCAGCACAAAAAGAAAAATTATTCACACAATTAATACAATTGAAATATTATTACAATATAAAATCGAATTTATTATGCAAAACTTACTTAAAATACTCTTTTGGGAAACTGTGATCATTTTTTCAGCATTTGTTGAAAAAAAAAGCATTTATTCAAAATATAAATCATGTTTAACACATCCTTACTGAATAAAAGTTTTCATTTCTTTCAACAAAAAAAAGTAGAGTATAAAAACAGAAGAGTATAGAAATATATTTATTTGAACTCTAGTGCTCTCTTCTAATTCTATTCTTTAAATTCACTTTAAAATCATTTTCTTTAAGAACTAAACAAAGACTAACACTAGCTTCTCTATTATTTTGCATTCTATTTGTTTTCTTTTTATTTATTACAACTAACAAAAAGCAAAGGCCTCTAACACTAGCTTGCTTTTCTATTCTCTCCGTTTTCTTTGATGTATTCTGGTTTTGGTGCCAAATATAACTTCGGTATATTCGGTATATAAAGACACAAGAACAAAGAAGAGAGGATAAGGATGGCCAGGTGTGTTCAGAGCATCACGCAGGTGTGAGCAGATTTACTGCCGATCTAAACACACACACACTTCCTTCAGGCACTAAACACACTCTTCAGAGACGTGTGAACGCCAGCGGTGTGTGAGAAACCTGCCTTTGTGTTCCGCTTTAATACACTCGCTCTCTTGTGTGTGAAATTATTTCATACCTGAAGACGCTGTGGCTTTTCCAACAACATAAACGGACTTTTCATTCCATTTGTCTCTCACCGCGTCCCATTCTGGAGAACAGACACTACATACATTAACTGCAGAACTACAGATACTCCAGCATATTCATCACAACACTGAACAGAAAATCAGGCTTTTTCTTCAAATGTCTATCATTTTAGTCACTCATCATGAAAAGTGGTCAAAGGTGGCCTCTAGGGGCTGAGATCACATGCTTTTATCACAGCATTCAAGCTCAACACTTTTAAATTCATGCATTCCCTGGAAATCAATCAAAGTTTTTATTTTTCAGCTAGCTGCCATGCCAACATTTTCTCATATTATTTTGGTTTAATTTGAAATACCAAAAACTAAAACAGAATTTTTTTTTTATAAAAAACTATATATATATATATATATATATATTAGTGCTGTCAAATGATTAATCGCATCCAAAATAAAAGTTTTTGTTTACATAATATATGTACATGTACTGTGTATATT
>JAUCMT010000065.1:1306457-1318555 GCA_032357475.1 Enteromius thamalakanensis
CAACACTTTTTAATTCATGCATTTCCTGGAAATCAATCAAAGTTTTTATTTTTCAGCTAGCTGCCATGCCAACATTTCTCATATTATTTTGGTTTAATTTGAAATACCAAAAACTAAAACAGAAAAAAAATGTATAAAAAACTATATATATATATATTAGTGCTGTCAAATGATTAATCGCATCCAAAATAAAAGTTATATATATATATATATAAATACATACACATGCATGTATATATTTAAGAAAAATATGTTTACATATTAGATATTACATGAATATATATATGCACAGAAATATTTTCAAAATATATGCTGTATGTGTGTTTTTTATATACACATAATATACACAGTACACACATAAATATATACATTTTATTTAATTCATAGCACTAATATTTATATATAAACTGCTAAAAATACAAAAATATTAACTAAAATTAAAATAAAAAAAATGCATTAACCATATCACATAACTAGTGATGTCAGACGACTAACAGCATCCAAAATAAATATTTATATATTATATAAATGGTATGAATGTGAATATATACATGAAATATTCTTTAATGCTTTTAAATATTGTTTCAGCTATAATGATCTAAAAATAACCTTGAACTGCAGTATAAGTTACAAAATGAATTAGTTGCGGTGTGTACAGAAAAATAATATGAAAATAATTTCTCATATGTATCAATTTATAGAAGAGGGGCTGTGCGTTGTAATAATTCAGTTACATTAATTCTCCAACATTAGTAAATGCTAAATGGAAGAGTTGATCTTTTGTTAAAATTTAATTATACTATAATATATAATATGATCAATTCTACATGAATCATGATCTGGTATGTGATAAAGCACTCACTGTGTGTGTGTTTGTGAGAGTCTAAACAGGTCTTGACGGCCTCCACGGCTCTGGGGCTGGTGAAGATCAGACCTCCGAACCTCTCGGGCTCAAAGAGCTGTGTTTGACAAACAATAAACCACAACAACATCATTCCACTTCAGGGGCCCTTCAGCTGGGATCAGAATAATCAAGTCTCCAAACTCACCCGCTCAGAAAGCTCCTCTAGAGACACAAAAGTGAAGGACAGAACCGGAATCAAAGAAGCTGTGTGTCCACATGAGGCCAGTTCCTAAAATACACACCTAATCATCAGCACCCTCTCAAAACACTGGGCTTTTTATGAATATTATAACACATTACCTGGATATAAGGGTCTGCTTCACTCTGACTCTCTCGTGGCTCTTTCAGAAGCAGCACCTTCATGTTTGCAGGCATCTAAAACCACTGAATGACAAAGTGCTTTAATACTTCTGCTCGAGTCAGACCAGTATCAGCTTTTCATGCAACACCGCCCATAAGAATACACATGTGTCTCACACTGATAACAGGAACAACAGACAACTGCAAACACACTTCAGGGACCGAGCATGATCTTGTGTTTTCATGCATTGACTTTGTTAAGAATCATGACATGGCAAACGCGGCTCTTTAAAGTTATTTGGGCGCGGCTGATCAGAGTTATAACGCTTGATGGGGGTAGTTTAATGATATCTGGAAACATGCATCATCACATACTTGCAGTGAGTGAGTTTGTGCAGCTTTCCGCGTGATTGTGATGTAAACTTTAGCAGGAAGCAGCACGCAGCAGCGGCGCACTAACAAGCGGAACCGTGTGGTTCTTCAAAATAAAAGTCCAGAGAGTTTATTACTCGTGTGCTGGAGAGGAGTGGAGCGTGGAAGTAAAAAAAACCCCAAACTTTTACCTCACAAGTTGCTTTAAATTGTTGTTGTTGTAAAGTTTTCCGTTTAAATTAATTGCATTTTTGTTTTTCTGAGCCAAAAAGGAATATTACATATTTTCCCATGATTTACTAAATTTCAGTGTAACACTCTTGTCAGGCATATTTACAATAAAAATTGTAATCAATTTTTGACGCATTAAAAGATGAATTACTTTCACCCCAAATGCTATTTTAAAATTTGATTACGGTTTTTAAAATTCATTTAAAACACAATCAAATTTAACATGCTTTCTTATTATTCTTTATATTTTAATATGTACAAGTCAGAAAAAGCATATTTACATTTTTACATGAATAATGTGTTACAATAAATGACAACATTATGTAACAATTTATTCTCCAAAAACGTATTTGAAACCTTAAAGTAGACACTTTATTCAGCGTGCTTTCTATGGACATACAATCAGTTTTGTGAATTTCTTTATATTTCTGTTTGTGTGCTTGTCTTTCTTTTATTCTTTTTTTGTTGTTGTTTTTTTATGTTTTCAAATTTTTGCTAAATATAAACTTATCAAAAAATGCAACCGTCTGCGCGTATTCTGATGCTGATTGGCTGAGACCGCAACCCTGACTCCTCCCCCTCCCAGATATAATTACGAAGCCCGGCAGAAGTGCTCGGTTCATCTCGGACACACCTTCATCACTTCAGGTTCACCTGCTGAAGATCTGAAGACTTACAGGATGATGAAGATGAACGAGTCTCTTTACGCGTTCGACTTCGAGCGTCAGTTTAACGATCGCGCCGCGCTCGAATGGTTCAAACAGAACTGGTGAGTCAAACGATCCGAATCACTGATTCATTTCACTTGATTCTATTACTCCAGATGTGCGTCTGCTAACCTGCGCTCATAAATGACGAATATTATAATGCATACACAAAAGCAAAATAAAATAGAATATAGGCTGGGCTGCTATATATTTATATATATAAAGTCTGATATGCAGTAATTATACTTATTGTATAATAAAAAAAACATTAACAGACAGGACTAGAAGCTTAACATGTGTATAGTATGTAACATGTTTCCTTCTTTAACCTTTAATAAAGGCAGTAGGTTGTATGTTTAAACACTCCCTGCTCATTAAAAAGGAAGCAATAAAGTCTGAGAGAATCACCTTTGACCTTTCATATTAAACATCACAGTCACATTAACAAACAAGAGCTGTGTATTAATGTGTGTGATTGTGAACTATTGAAGTGTTCAGCCAGTTTTAAACGACTGTTCTGAGATTGATTGATGGATGATGGCGATAAGACAGGTTCATGTTGAGGACGGCACAGATTCGATCACCTTTGACCTTTCTGCTGATTGTGACATCAGGATCTGCTCATGTCCTAATAAAGCTTTTATTTGCAGGTTCAGATCAGGACAGAGATGTTATAAAACTGTTCAGCTCGTGAACAAACTTGAAGTTTTCACTTGAATGGATTTACTATTTTCTTCTATTGTATTTTGTCATTTATATGATATTTATATTATACCAGTGCTATATAAATAAATGTGTATGTGCTGCTGCCTCTTTTGTTCTTTAACGTCCACCCAGATATGTAATGTCTATATTAATAAGCTCTAACAGTGAGTCCTAATGTGTTTCAGGGGAACGGCGATTGTTCTGTCAGGTGTGTATGTGGTGTTTATAGTTCTCGGACGCATCTTTATGAAGGACAGACAGAAGCTGGACCTGAGGAAGCCTCTTATGCTCTGGTCATTATGTCTGGCCGTATTCAGGTAGGGTTAAAACAGGACAAGAATTATGAGATATCAACTCAGAATCGCAATTCAGAGGAAAAACGTTTGCAATAGCTTATTTACATTTCATATGTGATATATGTGTCTTAGGTTGCTGGGGTATATTTGTAGCAATAGCCAAAAATACATTGCATGTGTCAAAATAATGCTAAAATCATTAGCAGATCAAATAAAGATCATGTTTTATGATAATGTTTTGTAGATTTCCTACTGTACATACATTAAAAACAGTGTTAGAAAACTCTGAAGAACTCTGTTTATATCTTATAATGGTTATATTTCACTATTTTTTCTCCGAAATGTGATAAATAAGTCCTTTATGTTTTTGTGAATGTTCCTGTAGTGTTGAGTTGTGTTGAAGAGGTCAGATATGATCTGAGTTATGCTGTTTGCTCATTGCTGTGTGTGTCAGTGTGATGGGAGCCATGCGGACCGGCTGGTACATGTTCAGTATGGTGCGGTCAGTCGGGCTCCAGGGGTCAGTGTGTGACACAGAGTTCTACAGCGCCCCCGTCAGCAAGTTCTGGGCCTACGCCTTCACTCTGAGTAAAGCGCCTGAGCTTGGTAAGACTGACTCATATGGGGCAGAATCATACATTTCTCTTTTAGGACAAAAATCTATTATTAAATAAAGATCATGTTCCATGAAGATATTTTGTAAAGTTACTACTGTAAATATATCAAAACGTCATCTCTGATTAGTAATATGCATTGCTAAGAACTTCATTTGAGCAGCTATAAAGATGATTTTCTCAATGTTTGTATTTTACACCGATGCAAAAACCTTGAATACAGTGCACTCTACGCATGCAGGTAAATGTAAAATGATCTTATAGCCCTAGATGTCCCTGATACAGTAAGTGCATCAGTGTCTCTGCAGTGTTTTCTGTGACATGCACGTCACAGCTGCTGTGTTTGTGTCCAGGAGACACAGTGTTCATCGTCCTGCGTAAGCAGCGTCTGATCTTCTTGCACTGGTATCATCACATCACCGTGCTGCTCTACACCTGGTTCACGTATAAAGAGCGTGTGGCCGGCGGCGGCTGGTTCATGACCATGAACTTCACCGTCCACGCGTTCATGTACAGCTACTACACGGCTAAAGCGTCCGGCGCTCGTGTGCCGAGACCCTTGGCTGTGTTCATCACGCTCCTGCAGATCACACAGATGCTCGCGGGCCTGAGCGTCCTGGGCCTGGTCTATCTCTGGAAACACGACGTCCACTGCTTCTCCACCACCGATAACCTCATCTACGCCTCGCTCATGTACCTCAGCTACCTGCTGCTCTTCTCCGTCTTCTTCTATCAGTCCTACCTCAGACGCTCTGGAGATGAGAAGAGAGAGAAACGAGATTGAGAGCAACTGTTCCTGTGCAATGCTGCCAAACCGTCCAGAAACACTAGTTTACACGCTCAGAGATTACATAAGCAAAAATAAAGAAATGTTTTAGGACGATTAAAAAGGTTTCTAAAATAAATTATGTTTAAATATGTTATATATAACGCGCGTGTGTGTGTGTAACGAGTTCATATAATGTGATCATGGAGGTTTAATGTGCTTAATTGTCATTTAAAAAATGTCACAAAGCAGTATATATATATTACCATCAAATGTTTGGGATCAGTAAGATTTTTCATATTTTTTAAGAAGTTTCTTTTGCTCAGCAAGGCTGCATGTAGGCCTATCTGATCAAAAATACAGAAAAAATGCTTATTATGAAATATTTTTATTTAAAATAAGAGGGCTTTTATTTTAATATACTTTAAAATCGAATTAATTTCTGTGATGCAAAACTGATTTTTCAGCATCATTCCTCCAGTCTAAAGTGTCACATGATTCTTCAGAAATTATTCTAATATACTGATTTATTATTAGAATAATTAATGTTGTGTTTTTTTTTCTTTTGGAAACTGCGATACTTTTTCAGGTTTCTTTGATGAATAAAAAGTTAAAAAGAACAGCATTTATTAAAAAAATAAATATTTTTATAAAAATATTCTACCAATATAAATCTGGCTGAATAAAAGTTTTAATTGACCCCAATCTTTTGAACGGTTGTGTATATCTTTAGAATATATTTCTAATTTAAATAAATGCTCTTCTGTTTAACTTTTTATTCATAAAAGAAAACTTCACAGCTATTACAGCTTCCAAAAAATATTTAGCTGCGCATCACAGAAGTATATTAAACTTTAATGTATATTAAAATAGAACAATGTTATTATACATCATAATAATGTTTCATTATTACAATATTTTTCCCATACATTTGATCAAATATATGCATCCTTGATGAGCGTCAGAAACTCCTTTAAAAGGCATAAAAAACTGTTCCGGTCCCAAACTTTTGACAGGGAGTGTATTTATACATATATTGCATTATGAGATTTTTTAATAACACATTAAACTTAAAATAGTATTGCTTGTGCAGCATTAAGTTTTTGATTTATTTTTAAGATTTTTTCTGTTTTTAAGTAACTGGTGTTCATAACCCAGTTACTTGTTATAAAAACTAAAAAAATTATATGTAATTTTATGTTTTTTAGTGATTTCAGGATAAATATGACATTGATCAAATGTTAAACAGAAGTGCTTGTGTCTGTGTGAATGAGTTAATGGTGTTAATGTTTACAGGTGGTGTGCTAAAGCATTGATTTCATCACCTCACATCCTCTGATGACTGTAACCATTGATCATGTGATGTTGAGTGATGAAAACCCTTCCAAACAACCAAAAAATAGCAAAAGCTGGAGCTGGATATTACAGGATATTCTCACACAACTACATTCGCCATGAAATGTCCGAATTTAATTTGCACCAAATCTCATTGTAAATGCATACATTTAAGAAAGAAATTAAAAGGGTTTACAGAGTTAAATGATTAAAAGTGTCAGTAAATATGAGTTATTTTGATGCTGATCTTCTGATTCCTAGTCTTGCTGTGAGATTATAGCGCTTCATGTCGGAGATCTAAACCAGTTTGTCTGGAGAACACAGAGTTCATATTGTGTTTGTGGTTTGTCGAGGCCTGTCTGACGGTGTAATGTTGTCTTTCTGGTTAGTCAGCATTCAGCATTTGAGTTGATCTGGTTGATATAGAGGCCTTTTCTCTGGTAAATGATTGTGTTTACAGCCGGCGCCTCAGACATTCGTTATCTCTTTTTATTCAGTCAGTTTATCTGTTCTTCTAGATCTCCTCACACATGGTACAGCAATACCAAACATTTGAATGTATTTCTCTCAGCTATTATTTATATAAACAACTGACCAAATGTTTTAAGATATGAGTTTGTTTACACTGGGAAAGTTCTGAAGCATGTGTTTATTAATAATAAACCCCTGATGAACATATTTTTAGTCCTGTCATTTCTCAGCAAGGTCTTTTGATCTGAATCTCAACGATTCATTTCTCCAAGGTCCTCCAGTGATTGGTTGATTTCATTAAAGCAGTGTTTGTCAAAAGCGACCAAAGAAAAACATGTTTTATTTTGACACATTTTGAACATCAAACAAATCGGGATTCGTTTTAAAAACGACTCGTTTCAAAGAGTCGACTCTTTCTTTTAAGAGACAATAACTTTACACACGCTGGACGTTCAGATTGAACACTCTGCAGGATGTTTACGTTCACTTAGAGCTGCATGAAAGATCCATAATAGTACTCCTTTTAGGACAAATGCTGGCCTCTGCTGGACTGATGAAGTGTTTCTCCTCGGAGCTGACTGTGATGATGACCTGCTGGACATGAGAGGAGGAGCATCAGATGTGTTCCTCTCTCCCAGCATCTCCAGCCCTTCAGACCCTGCTCCTGCTGTCATGTGTTGATCTGGGAGCTCTGACACTGAATGGACATGAGTGGAGATTCGTTTGATGCAATGATTCAGAGAAACTCTTTGGGAGGAGGGAGCATGTCTCTGTGGTTTCTGGTCCCCATCATTTTGCCTGTGCTCACACTGCCTGGAATCTGGACCATGTGAGTATATACCCTCAAATAAGAGTTTATGTTCATCTGGCAGAATGCATTTAAACTACAGAAGATGTGGTTATTCTCAAATGAGATTTATTTATATTGCATTGTTATTTTAGTATAATTGATAAACTAGATTTATTCCTATTTTTAATGTTTTAGTCCTACAGTAGTGATATATTGAGTAACTGTATTGTAATAATATACTGAATATATTGTAACTTGGAGTTTATGTGTTTACTTTTAAACGTTTGCAGTTTAATTTAATTTTGGCTGGACTCGAGTTAAATGCCTTTCAAAAATGTATCCCTTTGTTTCTATGCAAAACTCTTTTAGTAGTTATTAAGAATTTCTGTCATTCTGTAGACATTCTGAACAGAGCAAGTCTGTTAACCTCTCTCTCTCTCTCTCTCTCTCTCTCTCTCTCTCTCAGATATGCGATGGCCCTGAAGAATCAGCACGTTTGTCCTGTGAATAACTGGTGACTATTAAATCTTCTCTTGGTGAAAAGAGAGAACACTGTGATTGACTTATGCAGATATCAAAAGAATCTCCACAACAATAAATGAATACGATTTTGCTGGTGTTTGATTAGATCACATTGATTTTGAGGTTAAAGAGACTGTTTGACTGCCACGTCTCTGTGTTTGTTCAGATTGATCAGTCTGTTAAATGCCGAACTATACAGTTTACTATCTCAAGAGTTGAGTTATCTCACATTCGTTAATGAGAAGGAAGGGTTTTGCAATGTTCAAATCAAAACCCTTGTAAAATCTTTGACTTATTTTTTTGCATGGGGTCAGCAAATATTGTCACAGTACGTGTTTGTTTGCAGGGTTTATAACGAGACCTGTGAGATGTCTTTGGTTCTTCAGAGTGGATCTGATCTGTGCTGCACGCTTGACAACATTCCACTCATCAGGTTCCAAAACATTACATTTCATTAGAAAATGTGCTAAATTGATATCTTGTCATGTTTTAATCCTGATGTGTGTGCAGTAAATGTGGTGGTGTTCCACCAGAGAGCTGCTGGTTCAGTCTGCTGTGCAGTATTGCTTCATTCGTGGGTGAGTGATTCACTGATTACAGTATATAATACAGTATATCTTTTTGTGATGTGATTGTGTGTGTGTGTGTGTGTTACAGTGACTGTATTTTTCTCTTTGTGTTGCAGTGACTGTGATTGTTGTTTTGTGTGTTACAGTGATTGTTATTGTTCTGTTACAGTAATTGTGAGTGTTCTGTTACAGTGTCATTGTTTTGTTACTATTACAGTGACCGTGATTGCTGTTTTGTGTGTTACAGTAATTGTGATTGTTCTGTTACAGTGACTGTGATTGCTGTTTTGTGTGTTACAGTAATTGTGATTGTTATGTTACAGTGATTGTTATAGCTGTTTTGTGTGTTACAGTGACTGTGATTGTTCTGATTGTGTTACAGTGAATGTGATTGTTCTGTTACAGTGACCATGCATCTTGTGTTTCATGTGTTACAGTAATTGTGATTGTTATGTTATAGTGACTGTGATTGCTGTTTTGTGTGTTACTGTAATTGTGATTGTTATGTTACAGTGACTGTCATTTCTGTTTTGTGTGTTATAATAATTGTGATTGTTCTGTTACAGTGACTGTGATTGCTGTTTTGTGTGTTACAGTAATTGTGATTGCTGTTTTGTGTGTTACAGTGACTGTGATTGCTCTGTTTGTTTTACAGTGACTGTGATTGTTCTGTTACAGTGACCATGCATCTTGTGTTTTATGTGTTACAGTGATTGTGATTGGTCTACTGCGTTACGCTCAGCTCATCCATAAGCACAGCAACAGTGTGTTGAACATCGAGGGTCTGTTTGCTGGATGGCTCTGTGCTGCAGGACTCATGATTGTGGGAAATTTTCAAGTAAGAAAGTCTTACAAAGACTTTTTCCCCGATAGTGAAGTGGGATTGAATCTGTAACTGATGTGGTCTCTGTGTGTGTTCTGCAGGTGGACCATGCTAAAGTTCTTCATTATGTGGGCGCGGGTCTGGCCTTCCCAGGCAGTCTGCTGTTTGTGTGTGTGCAGACGCTGCTTTCGTATCGCGCTGCAGAGACGCAGAGGGACTTCCAGACGGCTCACTTGCGGCTGACGCTCACCTCGCTGGCCTTTACCACCCTCATACTCAATATCCTATCCATACATTGCTCAGAAAGTCATAAAACCGCTCCATATGGCCATACATGCTGTGCAGTTGTTCCTTAACGTTGTGTCCTGCAGGCGGAGTGTTTTTCATCCAGGAAAGTTTTGTTCTCCAGCATGCGGCTGCTATATTGGAGTGGATGTTTGCCATCATCGTGTTGGTGTTTTTCAGCTCCTTCTCGCTCGATTTCGGCTCCATCTCCTCAGAGACTCTCAGCGCTCTGATGACGAGACGAGACGCCATGTTTGAAGAGGGACGGAAACTAGAGAAAGTCCAGACAAACATCTGATTTGTGAATCTCAGCCTAAAGAGAACATGAGGATTAAAACCTTTACAATCTTTAGTTGCATTACAGTTGCATTAAATGTCATGTTTATGACTTGTTAGTAAAACATAAATAACAGTAAATACCATATAGAGGGTGAACCAACTCCAGGGTAACACTGTGTCCTAACTACACGCGATAAAAAGTATCTTTATATATGATTGATCTGTCGTGTCTAGTGTGGAGACCCAAATAGCTTGACCCTTGCTGCTGGAATCGTGTCACATCGCGTGTAGTTAGGACACTTTTCCCTTAAAAATCATATGACCATTTTATACTCTTTCTTGCAATTGCGAGTTTATTTCTCGTAGCTAATTCTGACTTCTCAAAATTCAGATTTCTTTCATTTTTTCAGAATTTTGGGATATTATGAATTAAAATTGGGGATGAAGTCCAATTCTGAAGGGGAAAAGTCTATTTTCTATTTTCTTCTTGTGTATTTATAACTAACAATTCTGACTGTGCCGCTCGCAACTGCAGGAAAAAGTCAGAATTTAGCGTTTATATCACAAAGAAGTCAGAATTGAAATGTGCATTTATGAGAAAAAAAGTCAGATTTGTGAAATTAAAACTCCAATCTTCTTTTTTTTATTCAGTGGCAGAAAAACGCTTTCAGATATACTGTAAAAATGAATCTGTTAAATAAGTATGGAAGAGCTGTTTTGAGAAAAATATGATTTCTTAAAATGAATGTGCACTTTAGTGTGGTCATTTATATACTGCTGGCAGCTGTATTGACAATATTTGCATAATTCTGTCTGGATTTATGATGAACTCGAGGTCAAGTGTCTAATAATTCAGTGTTCTTGAATCAGTTACTGTCTATTATAAAATAAACCATTTATGAGCATGAATTATATTACAGTTGCATGATGCTGTGCTGTCAATATGTGTACCAGCTTTCTGTGTGTAATATTTCACTGGGTTATCTGCATGTCCACAAAGGAAATATATCAGAATTGTGACCTGCTGTTTCTTTAATGTGGGCTAATGTAGGCTATTTATTAAAATGGTTAAATCTGTTTTAGTATTTGAAGGAAGACAAGCCATACAATTAAGTAGGCTACTTTTAAAAAAAGAGTGTGTCATTGTAGCATAATCCCAGCTAACAGGGATGTTCTCACAACTTTCATTGACATTGTTAGTTATATACATGCCAGGAAAAACAACCGTTTATGAAACGTTCTTATAACCTGATGTTTTATGTTCTCATAACAGTGAGAGAAAACAAAACATTTTTTGTCCTTATGATGTTATTTGTACTTGAGAAACGTTTTTGTAACCTTTAAATAACGTTTTACATAACTGGACATTTAAAATACTAAAAATAAATGTTCAAAAACCGTTTAATCTCGAATAAAAATAAAATTAATATAAAGCTGTTTGATAATTGTGTTCTTGCCTTTAAATATCGTTATAACCAATAAAACCGTGCAACAGTTTAACTTTTCTTAGAATGTTTTTAAAAATTGACTCAAACAACGTTTTATTTTGGGTAAAAAAAAAAGTTAGAATAATGTTGTAAAAGTACGGAAGCGTAAGACTGTTAAATAAGCTTCTAATCACGACAAGCGTTTTAGAAATATTAAAGTTCCCGCTTGTTATGGCGTCTTCAAGCCGGAAGTGTTTCAATGCCGCGCTGTTTCCATGGAGATTGTAAACAAAAAAGCTAATACAAACCAGCGTGTCAGCTCGTTAGCATTAGCGATAACACGCCATTTGACTGCAGTTTCTGAATAAATAAACCGAGCTTTTGTCCAGGTGTAGTGCTTTCTGAGATGGACTCGCAGTATGTGAGCCGGACTCTGGCGCTCTGTCTCTCTCAGGGTCTCGCCGAGCTCATCGAGCAGAGACCGCCGGATCCCATCGACTTCCTGGCGCTCTGGATCCTCAAATACAAGCAGAACCAGGAGCTCCAGCAACAGGTGACACACACACACACAAAAACCTGTACACTTACACGTGTTGGGTTTACATGTTGTTTGCGCGCGCGCGCGCACACACACACACACACACACACACACACTCCTGTAGTGTCTCCATGTGTTCTGGGGTCTCTCTCTTCATAGGTGTA
>JAUCMT010000065.1:1353704-1371688 GCA_032357475.1 Enteromius thamalakanensis
CAATACCACATACAGTCTGTACAGTAGAAACACCATTACACCTATGAAGAGAGAGACCCCAGAACACATGGAGACACCACAGAAGTGTGTGTGAGTGTGTGTGTGTTTTGTCAACATTATTAAAGACCAGATAACTTTGGACCAATATTCTATAAAAGGTAGCTGGAAGAATGTTTGTTTGAAACCTTGAGATAACCTTTCCACAATGTTGGATTGATGTATCTATCACCTCCTAACGTCATTGTCCAGTTCTACAGTGAGATGAGTTGATCAAAGACAGAACTCGGTAAACTCTCACTCTGTTCTGAGAGGAAGAGTCTGATTGCTTTGGAAAGGCCTAATCGCTGCTTCCAGGATCTTTAATGGAAGCCTTGTTATCACGTATCATTAAATCTCAGGATGAATAAATCAGACTGTGTCTCCAGCTCGTTCACGGCCGCACATAAAAGCAATCTGCAGGCCTGCCCGAGCAAAAAGGAACAAACAAGCCATTAAGAGGCCAGAATCTTTGCCATCATGGAAAAGACTGATTGGGGTTTTAAACACACACACGAGAGCTAACAGGCCTGAAAGAGCCGCTCTAATTGATCTGATGAAGCAGGAGTTGTTGTCAATTAAACTATCAGAGCCACTGGACATATCTCAGGCCCACGGGTCAATATTTGAGCATTTGTCGTCAAAGAGACCCTCTCGGTGCATAACGAGCAGCTCCCGCGGCCTTCAGGTGAGGAGAAGATTCCTCCGGCAGCCCTGGAGAACATCACTCAGGCCTCATTGTTCACTCGAGTGTGCTGTTTGCTCTTCAATTAGGCCTAATTCAGCTGGAGATGGAGCTTTTATATCGCCGTCAGACTTTCTGCTTCACCGTGTGCGCTGGAAAATAATGACTTCTGTAAACGTGAGAGCTGCACCTGATCATAAATACTCAGTCTGGAGGGCAGGGGGGGGGCTTTTTTGCTCAACAGAACGAGTTGGAAGTGAGTGATATGTGACCCTGGAGCGCAAAACCATCATCTGAAAGCTGAATAAATACTCTCTCCACTAATGTCTGGTTTCGTAAGGAGAGGACGATATCTGAAAATCTGGAATCTAAGGGAGCAAAAAAAAAAAACGAAATATTGGGAAAGTCACTTTAAAGTTGTCCAAATGAAGCACATTACTCATCAGAAATGAAGTTTTGATTTATTTCCAGTAAGAAATTTACTAGATATCTTCATGAAAAAATGATCTTAAGATCCTAATGATTTTTGTGATAAAAGACTTTGACCTGTAAACCGTATTGTTGTCTATTTCTACAGATATAGCTGTGCTGCTGCTGTGATATATTGGTATTAACTCATGTAACGTTGTCAGAATGTTGTCAGTAAGTGTTAATGGATTCTCAGAATGTAACAGTTTTAAATGCTACTGTTTTTTACATCAGAGAGAATTCAAATGTAACATTTCTTTAACATTGGCGTAGTCAAGAAAACCCCAAAAGGAGAAATAACATAACTGAGTGAGAATGTTAGCAAACATGTAGAACATATTGGAATATTTTCTCTTTTAGGAGACTTTTAGGATATCAGTTTTGTTTTAACCTTTGACTCTTCCAAAATTTCTGACTGAAAATGATCCACAAATAAAGCTTCTTCAATCAATGAGGTCCAATCAGATCCATAGAGATAAGAAGTAAGCTCGGTTTGGACCATTGTTCGCTCAAGTCATGTGCTGCGAGTCCACTGAGGGAACATTTGAAGTATTTTCAGGAAAAAATAAAATCCTCTTCAGTGATCAGCAGACATGAAGAAAATGTAGACTACAGAACCTGTAGTGTGAAGAAGAGCTGGAAATGTTCTCGGTGGAATGAGTAATATAACTCTTGATGTTTCAGAGGTCAGGGGTTCACTTCACATGCTGTTTTTTCAGAATCACGATTTGTGAAGCATTTCTCAATTCAGGCCGAATCGATGCTGGTGGTGTTGGTTTTGGAGCAAACTCTCACCGCTGCGGGGCTGTTGAACTCTCTCAGATGCACAGAACGCTGTGATTCATCGCCCAGGATCCTCTCGCTGTCCAATCATTAACTACAGCCTTAACTCAAACCCAGACCTGTTTGTCTTTCTGGAAGCGATAAGCTGAAGCAGAACGGAGAGCAGCTCCAGATCTCAAACTGTGCTGTTGTTTCATTCAGGAAGTGATAGAGTTTAATTGATTTTAATGACTAACAGATCATCTGCTATGATGAGAGGATTATGAATCAGCAGATAAAGCACTAATAACACTGATAATAACTATTTACACACAAATGCTTTCTTCATCACATCAGATTAAAGGAAACAACATCTGCTTTATTATGCTATTATGTATCAACATCTCATTTCTGAAATCAGAAGACACACACACACACACACACACACACATCTCACAGGAATTCATGTTTGCAAATGATTCAGTGAAGAGGCATTTTACATTTCATGTGTGCGGTTCTTGGATTTGTGAGGGAAGTTTTGAAAATCTTAAATCATGCATTTTTGAATGTGTAAATAATAAAACCTTCATCTTTTAGAAATATGAAAGAAGCATTTAGACAGATGCATTATCCCCAAAATATTGTTTATTGACTAACACAAAATATTTACACGATTTCCCACGAGACACCAGATACAGGTTTGGATCGAAATCTACACATCCATTAAGTTAATTGTGCTACTAAATGTACAGTATGATACAGTATGTACAGTAGAGTGCTGAGATCACGGGTTGATGGAGAACTGTGGGTCCTCCTCGATGTCCAGCTCCTGGTCAGAATCAGACTCTTCAGACTCGTGCATCACGTCTGGACTCGATCTGTCCGAGTTTCTCTGCTCGCCAGAGTCCTCCACATCTCTCTTACCGCTCGGAGGATTCTCCTGTTTCAACACATCATCACACAAGCAGCTCAGTGTCACGTGTGGCTCGGAACTTTGTATTTATTTGTCGTACACCGGCGTGAATTTCACTTTATATTAGAATGTTTTTAAACTTTATTTCAACAAAAACATATTATAAATATTACCGGGATTTTCTACGAATTATAAACTTTAGGCTACACACGCTATAAGCTATTATTTCGATTGAGAATTTTATATGCAGGAAATTAGATAACATTTATTTAAAGATAATCGAAAACATTAGAATTATTCTACTGCATTTAAATCAATAAAAAATAGTTTTAACTTTATTTCGTGTTAATATTCAGTATAGATTTTATTTCTTTGTGTGTTTTACTGGTTTATTTATTTATTGCGATGTTATAAAACAGCGATCAAAACGAATAAAGAGAATAATTAAATAAAAAAATACACAAACAGACTAGTTGGTGTATAGACAATATTCACCACCATATCGCAAATAAATTTCACAAAAAAGGAAAGAAACGCATTCAATTAAGCATGAAATGTAGTAAAAGACGGAAATGGGGTCTTCTTGTAAAACGCGCTCCAATAAAATCCTGATCATTTGTAGTGTAATAAGGTAACAAAATTAAATAAATAAAATCTGGTTTTCTTCAAATTAAAGTCACGTTAAAACAGCAAGAACAAATTACAAAACAAAGAAACAAAAATTAAACATAAATAATAAAATAGGCTAAATAAATAATAATAGGTCAACCAGAGGAGGAAATTATACAAGGTTAAAGATTGAAATACATTTTGGACTTTTGATTTATTTTTGTTTTTATATTTCTTTGTACGCCTATTTTGTTTTCGTGTTGTTTTAGTTGTGTTTGCTGAAGCTACCTGTTAAAACCAAGCGTCACAAACGATGTGTGATTGTTTTAACTATTGATAGGTATAATTATTGCAATAATAAAAGAAAGACTCTCTGACGTGTGCATTCAGATTCTCACCTGTTTCAGTCGCCTCCATTTCGCCCGACGGTTCTGGAACCACGTTTTCACCTGAAGAACACATGAGAACAGAAGATGATTAGGCTGCTGAAGAGATGAGAAAGAAAGAGCGGCTGGTGTTGTGTTCTGGACTCGCCTGTCTCTCGCTCAGCTGCAGCATCTTGGCCAGTCTCTTTCTCTCGGGAGGAGACAGGTACTTCTGCGTCTCGAACTTCTTCTCCAGCTCGATGGTCTGGTCGTTGGAGAAGCGAACCTGTCCGCCTTTCCTCTTGTGCAGCGGCCGCTGGATGAACGGCGTCCAGAGCAAAGGTTTACCTGCGGAAGAAACACATCAATATGTTTTTATTTGGCCAAATATTTATAATTTGGTGTGCTTATGAAACGCGCTGTGTGGGATTAGATTAGAGTTGCGAGGTAGACGCGCAAGGTATGCATGTATCATATGCACGCCAAAAAATTACGTATTATACGCACGTAAAAACTGCGTGTTATATGCACGCCAGACATCGTGCACTGAAGAATAAACGAGTTTGAGCTCTGCAGATCTTCAGACCGAAGGTGAATAATGTTTGTCGGAATCTGTCTGTCTGTCAACTCGAACATCCGCTCAAAGCTGGAGTTTATGAGCAGAAGGACTATGGCAAAATTTCCGTCAATGTGTTTCCTGTTGGTTAATCTGGTGAATGGGGTGAACATCCGTCTAATCCCCTCACAAACACAGAGGAAACTGCGATTCATCCCGCCTGTACAAGCCGATTAATCACGTGCTGAGAGCTTTTAAACGTTTTTTAAAAATGTAAAGCTTTTTTTTTGCTTTGTTTTGTTTTTATCTATCTATTAAAAAATTAATATTCAGGAAATTAGATGCTAAATAATTGTTTTTAAAATGTAAAGGTTTTTTGTTTGTTTGTTTTTATCTATTAAAAAAGACTTTAATTTTAAGGAAATTGGATGCTTAATAAATGTTTTTAAAATGTAAATGTTTTTTTGTTTGTTTATCTATTAAAAAAGACTTTACTATTAAGGAAATTAGATGCTTAATAAAATAAACCTACTTAAACATACAATAATATGTGGTCAATGTATTTTACAGCATAGAATAAAAATAAAACAGCGCAAAAAAAGAAAAAAAAAAACGAAATAAAATACAAGTATGGCTACAAACTTGTATTAGGCATAATGTATCATATATTTTCTACCAATTTATTTCTGGGAATATGTTTTTTTAAAATACAATTCTATTTTAAAAAAGCCTTTTGGAATATATTTTGTCTTTTAAATACAAGAAAATACATTCACGTGTCAAATATAAATTAAACTATGTTTTGTGTCCAACAACTTATAGCTGAACTATTTTATTTAAGGTAAATGAAGTTCAAACGGTGTAATAAAGTCGGAAGCATTGTGAAGTCCTTCTGACTCTTTAAGGCATCAGAATAGATAGGAATATATTATTAAATATAAATGTTGGCTATCTGTTTAGTCTAGGCCTTATCATATTCGCAAGAATAAAACTGCTCTCAGATTTCTATGTGCATTCGTTTGGTGTAAAAGAAGCAGGCGTAGCTGAAGCGTGTGTGTAGAGTAGAGTCCTTATTGAGTTCCGTGAGGTGTGTAGAGTTGTTTTAGCAGTTAAAAAGGTTCAGCCCAATGAAAGGAAACGAACAATCCGTAAAAAAACGGATCCCGGCTATCAGAAGTCGAGTGTTTCCTGAATATGTGTGTATTGAGGATGTGGATAAAATAATCAGCAGCGTGCACGAGTCCTGCTCCAGGAAAACATCTCACAGCTTCTGAAAGCACATTTACTCCTATCGAGAGCTCAAGATTTCCGGAATGAACGGAAAGGGTCAGGGCTTGCTGAGCACAGGCAGTTTGAACCTCAGACCGACAACATGTGAGGAAGATGAGCAGAGTCTTCCTCAGCCAGCAGGCTTCCTGAGAGAGAGTCCGGCAGCTGGAGCGCGATCCGAATTCAGCTCGTTTAGAGCAGCAGGGTCATAGAAACGCGCTTTGAACTGCAGTTTCGAAATCAAGAAGAGCTTCCTCTTCAGGTCAGTCTGGTTGATATTATTAACCACATGAGCTGTTGGTAAACAGACCCCATGAAGCTCAGCTTTCCGTGTCCAAATCACACCAACTTTTATGCACCGTTTCACAATCCTAAACATTTACGCACACACATTTCTATCCGAGTTCACCCATAACAACTGGTCTTCTGGGCACAAATAAACATATTCAGGCTGACCCAGTAAAGTTAAATCATTTCAACTAGAAACTAGATTTTAACTAGATACGCGTCAAAAAATCACCAGGAAAAGCCACTAAATCTAGACACTAATAAGGCGCTAATATGCAAAAAAAAAAAAGTGTTTTTGCCATGCAAGAACCATTTTTGGTTCGCAAGAAAACTTTTCAGTAAACAGTTCCTAAAACAATTGCAAAATTAACTTTTCGACTGTATAGAAGTTTCTATGGATTTGAAAGTTTTCCCTGATGTTCAGTGTTCTTTAAAAAGACACTGATGCTAATAAAGAACCTTTATTTTTAAGAGTGTAGAGGTAAAAAGGTTTAGTAAAACTAAGGTGAGTACCAGTAGCACGGGTTTCTGTTGCTATTTATAGACAGAAAATTAAGGCTTGGAAAAGCAATGCTTCAGATTAGGTTTAGATTTGGGGTTAAAAGAGTATTATATACACGCTAAACACATTAAGCATTTTATATTCACGCTAAACACATGCGTATCATATGCACGATTTCTGCGTATAAATAGCACGTCAAGGAGAAATTAAGACTCGCGCTACTGATGCGCACTTTCATGAGAACAGGCTCTTCAGCAGCTCTGGTTCAGATCGAAACAGGACAGAAATGAGTCTGGCTCTCACCCAGCGGGTCGTGGCGGATCAGCGCGTGCGTAAAGTCTCGCTGGAAAGGGTAGATGGACGCGTACGCGAGCGCCTGCTGGGACAGCACCGGGTGGATCGGCGTGGGCTCGTAGATCGGGGTCCGGTAAGACGGGATCAGGCTGGTGAAGGACGAGTTCGGAGACGGCAGGGTCGGCGTGGGCGCCACCGGGCCTGGCGCGGACGCGTTTCTGCCCAGAATGTCCTCGATGTAGAAGGGCGTCGGGTGAGCGGGTGGCGCGGGCGTCGGCGCGTAAAGAGGAGCGTGCGAGGGCTGGAACTGCATGGCTGGAGAACGTCTGGTGACTTCTGCTTCCATGCAGTTCGTCAGGTTGCGATAAGCGAAAGCGGGAGGTCACCAGCGAGGGAGGTGATGATGCCTCATGAGGGAGGAGAATAACGGGTCAAACTTCCTGCAGGTACGCGAGCTCTGATTGGCTCTCTGAGAAGAATGAGATGAAGGAAAAAAGAAAGAAGAAACCTGAGGAGGAGGAGGTAAATCAGGATGCACCTGGATTAAACCTTACATGATTCAATCTCACTTTCATTTAAGTCTCTAAAGCAATAGCGTTCCATAACATGATACATGGTTAATAAAGTAATAATTACAAACCATTTAAAATAAAAACACCTTTAAAACATTTTTCAATCTAAAGAGATGAAGTAAACTGTATTGCTGATGAAAACGAGTTATTGAAATAAATAGAATTAATTATAATAATTCAGTTGAAGTTACATGGATAAAAACAAGGATTGTTTATTCGTATATGTCAGAAATGGTTGATTTTATTTTATGCGATTGTGTGAGGTGGATTAATAGACAAAATCACGAAATATTAACGAGTAGTAATGTCTTTGATTTTAAAGATTAAGTCTTTATTAAAAAATGTAATTATATTTAATTAATGTCTATTTGGCAATACTCTATAGCTTTTGTGTCGCCAAAATTACTTTAAGTGTTAAATGCTCGTATCTATTCACATGCATACATAAATACAGAATTTTAGAATTATTTTGAAGTATTTTAGAATACATTTCAAAAGCTGAGAAAAAGGTGGAACATTTTTTCAACCAATATTTGTTGGTCAATATTTACATTTAAACCATTTAAATATATATTTGAATTAAAAATACGTCACTATGCGTGTGAACACATTTGAATAAAAATCAGGAACAAATAATAATAATAATAATAACAATAATAATGATGTTGAAATCGGCCTACGTTGTGAAAAATATTTTGGCATATGAGGGTTGAAACCATATATATTTTTTATTTTAAAAATACAATTGAGCTTCGGCCTTTACAAATATATTGAACACATACTCTATTTAAATATATTTTGGCCAGGATATTAGATTGCAATATTTCACTAAAGTCTGAAATGCAAACAATGTCATGTATATATAGCTATATATCATATCAGCATATAATGGAGTGGATTGTAATGAATTAAACAGGAGCGCATTGATCTACTCAGAGTCTGATTGAAGCGCCTTCACAGATTAATCTGACTAATATCACCTATGCATTAATCTGCAGATGAAACCATGTCACACATGAAAGGCTGATCTGGGAACAGCTAATATTTGCGCTTTGCCAATCATTGAAGTGAATTGATCTGCTGTCACAGGCCTGGCGCCTCGTGTCCAGATCTTTCTGGACAAACTCCATCTCATCCACACTGGAAGGAGCAAACACCGGCCTTGAGGAGCACGAGCCTTCCTGACACGGACAGTTTGATTAAACGCGTCAATAACGACGAACTTTCATCCGTTCCTCGTTACTGAGTGAACTCATAAAGCTTCAGTAGCACTTACTTTAATTTCGTCATTTACAGTAATTTGATAAGAGAAGTCCGATCTGATCACTTCTTATCAGAGTCGTTCGGCGCTATTGATCACGCTTAGTTCCAATTAGCAGCTGATTAGAGTCGAATAGAGCTGAAAACCGAGTAGGAAACAGATAATGATGCGTGACAGGAACACTTATCATCCTTCAGATTCGTAATAACTGCTGACAGAACAAACACACGACAGTCAACAAGCGTTTTCTGCTCCTAAAAACACGATACTCCAAGGTTTCAACTTAGTGATTATTTTATTAGTAAAACATGAACATTACAGCACGTGTATATTGATTGCGGGATGTTCCCAGCTCAGAAAACTGTTCCGAGAGCGTTTACTAACGGGAACTCTCTCTGGACGATCAAAACATCACTTTTTAAAAACGCTTGTTTTCGTTAAATGAACATATTCCATGCAAGCAAGCGTAACATTAAAAAAACGTTCAACTTTCTATAAGTTTCATAAATAATGAGATCATTATTAAAGACCAGAGAGTTAACCAAATTCTACTAACGTTACTGGACAAACGTTTGTTGGTAACTATAGAAAACGTAGATAAAACGTTCCGAGAACGTTCATCAAAGCATTTTTTTTCTTCTCCAAACGCACAGTTCGTCTCTAGGATGAGGAGTCTGGACTTCATCTGTTGAATGCTGTCGCCATCTGCTGGAAGCGGGGTGTAAATGTAGAAATAACGCAGGCCTATTCATATTTTTGAACAAATATCTTCGTAATAATAATAATAATAATAATAATAATAATAATAATAATAATGGACAAATACAGAGCACTGAATTGATTTAAAATGAATCAATAATAATCCATTTAATCCGCTACTGTCAGTTTTAGTAAACGGTCAGTGTTTTGTCTTTGACGAGCATAACAAACACAAATCTTTGAATAGTCAAATATCACGAAAATGACCAAAATTGTATGAATAATAACTATTAATAAGATTTCATTTACCTAGTTATATATATATATTAAGGATCATTAATTTGTGCAAACATTGTTTATTTCCGCTCTTTACCTTATTATAGATATTTGTTCAGTTTAATGTAAAACCATTTAATCCTAATGACATTATATTATAATCTGTTATAGATTATATGTTTGGCACAGCAGCAGTCATCAGCAGCACAGGAATTGGTCAAAATCATCTCTTTTTCATTTATACAAAAAATCTTTAGGATAAATATCATGTTCCATGAGCATATTTTGGAAAGGTCCTACTGTAAATATATCAAAACTTCATTTTTGGTTAGTAATATGCATTGCTAAGAACTTTATTTGGATAAGTTTATAGATGATTTTCCCAATATTTAGATTTTTTCGCACCCTTTGATTTATATTTTATATATTTAAGATGATGTATAAATCTCTTTTATTAATAAAATAACAATTATGACTGGTTTTGTGGTCCAAGGCCACATATTAAAATTATATAAATCGCGGGATACAGTAATATCAACAGTCGGCTGTGACTGGTCAATCATGAAAATCGTTGAGAAAAGTAACAGCTGCGTTCTCCGCGTCGCTCCAAATTGAAGTCCTTTAGTGAAACATAATAAATAATGATTTTGATAATAATAATAATCTGAAAAATGAGGGGACAAGATGCTGGCCAATAAAGGCGCTCGTTTTCTTTTAACTTCGCGAGTTTAATTTCACGCGTGTCGCCGGTAATTGTGTCCCTCCTGTAACAAAAAAAACGTATTGTGTTTCACTAATAAGTGTCCGCCCCCTGATTCTCGTCTCTGGTTGGTGAGAAACTAGTTCCGCCCCGTGTCGCCATGTATCGCTCCACACGGAACCTGCAGCGCTTCAGCGCGGATCTGTCGAAGCTGTGGGCCGCGCAGAGATCCAGCGGTCTCCGAAACATCTGCCCAGCGCCGGGAGTCCAGCTCAGGCCGATCAGAATGGTAAAATCCCCTCTGTTTTTGCGGTGTTTGTGTGCTGTTAGTCGTACTGACGGGCCGTGAATGACCTTCATGTTTAATAAGGCTCTTCTGAAGCCCTCAGAAATCACACGCGTCATACAGATATGTATTTCATAACAATATAAGTGTGCATTTGCGCTTTATTGCAGCTCGGTGGGTTTTCTGAGGGGTAAAAGTGATTGAGAAACACGACTTTTGGATTCTGATCAGTCATATGGGTCAACTTTTTTTAAATTGAGATTAACAAATCATCTGAAATCATACGAATAAATCATCTCTCCACTGATGTCTGGTTTGTTAGGAGAGGGCAATATTTGGCTGAGATACAACTATTAGAAAATCTGTAATCTGAGGAGCAGAAACATCTAAATATTGAGGAAAATCTTCTTTAAGGTTGTTCAAATGAAGTTCTTGGTAATGAATATTACTGATCAGAAATGAAGTTTTGATATATTTGCAGTAATACAAAATATCTTCGTGTATATCTCCAGATATCAGATATGATGTATGTTTTGTTGTTTCAGGCCAGTTCAGAGTCGTTCAGGATCGAGAAGGACACGTTCGGAGAGCTCAAAGTTCCTTCTGATAAATATTATGGAGCTCAAACGGTTAGATCAACCATGAACTTCAAGATCGGAGGAGCCACGGAGAGAATGCCTGTGAGAAATACACATATTACTCTTATTAATATTGGTTTATGATCTATAACGATGCATAACGGTGAGAATCATTCCTCTTCCTGTAGATTCAAGTCATCAAAGCCTTTGGTATTCTGAAGAAAGCTGCTGCAGACGTGAATAAAGATTACGGTTTGGACCCAAAGATCGCAGAAGCAATCATAAAAGCTGCTGATGAGGTGATTTCATTACATACGCTTTTATTATAAATGATTATTAATGTTCCTGAAGCTCAACTGTTGGGGTCAGAACCTACACTATTACTTATTTAACAGTAATTATACAAATAAGTTATAATAGGGTTTTTTTCCTGCTGCCTTCATATGCTGATTTTATTAATTTAAAAATAAGTATTTTCAGTACCACAGTAATACACATCTAATGGGAATTATTATTCTGGGCTGTTATAGTTAACTAAAACTAAATCTGAATTTGAATTAGTTGAAGTAAAAAATGTAAAATATGTAAAAAAAAAAAGAAATAAAAAAAAAGAAATACTAAAATAACTAACAGCCTAAATGGGAAAATACTAAAAATGTTAGACAAAAATAATGACAAAAAACAACAAAATTAAGAAAATATTAGCCAATATTAAAATGGAAAAGAAAATATAATGAATAAAACTAATGTAAAAAACACAGTAGGATCTCTGTGATACTAAGATAACGCTGGGACAAACAAACTCGAAAGTAAGACTCACGCAGAAATCTTTTCGCAGCGTGTGAGATCTCATTGATCTGTGTTTGGTGTGTGTTTTGGTCTCCAGGTGGCTGCTGGGAAGCTGGATGATCATTTCCCGCTGGTGGTTTGGCAAACAGGGTCCGGAACACAGACGAACATGAACGTCAATGAGGTGATCAGTAACAGAGCCATCGAGATTCTGGGAGGAAAACTGGGAAGCAAAGACCCCGTTCACCCCAACGACCACGTCAACAAGAGCCAGGTCTCACACACACACACACACACACACACACACACTCATCTGAGCCTCTCTCACACACACACACACACACACAAATAAGTGTTGGAGTGGTGGACGTGCATTAAACCTTTCAACAATCATGTATATGTTTTCCTTTGGTTTCCAGAATAAATCAACCTGTACTGATACTGATACTGAATAAATGCGTCTGTCTTGTTCTGTTTAGAGCTCTAATGACACGTTCCCCACGGCCATGCACATCGCTGCTGCTACAGAGGTCCACCAGGTTCTTCTGCCGGGTCTTCAGACGCTGCACGACGCTCTCGCTGCTAAAGCTGAGCAGTTCAAAGACATCATTAAGATCGGCCGCACACACACACAGGACGCCGTGCCGCTCTCTCTCGGACAGGTACACACTAACATCAATCAAATACTCCTCTAAAGACCCGACGCAATGTAAGAGTGTCTGACACAGTCCTGCTGTAAATAACACACGAACACAAACATAAACAAACCTTTCACTCGTTCACTGTGATTGACCGTGTGCGCGTGTGTGTGTGTGTGTGCGCAGGAGTTCGGAGGTTACGTCCAGCAGGTGAAGTACAGCATCGAGCGGGTGAAAGGGTCCATGCCTCGTGTGTATGAGCTGGCGGCGGGCGGCACTGCGGTGGGCACCGGACTCAACACACGCATCGGCTTCGCTGAGAAAGTAGCAGATAAAGTTGCAGCTCTCACAGGTGAAGACATGGTGAAAAGAGATGCATCAATTAGAACTGAAATACAATTAGAAACTCTTAATCCATTCCAAATATGAAGATATTTAGCCAAGTTCCTGCCGTGAATACATTAAAACTTCATTGTTGATTTGTAACATGCATTGCTAAGAACTTCAGTGCTTCTGTACTGATGTTTTCCTTCAGGTCCAGTGACTGCATCAGGTGTGTCTTCATTTTTCTTCCTCATGCGCAGGTCTTCCGTTCGTGACAGCAGCTAACAAGTTCGAGGCTCTGGCGGCCCATGATGCACTGGTGGAGCTGAGTGGCTCTCTAAACACTGTCGCTGTCAGTATGATGAAGATCGCTAACGACATCCGCTTCCTGGGATCTGGACCTCGCTCAGGCCTCGGAGAGCTAATCCTGCCCGAGAACGAGCCCGGCTCCAGCATCATGCCCGGTGAGTGACCGCCGCTGGCCAATCACAGCCTCAGACTCACAGGAAGCTGTTCTGTGTACGGCCTGCAGCTGTGCGGCGGAGAATATGTGTGACGATCACCTCTGACCTTTAGTTCTGGACTTGTGTTTCAGCTCTATTTTTGGAGGATCTGATGCACACACACACACACACACGCATACACAAATTCTCCTTCATGCACACACACACACACACACTACATTAAGTAGTCTCTTTTCAGTGCTTTAAAATGCAGTACAATCATCAGTGTGTGTGTTTACTTCAGTACTGTATTCTCAGTCAGAAGCAGGAATCAGTCACACACTGTATGTTTGATGTCTGGTGTGTGTGTGTGTGTGTGTGTCAGGGAAGGTGAACCCCACGCAGTGTGAGGCTATGACTATGGTAGCGGCTCAGGTGATGGGGAATCATGTGGCTGTTACTGTCGGAGGAAGCAACGGACACTTCGAGCTCAACGTCTTCAAGCCCATGATCGTGAGTGTTTCCAGCTTTAAGACTGAAGATGTGGTTCAATCAGTTCATTCACTGAGTCACTTTTACTTCCAGAAAAAACATTTGAGTGCTGACAGAGATAGCTTATTAAAATATGACTTTTTAAAAAACATTTTTATTTTGATAAAAAAAAAGTTACAGTAATAATTGTGAAATATCATTACAGTTTAAAGCAGCTGTGTTCTGAGTGAATCTGTGTTAAAGTGTGTTTCTGAGATGTTCAGCATCATTCCTCCAGTCTTCAGTGTCACATGATCTTCAGAAATCATCATCATATCCTGATTTACTGCTCAACACACACTTCTGATTATTATCAGTGCTGAACACCGTTGTGCCTCCACCACACACAGAAACACACACATACACACACACTCTTTCAGACGAGTTGTTCTCGGGGTTTAATGAGTAACTTCTGTGTTTCAGATTAAAAACGTGCTGAACTCTGCCCGGCTGCTGGGAGACGCTTCGGTGTCCTTCACTAATAACTGTGTGGTCGGCATCGAGGCTAATACAGAGAGAATCAACAAACTGATGAACGAGTCTCTGATGCTGGTCACCGCTCTCAACCCTCACATAGGTAACGACAGCAGAGGGCGCCAGAGACACTTTAGTACTCCATCCACATCAAATCAAACTGATCTGGGTTCAAAATGCTATATATAATGTATAGAATTGGTTTATTATATAAACATAAAATATTTCTTTAATATATGAATGCATGTTTGTGTTTATATATACAGTATACACACACATTATGTAAACAAAAGCTTATTTTTGGTGCGATTCATCATTAAACAGCAATGCTTTATACATATACATCTTTATATCAATATGTACTGTATGTGTGTGTTCATATTATATGTACACAGATCTGTTATATTAATAGAAGCGTGATTAATCAGCAGTAGTTACAGATGTTTTAAAGTGAGCAGCAGAAGCTGAATGTCTGTTGATGTGAAGTGATGCTGTGTGTCTGACCCGCTCTTCTCTTTCAGGTTATGATAAAGCTGCTGCGATCGCGAAGACGGCACACAAAGAGGGCTCGACTCTGAAGGCCACGGCAGTCAAGCTGGGCTTCCTGAGCGAGGAGCAGTTCGAGCAGTGGGTTCGACCGCAGGACATGCTGGGACCCAAATAGAGCAGAGCCACGGGACGCCCGGTGAAGGTCACAGGAACCACACCTTTGTACAATAAACACTATTTCATTCAAACACAGCGGTGTGTTTCTCTCCGGCTCTGACACAGATATCCATCCCCACATCGAGAGCACGAATAAAATGATGGGGAAAATCTTTCCTTTGGTCGTGTGTGTGATTGTAGTATTTTCTTTTCTAAAAAGCCTGTCAATCATCCTGGTATTACACTGTTGTGTGAAGACCGCCTTATTTAGAATATAAAGCACCTTTCCTTTCTGGTGGGAATTCTTTCTTTAAAAAGAATTAAAAAGCAAAAATAAAAGATCTAAAATAAAATAATAAAACATAACTTTTTTATGATAAAATGTTTTGCATAATGTAATGTGTTTGTCCTTTCCCCCAATATTCTTTGCGATATAAAGAAAAAAATATTTGTATATGTTGCATTTCCTTTTATTTCCAAATGTAGCGTTATTACGATTATATGATGAATATTTTAAAATCAGCTATATATATATATATATATATTAGTGCTGTCAAATGATTTATTGTATCGATAATATGTGTGCTGTGTATATTTATTATGTGTAAATATTTTCAAAATATATACAGTATTTGCATTTGTATAGAAATAACAAATAATCACAAACAGTTTAATTTAGTTTTATTTATTTGCAATTAATTACAATTGTTTGAAAGCACTAATATATTTATATATAATACTTGCTTAAACTACTTCATTTTATTTTAACGTATTTTTGTTATGTGTTTGTCATTATTAATTTTTAATGTTTTTGTGGTCTTATATTTTTTATATAAATAATATAAATTTTATTTAGAGTTTTAGTTACATCAGGTTATACCAAATAAAGAGAAGGGTTGCTTTGGCAATTAAATTTTTAAATAAATAAAAATGTATCTTTTATAATAAACTTGAACAGGTTTCCTCTGAGATGATGATGATGATGATGATGATGAAGCTCACAGAAGTGGATCTTCCGGATCTCATCTCTGGCATTTCACCTGCTGCTGGTATGTTAATGTCTGTGTGAGTTCATTCCCAGCATGCCATGGGGCGGCGGGGGTCAGAGCGGCATATGGTCACGACAGGAGAGAAGCTCCTTCAGGAAAGAAGCTCGGCAGGCTCCAGATCAGTGTTCGTCTGACCGGGGATAGTTGTCACACACACAGCAGTGGTTTTGTTATAATACTGTTAAAGCTGTCATGATACAGTCTCAGGGAAAGATGTACAAAAGCTTTCACTGGAGCAGTACCGATTTAAATGTGTTTACTTTAAGATACACACACACACACACACACCCTTTAGGTTCAAACTAACTCCATATCAGCATTATTTATTTATTTCTGTCACTTATTTGATTTATTCATGTATTCTTGTGAATATGAGACAGTGTTTTTAGTGTCAAGTAAAACTAGTCTTGCAATAAAGCTGGAATAAAATATCAATTATAAAAATTACATGAAATTTGAAAAGTTAAAATGACTAAATCTGAATTTAAATACCTATATAAAGCATAAAAAAAACCCTAAAATAAAAAGCACATTACAAAAACAAAGCTGAAATTAAAATGAAAATATGTACAAATAAAAGATGATATACTTAATATATATAGTTGTGAAAGATCATTGTCACTCTTCTACTGCATAATTTAATATTTAATTAATGTTACTTGCTCTTTGGAATTAGTTCTAAAATATACTAACAATTTCTGAGTGATGTCTTTTAGTGTGTAGAAATAATACAGATCTTGAGTAAAGAAATTTGAGATTGGGGCATGTTGTCCTGTCTTAATGACCATTTGAATCGTTTGCCCTTCAGAGCTGATTACAATCTGCTGAAAGTAGGTTGTTTAGCGACTCCAGGTTTGAAGACACAGACGCCAGAGGCAGATATCGACTGACTTCTGCTAATCACATTCATCTCTTCCAGAAAACTAATGAACGTTACTCGAGACATCATCCTGACCTTCAGCCTCCATACGACATTAATTTACATTATTCACACATTAATGTTGATTTCTGGAACACAATCGATATGGATATCATCTCACATCAGTCAGACGATGCTAGGACTCTTGAGTATGTTTTAAGGTTTGGCAGAAGCCTGGTGAGTGAGCTGTTAACTAAGTAAACTTTACTCATATCAGACTTTAAAAGAAGAGGCTTGATTTCTGAGATGATGTGAGACTAACAGTTCATCCAAACACGAGAGCTGCTCACTCTTAAGTCCGTTTCTTCATCAGATCTGGAGGAATATCTCAGCAATGGATGTGAATGGGTGCCGTCAGAATAAACCCAGACAGCACTCATCCATCCATCAATGAATCATTTTGGGGTAGGCCTATTCGTGGCGAGGGATGAAAACACGCGGGTAATATTGTGTTTGTACTGTGTTTCTTGTAATGAGCAGTAACCTTCTTCTCAAACCCTGCAGGTGTTCATTATCTGCTGCAGTTTTCCCACCCTTTTATTGCAATAGACCCTCTGATTAGACTCCTAATAAATGAAATCTGAGGATCGTTGTGCCCTGGGTTGTATTAGAGTGTGTTATATAATACTAAAGCATTTGGTCAAGGTCTGTGTTAGAAATGCTTGCATTTTCTATCAGCGCTTTTGTACATTATATTCAGACTCTCTAGAATAATATTTGTGAATTCTGGTTTAAACTGAAACCCAGTAGGGGAGAGGGGGGGCAGTTGCAACACTTTTTACATTTCCTTCAGTTTCTCAGCGATCTTTGTTTTAGAAAGACAAAATTTATATATATTAAACCAATTAATGTCAACAAATGTTACTGCCACAACATGTGTATGATAATATAGAAGTAATTTGTACTTAAATGGACCCTTAAAAAATGTTGCAACTGTCCCCATTTAGATGTAATAAAATTCATAATTGCATACTTAATCAAATCTTTTTTTATTTTATTTGAGACCAGAGACA
Organism: Enteromius thamalakanensis; assembly: GCA_032357475.1. NCBI lineage: Eukaryota > Metazoa > Chordata > Actinopteri > Cypriniformes > Cyprinidae > Enteromius > Enteromius thamalakanensis. The sequence goes on from JAUCMT010000065.1 coordinate 1,371,649, forward strand.
GGGTTCATTGACATAACAATTGAAATAACAATATTTAAAA
>JAUCMT010000065.1:1429381-1447123 GCA_032357475.1 Enteromius thamalakanensis
GTCTTAGAATAAATATATTTGAAGTTATTTGGAAACCTAGTATCAGCCTTTTGATTCACCGAAGCGGACCGTGACAGTGGGCTATGTATGAATATCAACAGGGAAAATCATATATCTATAAGTAATATCTATATCATATCATTAGTACATCATTATAATTTCTGTTATGTTAATCTAGGGTTTATATTTAAATTTACCAAAAAAATTAGTCAACATCTATACTTGGGATGTTTATTGTGTATTGATTTGAATTATTTAGCCGCATCCGGAACAACAGGGGCGTAGATCTGCCTTGCTCCAAGTCTGCAGCCTCCCCGTAAAGAGTCTGAGTGAAAGCATGCGATGAGACTGACGTGCTGAACTAGTTTGGTGAATAAACAGTTACGCTAAGAGCATCTATGCTGTAAGTACCGCAATATGTTATTTACGTAAGTCATTACTGAAGCTTCGCGTAGATCGCCGGTCTTAAACTTAAAGGGGAAGAATTCACAACAATAATACCTGATTATGTCACTGTTTTAATAAGTATTGGTGGTCTAACATGCAGAGGTCAGAAACAGTGAACAGGAATATCAGAGATAGGACAGAGACGTAAACAATACCGGGCAGAGATCGGGGCAGGCGGCAGACAATCAATAATGAGAGAAACAGTCTGAGTTCATACACAAGAAGACTAAACACAGCAGAAAAACTCAGAAATGTAGACAATACAAGACTTCACAATGACTGAGTCTCTGAGGGCATCTTAAGTAAAGGAGAATGCTTTCAGTTTGATTTAAGGTGATTTATTGAACAAATTGTCATTAAATTAAGAATATGGGAAGGATATTTGATGGGAAAAAAGATAATCATTATATTTTTATTATCATATTTTAAACATATGATATTTCTCACAAGATATAAATATTAATTTAATTTAAATGCTGTAAAGCTGTATCTATAGTAAAAGTAAATTGCTAAAATAATTTTGACATTTATAACTGTGTCCATTACAAAATATATAAAGATTGTAGAGAATATTCAGAAAATTACAGATAAGTTATTAGTGCTTGACTCATGTGTTTGATGTAATCGCAGAAAAGTAGAGATACATATCATAGACTTCAATTATTAAACCAGTCACAGAGAGTGTAAATCCCAAATAAAACCCAAATATTCTTATAAATAATCCCACACTACTCACATTTTAGCCTTAACTACTGAAGAAGATTTTCCCCCAGTTTCACAGACAAGGTTTAAGCTAGTCCCAGAATAAAATTGCATGTTTGAGCTGTCTCAGATGAAAATATCTTGCGCTAACATATCTTAAAACATGTTAGTGTCATTGTTCTGGGTTAAGATACACACCAGTAATATTTTCTTATAAGGCATTTTTGTAAAAGTTGCTTAAATATCTTAATTTAACTAATGCCTAATCCTGGCTTAAGCTAAGCCCTGTTTGTGAAACCGGGCCTACATGTTACACATTACATATTTTTAATGCATTTTTTTTTTTTTTACAAAAGGTTTCAAATGGTCTAAAAAATAAATATTGCCTAAATGTTTCCCAAATGGATATAATATTGTCAGACATAAATTTGACTTTATTTATTGTATTAATTCAATTATTGGATCAATGTCATTAGACATGCATTCATTGTAAATAAAGTTCTTTTTTTTTGTTTTTTTTTTTATCAAAAATATTACTTAATATCTGCATTTATAAATATCTGTGAATCTTACTAGACGCCTCCAAGTAAAAATGGTAAACCCCTTTTTTGTTAGTATAGATGGTTAATATAGATATAACACATGCTTGACCTCACTGCTTTTCAGCAAAATAATACAAATAAGGCTAATTAAAGTCCCAGTCCACTTCAAGAGGGTCCTTCTCAAACCACAGAGGCTTCATAATTAAACTATGATGAATTGCTTCCAAATAACATGACGCTGACATGCTCTTATTTGTTGTAATGTAGACATGACTCCGTGTCAGATCATTACAGCATCGTGTGCGTGATTACATCTATTTGCTCATTACGTCTCGATTTGAAAAGGAAAGTGTTTTTGGCCGGAGGAACAAAAGCCAATTCATTCAGCTGATCTTTATCCGTCTAGAGGACAATGAGCTGAGAGGTGATGGAAAGCCCACGAACACACGAGGAACCGGAGCACAATGAGATCTGGATCCAGGAAGCTGCAGAAAGCTCCAGAAGCGCATGAGAAATCTTCGTTTTAATTAGACCGGAAACTCCGGCAAACAAACCCGCTTTAAAGACGCTCGATGCCAGAAACACACAGCAGACAGAAGCGCGCTCTCCATGCTTCTAATCAACCTTCAAACCTTCCTTCAGCTAAGAATGCCAGCTATGAGAAATCGCCGCTCTTTTACTGCCTGAACCCTGAATAGGTCACATTACAGAACAAAACACAACAATTATCAACTGCAGGCAATTAGACCAAACAAAACATGCTACTCCATCAAACCAGAGCGTCGCCAGGCAACTCCTGACAGACACGGAAACCAGCCGCCAATTATTTCACTCATTATTCCGTCATGTTTAAAACATAAGAGCCAAAACACGGCTGTGTTCGCCCGGCTCTTCTGAAGCTTTCAAACTCTGTAAACTACTCCTGCGTCCAACCTCCAACACACCGCTTCAGATCAGATCAGCAACTGAATAAAGGCAATGTTTAAATATTACCGCCACATTTATCCCTTCTTTTAGTAAAAGTACAAAAAAAACTATTTAAAATTACAACCAAACAAAAGCTATGATGTTATTTATCCATCTTTACACACACACACACACACACACACATATATTTATATACACTGCTCAAAAAACAAAGGGGACATAACGTCCTAGATCTGAATAATCTGAATAATCAAATGTATTAATGGTGGAGGTCTCAGAACTGAACTGAGAACACACTACAGGCTGTAATCACAGTAGGCGGGGTTTGTGTTCAGTGTAAAACTTCTTGCCACAGCATTAATGCACCATCCTGGATGAGCTGCACTACCTGAGATATTGTGTGGGGGTTGTAGACTCCGTCTCAAGCTAAACAGAAGCAGTCGCTGATGATGTTCTGTTCTCTTCAGAGAGATAAAGCACCTCCAGACGCCTCAGACACGAGCAGAGCATCATCTCAAACACAGAACAACTTCTCCTCGCTGTAATACACTCGCCGTGCTGTTTGAGACCGCTCCAGCCGAATTAAACAAGTCTCCATCCAACGAGACAGCCACAGACGCCAAACACCTCAGAACACCATCCTTCCCAGAATGCACCACCAGACGCACCACAGCCACAAAAATCCCTGTGTTATGTTAATGGAGGAGTCGTAAATATGCAAATACAGATCAGCATGAACATTAGTGTGGTTAACCTCAGGTCCGTTCACAGGAGATTCCTGATTCATGAGAATATTAAAACATGCTCCCATACAGTAAACTACTGAGAACATTTGTCTATAAGAGAATCAGTTGAGATCTGCATCTAGAACGTTTTCATTATGAATGAATCCGTAATAATGGTGAAATTTGAATTCATTTGCATGAATTAGAATATACAAACTCAAAAAGGCAAGATAAACAACTAAAATGCGCATTATAAACAAAGACTATTTATTATCAATCCTGAGTTTATGTTTAACAATTATGAATTTATATTTAGCAGTTGAATAAAAAAGTTGTGTTGTTTTTGTGTATTGCACTTAGAAATAAACACTTGACATCAATATAAACGGATTTCAGCTTCTCGTTTATATTGATCTGCTCGACAGGAATCCACCCAGCTGAAGAAACTCCTACGAACGAGGCTTTACAGAGACAGACTGAGAATATGAACGTGAAAGCACACACACACATCTGATAAACCCACGAGTGTTTGGAGCACTTTGCCATATTTATGCGCCTCGCTTCTGCTCTTTACGCTCATATTTCCAATCAGAGCTGGAATCCGGTGCGCGGCGGTGCCAAGTGCTTGGCCATTTACTCAGAGACGTCTGAGAGGAGCCGGCGTCTGAACACACGTCAGGACTCGGTCATGGAAACAGTCTCGCTGCGTTCATAAACTCATCCTGAGCCGCAGACGTCTCACCTGCTTGGTCTTCGACCTGCTGATGGTGTCTGAAAGAGGCTTCTTCTTCTCTTTCACTGCTGTTTTGGAAAAGAGCTCGACAAACTCATCAAAATCCACCGATGGCTCTTCGATCTTCTCCCACACAACAGCATGAGAGTCCCTGCGGAGGAGAAAACAAACATTAGACCAGAAAAACAACTGCTCTTAAAAAAAATTTTTTTAAAAAATCCTTTTTTTTTTTTTTTTTTTTACAAAAGAAAGAAAGATACAAACAAACAATCAGGAGATCTGAATGAAGGAATGAAAAATTAAATTGACAAAAATGTAAAAATAATAAAATAAAAAAAATTAAATGAAAGAGAAATAAGTTTGAATAAAAAATAAGTTTAAGGAATAAAGAAAAGCCAATTAAATAAAAATTTATTTTCCCCCTGAACTCTCATCTCAGGAACCCACTGCTGAATTAAACCAAATCAAATCAAATAAATAGGTTTAATTGTTTATAATAAATAAAATAACCATTTTAATTAAAATAAATTAACTGCTGGAATCAACATGCTCAATATTAATTAGGTTAAATGACGAACGTGTCAGTCATGCTAGAATGTGAGGTGTTGCTAGGGCACTGCATTTGGTTGCTAGGGTACTCTAGGTGCCTTTTTTTGCGGTCTAGAATATAAAGTGTGTTCTGGGGTGTTTTTCCTAAAAGCAACGATGGTCGCCACTTCTGTCATCACCAATTGAGTTTAATGTAAATAACGACCACAGCTAACCAACAACGTGTTAGGAGACGGTCTCTCTCTCTCTGATCACTAACTATCAGCACTAGTGAGCCATGATTATTGTTTTCAAAAATACAGTAACTACTGTATCCTGGTTATTAGTGTGAGGGGAACTGATCAAATCAGCAGAAGAACCAAAGGAGAAATGGCGGTACTTTTTGGTGTGCAGCTGTATTCGGGTCCAGTAGAGCGGTTTCATGGGTCTCGGAGGCTCCACCAAGCTTTTGCGAGGAGGTTTCTCCTGCGGAGCTCCTAAAGCGTACAGACCCAGCGGGAGCGGAGGAGGCAGGGAACCCAACCCGAAGGACAGAGGAGGACCAGGAGCCAGCGGCGGAGGACCTGGTGGAGGAGGTGGAGGAGGAGGTGCTGATCCTGAAGACTGGAGTGGAGCTGGAGCAGACACACCTGGCAGAGGTGGTGGAGGAGGCGGCGCACCCATTCCTGGAAGAGGAGGCGGAGGTGGAGGCGCACCCATTCCTGGAAGAGGAGGTGGAGGAGGTGGTGCACCCATTCCTGGAAGAGGAGGTGGAGGAGGTGGTGCACCCATTCCTGGTAAAGGAGGTGGAGGTGGAGGAAATGAACTGCCTGGGAGAGGAGGAGGTGCAGGAATGGCACTCATTCCTGGAAGAGGAGGTGGAGGAGGCGGCGCACCCATTCCTGGTAAAGGAGGTGGAGGAGGAGGCGCACACATTCCTGGTAAAGGAGGTGGAGGAGGAGGTGCACACATTCCTGGTAAAGGAGGTGGAGGAGGAGGAAATGAACTGCCTGGGAGAGGAGGGGGTGCAGGAATGGCACTCATTCCTGGAAGAGGAGGTGGAGGAGGAGGTGCACACATCCCAGATGGAGGAGGCAGTGGTGGAGGAGGCGGCGCCACCGAAGCTCCTGACTGCTGCTGGCATACGCACACAAACGCTTGAGAAGCATTCTCAGTTTCTGAAGGCAGCGAGGAGTCACTCCTCCCCGGATCCTGCGCCTCCACAGGAGGCACTTTAAACCTGAAGCTCTCCTCTAAGGGAGACGTCTGCACTGACTTGGCCTCCAGCGGCAGCAGCGCAGTGTTTTCTGTCTGAAGGTCCACATGGCAGACGTCTGGGAGGAGGCGCTCCTCTCCTCCACACTCCTGGTCCTGCGTCAGCACCTCCCTCTCCAGCAGGGGCTGCTGTTTCTCCAGCTCCGCAATCTTACTGCGCAGGTCTTCGATGGTCTGCTCCAGCTGCTCGATCACACAGATGTGCTCCTGCTTCAGACGTACCGTCTTCAGCACCGACTCCTCCTGCGGAGACACAGACAGGCGTGATGAAAACCAGACGCGCGCTGCAGACAGAAACAGACATAAATCTGCCGTTCTCGTCCACTGGATTCCGCGAAGTCGCTCGCGTTCGTGTCACGCGGTTAAAACATGCTTCCTGTGGGAAGAAACAATGACAGAACTGATGAGGAGCAGCTGCTTTCAGACACAAAACATGACAATAGATGCCCGCAGTCCTCCGAATAAAACAGAGCCGGGGGAGAGACCCCACAGGACCTGAGAGAGAGCAGCACACACTGATGTTTAATGAGAAACACTGTGAGAGAACGAACAGAAAGAGCGTATCTTCGTGCCTCTAACAGAAGTTTTCAATCAGTATGGACAATATTGACAGCCAACTGCATTTTTGCCAACTGCAATATAAAACTCTTAATTTTCATCAAATTATAGTAAAATATTTATATAATATTAAGTTATTAAGAATGACATACTAAGTTATTAATTTATATAAATTACATTCTAATTAATATAGTGGTATATAATTTATATTTTTAAGTAATTGCCAATCATATGTATAATATAATCTGAAATATTTAAATATCAACAATTTATTTAAGCCTATTAATACAATTAATAATCAATTGTGTACCAGCAACTATTAATTTTTTATTTATTTTTAGCTGCTCATTTAAATTTTAGCAGTAAAAGTCTTAATATTCACAGGAAATTATATGTAATTATTATAATGAATAATAATGCATACAATTTGTTCAAATATATTCATAATTGTGTGTGTAATATATATAGTGCTGCATATGCATGTATTTGTAAATAAAAATATATTTGTATATAATATAAATTATATAAATATATATAAATATATATATATATTGTACATGTAAATATTTTCTAAATATATACAGTGTGTTTATTTATATATACAAATAAATAAAAATGCACAGCGCACACGTCAACAAAAACTTTTATTTTGGATGCGCTTAACAAATAATATTTATATATATTTCTATGTAACTAATTATATATGTGTGTAATAATTAAAATGAATATTTTTGTGTGTATAATAGGAAACTGGAAGTGTTATTAGAACAGAGGTGGTCTTGTAGTGAAGCTCTGATGGACTGAAGTGTGCAGTGATGCTGCCCTCTGCTGGTGGTGCACACTACAGCACACTTCTCCTGAGCTCAGGACAGATGTTTATTTCCTGTTCCTGAAATCAAACAAACTCTGGGAACGATTAAGCATTATTCTGGCAGCAGGCATCAAACAAACACAATCAGCTGAATAACCTGCATGAGTGAATATGGAGCGCATATGGAAATAGGTCATCCGTGCAGGAGATCGACTCATGAAACGAGCTTCTCACGCATCCCAGAGAGAAACACCAAACACCAGATTACTTCATTCACATTTATCAGGAGGACTTCAATATTAGTAGTACTTACCTTATAAAACACCATGATACAGATGTGAAGTTATGAGTATTTTTTGTGGGGGAAAAACAAGATGAATGTCAGACGTACCTCAATTTGCCGGATTTCTTCTTCCTGTTGTTTCTTAAGGTCAGTGACAACGGCCTGATGCTCTGAAACACACACGGACAGAACAGACAGGTCACACGCTGCAAAACAAGTCTGCAGGAAACACGAGTGTGTGAGTATGAAGCAGCAAGCTTGAAGACAATCACTTTTATTGTGTGTATAAAGAGCACTACTGAAGGATGGACACAGACGCGGTGGATTGGTAAGAGCTGTGAAGTAACTGATATTAAAAAAAAATATGCTTTATGCTTTTCATGTTAATAACAAAAGATACATATCAGAATATATTTAAAAATAAAAAGCATGTGTCCAGGTGTTTGACTAGAAGCTCACACAACACATGACACAGGGATGATGGGCAGAACACGGTATGATGATGTGAGGGGATCCGTGCTGATGAAGCCGCCTGTTGCTAGGCAACATCAGTAAACAAACAGCAGCACATGGATGAGAGAGCGCTTTATCCTGAAACACAGAGTCACTCACCCTCCTGCTCCTCGACCGCTGCCAACGCACAAATAACAAATCATCTTTAGACATTCAAGCCTAACATCACACATCAATCCTGTTTCTGAAAACATGAAGACTTCACTACCAAACACATCTAAAGAGTCCAGCCTGAGCGCTCTTCTCATGAGATTTAGGGCTTTTGTTTTAAACTAATGTGTGTGATTTCATCTCTCTCTCTCAACACACATATACATCATATATACACTATATATAATAATTCTATTAAAAAGAGGAATATTTCTAACAATAACAGATCAATGTTTCAATTCGATGAATGCCGTCAGAAATCCACTTCTTGTAAAAACAACAAAAAATGATTCATAATTAAAAACTATTTATGTATTATTGTTATTATGTTTACAACATCTATAGTTCAGTAAATACTGCCAAGACATTCAGAAATAATAAATGCTGACAAACATGCAACAAAATCAACTTTTCTACACCACACTTCAACTAAACAAAACACAGGGAATATAAAACAGAAAAAACAAAACCCTACTTATTATTCTATATTATATTACATAAAAACCCGTCAAAATATGAATAATAGTTTAATAGTGATGGTAAATCTGCACTGTAACAGATGATTTACTCCTGGACTCAACAAAGACAGGGCTGTGTATGATGTACGAGACGCGGCGTGATAATAAACTGTGTGTGTGTGTGTGTGTGTGTGTGTGTGTGTACGTACCCTCCTCGGTGTATTTGGGCTCGGGCTGCTCCTGGTCCTGGGCTCCGGGTCTGGTCAGGGGCCACAGGTTCTTCAGGTGTCCCTCCAGAGACGGAGGAGGCTGACTGACCGCTGCCCATGTGTACAGCTGATCGTGCTGGAGACCAAACACACGGTCAGGCATCCAAACACACACTCCTGTATCTAAACACACATCACGCTTCATAAACTTCACTCTTTCATTGTGAGCGGGCACTGGAGCAGGGTTATTAAATAATAACTGAAATATATACAGTAGTCAACACTGGCTTTCAAAACATTCAAAGCTGTTCTAAAACTTTTTATAACAAAAGTAGATTAATGACCAGGAACCGACACCGTTTCAGATGCTTTCCATATACACACATATATTGCAGTTAGTTGGCAAACATTTCAATGTTTTATTAAAGTTGAATCACTAAAAATAACTAATAAGTGATACATAATATAATAAAACAAAATGATCATAATATCATTAAATCTATTAAAAACCATTCACATTAATTACAGTAAATGGAGACAGGAAAAGTCAAATTAAAAACCAGTGCTGTCAAAATAAGTTTGTTTACATTACATACGTACTGTGTTTATTAATCATGTATATATAAACACACACATTCAGCATATATTTGACCTGTATATGAATATTTATTATTTTATATAAATATATTTGATATAAACATAACATTTCTCTTAAAGGTATACGTGTGTATTTATACAGTATATATAGATATACACCTAATACAGTTACGTAAACAACAACTTATTTTGGACGCAATCAATCATGATGAATTGTTTGACAGCACTAATACCATCTAACTCAAAATATTAATAAGTACTATAAAGCTAAATGCTAAAAACAAAACGTCCCAGAAGCTGAGGAGATTCAGAGCATGGATCGGTCGGTCTGGTCAGGGTTAAGAAGTGGACCTGAGTGAGGACTAGTGTTCGGAGCGAGTCCGGCTGGGTTTGTCTTCTGAAGAGCTCCAGAGGCTCTGGAAGCGGCTCCATGCTCTCATGACTCTCAGAGACACAGCTGAGCCTGATGATGCTGATGCTGCTGATGCTGCGGTCAGAACCGGCTCCTCGAGGACACAGAGGCCTCTCGCTCGCCCGCAGCACTCGCAGAGAGAGAGACTGATGACATCACCCACCGCTGACGCCCTAAACCACCCAATCAGAGAGCCCCGACTTACAGAGACACTGCTGTAAATAAGTGATGAACACACACTTTGGTCTCGCAGTGTGAACACACACTCCAGCACACACACACACACACTCTCACATGCATAGCATACACTGCAGCACACTAACACTCACGCAAACACATTTATTTTTTGATAAATAAAGTTGAATCTGGTCATTATACATTACTTGATAATGTTCAGTGCTTTGCTACGATCTGTTGTTAAAAGAGCTGTAGAAATAAAAGTGATTGATTGACACATTCTCTCACACACACACACACACACACACACTCAGAGATGATGAGTTACTGTCCGCTGACATCCTTCACAAGCAGTTCCCTTCTGATCTGATTCAGTCTTGATTCATTTGGGAGCTGAGCAACTGAACAGAATCAGGGCATATTTATTCATGTTTAAAATAACGACAGCATCTGATGCTATATTCATGACAAGAAAAATTAATAAGAAATTATTTGTTTTTTAAAAATGCATTTTCACTAAATCTCTAATCCTGTATCTACCCTAGCTCTGTTCAAATCTCTTCAAAAGAATTAAGTATAAAATCCCTGACTATCAGAGACGAGATGTTTAATGAGTCTCGAGTAAACCAATCTCAGCCCGTATATTCATCTTTCATCTTCAGATGAGCGGTTAGATTCAGCCAGCAGATGGCGCTCTGGCAGCTTCCTGGGAACCAACAACATGACTCAGAGATTTTCTGATGAGAGCCAATCACAGTCAAGCGGCAGATCACATGATGCCGACCTCAGCCAGTAAGAACAAGAATAACAAGACCTCATGTGAGTCCATTCATGAGTGTCTTCATGATTCTCCGGCCCAAAGAACTCAACACTGAACTTCAGAATAACAGAATTACCAGAAAAACTCAAACATCTCCCTGGATTATTATAATGAACAGCCAAATGGAAACTAATATTTTCTCCCGGCACACGACAGCAGAAGACAGCTGCATGCTGGGAATACTAGTGTTCCACTCATGAAACACAACACAAGCACAGCCGGATCTCTTCAGCGAGAGTGAGAGGGAAGGAGGACTCACGTCAAACGTAGGAGCGATCTGCCCGCTGCTGCCGTACGTCTCTCTGAAGCAGTCACTGAAGGGCAGGAGAAGACCCATGGCCAGGATCCTGGAGCACAGCTTCTCAGCCTCCTCCGGCTCTCCAGAGTCCTGCTGCTGGAAGAAACGCTCCAACAGCGTCCGGCCTGAGACAGACACACCATCACAATCACTGTGTGCTCAACAACATTCAACACTCTTGGCCAAGAGCTGAAACCCAGCATGCCTTTTCTGGACCTTTTTCATTTTTTTTGCATTAATTAAATACTTTTTATAGCACTGTCAAATTAACAAACACACTACATGTTGTGTTTTTGTGTATTTATATATAAATCATACATGTGAATATTTACATGCATAGATTTATATTCATGATTGATATCATTTTATATTTATATATACACACACACTTAACACTGTACATAAACAATAATAAACTACAGTCTCTAATCCGGTCTAATATCAGTCAAATATGTTGAAACCAAAACCTAAATATTAAAAAGTGTACAGTATATACAGTAGTACTTAAATTCAAACACAGCATATGACTCTAATGACTGCGTTTCAAAACATGAGCAGCATATCTGATTTTAAAAACAGCTGGCGATTACAGCAAATGAACGAGCGTCTGTGAGACAGAGTGTGTGTGTGTATGTGTGTGTGTGTCTTTGTGTGTGTGTGTTTGTGTGTGTCATCTTCTGCAGATTTATGAAGGAGTCAATGCTGCAGTGTTTCAGCTGGAGCTTCATCTCCTCGCTGTCTAATATCCACAAACTCAGATAATACAAAAATATAGAAATTAAAATACATAAATCAGTAGTCACATGATCACTGCACAGCCCTAAAATCCTGTCTGACCCTTCACCTCCCTGTAATATCATCAGACGTGCTGCTCTGAGATCAGTGACCACAACCAAACCTCGCTGGAGACCAACACAAACTAAAACGACATGTTTCCAGGAAAAATAACCAACAGGCAAATACTGCAGATCAATATACCTTATAAAATAAAAAGGAGGGGTTAAAAAATTGTTATTGCCCCGATTATTACTGTGCAGCAGGTTATTATACTTAAAACAAATGTTAACTGTAATAAAATTAAATAAAAATTCACATTCATTTATTTGAACTTTTCTAAAATAACCCTGTAAACAAAAACTACTACAAATGAAAACAAAACAAAAACTGATTTAAATATGAATTAAACTCTTCTGGTATCTTATTGAGAGTACAGTAACACTAGATCATACTGTATATCCCTGTCAAACCATTCATAAAAGTGTGTGTGCGGTGTATGTTTATTATCTATAGAAATACACACACAGTATATATTTTGAAAATATTTGCATGAATACATTTGTCATGTTTATATTTATATTATGTATACATATTAATATAGGAACATAAAATTTTTCTTAAATAGATGCATGAATGTGCGTGTATTAATATATACATCATGAACACAAAGATATGTGAACAAAAGCTTATTTTGATGTGATAATCGATTGAGTGTTTGACAGCACTAGTTTAGGGATAGATGTGGCTTGAACACAGTCTGATGAGGCTCTCTAACGTTTATCTGTTTCTCATCGATCAGTACAGTAATGTGTGCTCTGAGCTACAGCCGTCTGATTGGCCGAGAGCGATCATGTGACGTCACTAATGGATGCGGGCCCTCGGGGCCTGATCACACCATCTGCTCCAGAGAGATCTGAGCACCACCGTCTTCTGTGGAGAGCTTCACAGATCACATTAAACACAGGATTGTGAATTATTATTCTTTTTTTAAATGCCATGTCAGGCAGCATCTTCATGGCAAATATTACTAGAAAAATAAACTTACAGGTTTTTTTTGTTTGTTTTGATAAAATACGAATTGCAGGATGGACGAAAAAACAAACAAACATTGCTTTTAGAAATTTTTGGCTGAAATTATATAACACTACATTTTCCCTCCAAATTAAGCAGACGTGTGTCAGAACAGTATTTTAGCAAATAATCCTCCTAAAACTGAACATAAAATAAAAATAAAATGTAAACAAACACACAAATCTAATTCAATTCTGAGGAGTCTTCACTTGTTCTTCTTGATCAGATTATTGCAGCTGAACTAGCTCTACTGCAGTGTTCACATCCAGGCTCTTCAGTCCAATTAAACTCATTACTAACAGATTATTTCCCTGCATGCACAGCTACTGCTTCAGACTGAGTTCATCAGACACAGTATATTCACTTCAGCCAGAGGAACACAACAGAGTCTCTATTCTCATTCAATGACTGTATCTCACACACGTCTCAGACCATCCCATGATGCCTCTCTGCAGGACAGAGACTCGGTCTGTGCTCAGAATGGAATACTAATGCCCTCTACATACTGCATATTGCTTAAAGGCATATATTGCAGAAATAAATGAAACAAACATTAAGCAGTTGTCACATGATGTCATCACAGTGGTATAATAAATAAATAAATAAATAAATATGATAACTTTGAAATTTGTGAATTAATTGCAGACCAGTTTGTTTCCTCAAATCTCTGAATGTAAGGATGAGTGCACTGCATTGTGGGATACTGTGTCCAGGGCAAGTGTGCTTATGTCATCCAGACTTACATGCAAACACATTTTATACTGAGTACTAGAGATGGGTCAGAACTAGTCACCCGGATCAGAGCCATCAACTAGAACTTGTTTAGACTTCACAACAGGGTTTGACTTGTTAACAAACTATTGGAGCAACTGACCGGTGAAGACCTCCTGGACGCTGCGTGTGGAGCTCTGCTGGGGCCCGGTCCTGAGGGTCTCCTCGGAGCCGCTGGTTCTGGAGGGCAGCGAGCGGAGCTCCTCGGTCCAGTCTGCGGAGCGGCTGATGGGGCCGGTGATGCTGTAAGAGCGCTGGCGCTTGACGCGGCTCCTCGGGGCCCGCTCCGGCCCCCGGCGGGTGGACAGAGGGCTGTGTGAGGGCGAGGGAGCGGGCGAGCAGGAGGGCGAGCTCAGCTGCCGTGTGGTGGTCTTGATGTAGGACGTGCTGATGGGCGGATAGGGCTTGACCGCAGACTTCAGCAGCCGCGTGGCCAGAGGACTCTCCGGAAGGAACGAGACACTGCTCTTACGCCGCTGGACCAGCTCCTCGATGACCGTCAGACACTCCAGAGACCCGGCTGACCTACGCATTACAGACCACCATCAGTCACTTCACACACGCTACTAACAGTGAGTAACTTTACCACTACATGTTAACTACAGCAGCAGTCATTAGAGGGTTAGCAGACTGGAAGTTCCCCCAAAACTGATCCATGTCTTTGTTCTGCAACAAAACAGGCCGGTTTGGTCACCATTGACTTCCAGAGTAAGAAGAAAAATACAATGAGAGTCAATGGTGACCAAAACTTTCTGAAGAAATATCTTCCTTTGTGTTCAGCAGAACAAAGACGTTAGTTTGGAACTACCCGAGGGGGGCGGGATTTAAAGATTTCTTTTTGATGACAGAATATTTACTTTTGGGTCAACTTTTCCTTTAATAACTTTATTTTGAGGAGTCCACAACACACTGACTATCAGAACCTGATTCTACTGACCCTAAGCGACCCACGGACCGCCTGTGAAGGAAGGAGATCTGATGAAGACACAGTTTACTGCAGCTTTGCTTTGATAATATTACTGAATATGATCCAGATGTAGGATGTGTCAAAAATTTGTTTTTTTCAGCTTTTTGCTCTACTTTTAAAGGAGGTTAAAAATCTGTTGGAAATTTCTGGATGCATTTCATTTCATTTCATTTGTATACATGTATCCCACTCTTGCTGCCACTTATTTAATATATATAACAATTAATAATAGGTCTGATCTCTGAGGAACGTGACTTCCTTTATGTAATACGTGGGTTTTATAAATGACTACATTATCTTTCATTTGTAAGAACAGAGTTTAGACGCAGCTCTAGAGTTGTTCCTAAAAGTTGCTTGTACTTTAATAATCCAGTGAATATATGCAGCGATGCGTGAAATCTTGAGATGGGCATATTACTTATCGATTAACTAAAAAATGACAAATGCTTTATATTATTGTCAAACGAATCACATACAAAATAAGAGCTTTGTTTACACAATGTGTGTATACCGTGTTTATTTACTATGCATTTATGAATATATTTTTGTTATAAATACAAAGCCGTGCATGTATGTATTTAGGAAATATATATATATATAAAAAAGTTATTATTCAAAATTAGCATGACTGCAAAGATACAATATTTCCAAAGCTTGAAATATATGTGAAGATACAATAATAACAACCAAAAGATCATAATAATAAAACAATTAGATTGTGTGAAGATTATAAACACGTGTAGTGTTCTTTCAACACATTTACTGTATGTGTGTGTTCATATGTACATGATAAATATACACCGTACACACATTTATGACGTAAAGCTGATTTTAGATGTGATTAATTGTGCGGCTTTGATATCCTGATTAAATCAAATCCAGCTGTTGATGATAAAACAGAGCCTGAAGCCAGAATAAAACACATGCTTTGGTCTGATCTTATGCTCATCACTTATTCTGTGAGGCGTGATGAAAGTTTAGGGGAAACAAGCAAACGTGACGTTTATTGTATTTTTTGAGTGGAGAGCGTACCTGAGGTCAGAGGCTGTGTCCGTGCTCGGAGGAGAGCGGTCTTCATCTTCCACCGCCTCCACGGCGCTCTCGAAGGACGCGGTCAGGTCAGGGAAGCTGGTGGTGCTGTCTGTCGGAGGCACCACTGAAGGAGCAGCAGGAGGAGGAGGAGGAGAAAGAGGGGCCTCGGGCTCTTTTGTGAGCGTTTCCACGGCGACCGGAGCACAAAGGGCCTCATCGGAGAGCCCGTTCACCGCCGGCTCCTCCCCGGAGAGCACAATGCCGTTTTTGGGAATGGCTTGGATCACGGTGAAGAGCTCGGAGTCGGGGGTGGGAGTGTGTTTGGTATCCGCGGTGTGTTTGCAGTCCCAGGGAGCCTGGAGCATCACGCCCTGCTTCAGACGGATGGCCTGCTGGATATCAGCCAGGAGATCCTCCTGCTCCGCCGCCGAGTGGAAGCTGTACATGTCCGTGTCAGAGCCGGAGCTCGCCACCTTCTTCTCCTCCTCCTGACGAGGACGCTCGGGCTCGTCCAGCTCATCTCCGGAGAGGTCAGGGGTCTTGTTGCAGAGCGACGGAGCGCTTCTGTCCAGCTCTTCTCTGGACGCACTCTTAGCCTTGCTGTGCTGCTTGCGCTTGCGTATGTGAGGGAACACCGAGGACCGGTCGCTTCTGTTTTTCTTCTTCCCTCCCTTGCCTCTCTTTGTGGCGTCGTGAATGTCGTCCAGCACCGCGCCCTCGGACCGCTTCGGCTTTCCATCCTGATTGCCCATGATGAGCGTCTCTCTCACGCCATGACGGCACGGAGCTGTGCATCTGCGCAAGCGTCCGCTCGACTCGCTCTCGCTCTCGGAGGAGGAGGAGGAGAGAGCGAGGGAGGAGGAGGCAGTGATGAACGAGAGCAGCTCGCTGTCTTCCTCTCCTCTGCAGAAGGGAGGGACGTCTGCGTCTGCGAGGGGGGGGAGGATGTACTGCTGCCGTCTGCCCAGACTCAACGTCTCAAACAGCTTCTGAATCTGCATCGCGACACACTTTCTCTCGCACACCCCAGCTACAGCACACACACACACACACACACACACACACACATTCAGACATCTGTTCAGAGCAAGCGGAAAGAAATCTTAGTGTGACATGAGCTTGTAAACATTAATAGCAGCGCAGCCGTCATAAGAGCACAGGTGTGTGTGAAGAAAGTCTCTCTGACGATATGAAGTAAAGATCTTTAGACGAGCGACGGAAGTGAAGCAGTGTTATTGTAGTAATATTGAGATACTGTAGTAGTTTGTTTACGTTTTGAATTTGTTTCAATTTAATTTTTATATTTTCTGCTTCTTTGTTTATTATCTCTCTTTTATGTTAAATTATGTTGGTTTGTTTAGTTTTTATAACTTACTTTTTATTTTGTTCTTCCAGTTTTAGATTACGTACATACAGTATATACACACACTACCAAACGTCTGGAAGATTATTAATATAATAGTCATATTTTTAAAAGAGCTGCATTTATTCAACCAAAAATACAGGAAAAAAGTAATATTGTGAAATATTTTTTACCATTTATTAAAATTATTTCTAAGATGATGTGACTCTGAAGACTGGAGTAGTGAAGCTGAACATCACAGAAATACATTAGAAAACTGCTATTTTTCTATTGCAATAATATTTCACAATATTAATTTTTTCCTGTATTTCTGATCAAATAAATGCAATCTTACAGTTCCAGATGTTTATTTATACACACACATATATAGCTGATTACTTATTTATATTTATTTATTAATTTTTGCACTTAACTTAGCGTTTCTTTTATTTCACGTGTTAAAAATGTGATGTGGTTTTAGTTGCAGATTAATAAACTATAATAACCCTGGTTTATATAATAATTTTATAGTCAAGTCAAGTCACTTTTATTTCTATAGCTCTTTTAACAATACAGATTGTAGCAAAGCACTGAACATTATCAAATAGAACAACAGA
>JAUCMT010000065.1:1485662-1502534 GCA_032357475.1 Enteromius thamalakanensis
AAATAGTGTACCATATTTTAAACTAATCGGTTAACCGGTTTCAACCGGCTAATGAGGCTCGGTGGTCGGTCAGGAGTTTTTTTAGTTTTCGCCATCCCTAATATATATATATCCTGATCTTTACTTAATATCCTGATGATTTCGGCTACAAAAGAAGAATCAATAATGTTGATACAGTGTATTGTTGTGTATTTCTACACATATATCTGCTGCTGATGACTGATGACCCCTGCTCTAGGGCTCTAGTAAACGGTGAAGTGTGCACTACCTTGTAAAACAGCAGGATGAAGTTGATTGCAAAGGCCACAAACAAAGCCAACATTCTCATGTTGTAAAAGTTTCGTGCAAAGTAGTTCTGCAGGAGAAGAGAGAGACAGGGCATCAGTGTGAAGCAGCGACGGCTCTGAGAGCTTCGGAGGTCTCCAGGACTCTCACCAGCAGCTTGCGTTGGTAGGCGATGATCTTCTTCCAGAAGGCCGACTCCTGCAGATCAGGCTCATAGTGCTGTCTGACCTTCCTCTTCACCGCTTCCTCCTTCTTCTTCTGTGCTTTCTCTCCGTTTTCCCCTCTTAGAAAGAGACCAATCAGAACTCAGTGTGCAGGGATTGTGATAGTGACACGGAGGCTATCTTCTACACATTTCCACTTACTCCGCTTTCTCAGGCACTGATTTGGTCTCCTCTGCAGCTTCACTGTTGTCTGCTGAAGATGAAGAGCCCTTCGTCTGAGAAGAGACGACAGCCAAAGAGTCAGAAACCCAACAGATTGATGTGATTACTGCAGTTGAACAGAATACTATACCTTTTTAGTATTTATCATATTGTGACCCTGCATCACAAAACCAGTCATAAGGCTCATTTTTGTGTAATTGAGATTTATAAATCATCTCTCCACCGATGTCTGGTGTGTTAGGAGAGGACAATATTAGAAAATCTGGAATCTGAGGAGCTAAAACATCTAAATATTGAGAAATTGGCCTTTAAAGTTGTTCAAATGAATGAGAAGGCATGAGAACTCATGAAAGTCAATGAATATTTTCAGTCTCAAACATACAGCTGGATTTATTATAGTTCACCATAAGAAGGGAATCAACACAGACTGTCTGTATGACACCTTCATATGAGCCAAATCTCTCAATAGTGATGACTAAACTCTAACTTACATGTTTTCAGATCACAGATAGAGAGTGTGTGAGAATGGTTGCCAGGTTAGAAGAATAAATTAAACACAGGGATAACATTTTTTTGACATCTGGCAACTGCAAGAACACATTTTTTTCCCATTCTTTTGTTGAAAACAGAATATTTTGGAGAGAAACTTTTTTTTTTGTTGTCAGAAATATTGCTATAGTCAGAGTTTAACAATGTCAGTGTTGTTTCGTCTTGGAGACAATGGTCTTATCTGAATATTTATCAAAAAAAAAAAATGAATACTAGCGCTAGCGCCATTAGCCCAGTTAAAAACAACTACATGTTGATATTAACAATGTTAACACTACTTCATGGAAGAAAAAAGGGAAGCTCTGATTGGGGGGATTTAAAGTTTTGACATCTGGCAACCGCAAACATAAACAGTTTTTCAACTATATTTCAGCTTAGTCTTTTGTCATAAACAATAATGTATGTTGAAATAGTTAAGAGTTTAACGATGTCAGTGTCCTCTCGTCTTGGTCATGGAAGAAAAAAGAGAGAAGATTTAAATGGGGGGATAATGTTGGCTCAGAAAGCGTTACCTGGTGTCTTCTGCGCAGTTCTGGTGAGGGTGTGGGTGGAGGTGGGATGGGTGTGTTGAGCAGATCCGTGAGGCTAGCGTTCGGATTGTGAGGCATCAGCTTGTACTGCCCTCCTTCTCTCTTCAGATCCAAACCGAAGATATCGGAGAGGAGGTCGGTGTCGTCTGTGGCCACCGTCAGATCCGCCAGGTCTTCCTCGGGTGAGGTTCTGTCCATGGACTTCTTCTCGCCCTCCTCCATCTCTCCTCTCACCTCGTCTTGAGTCGGATCAGGCATGTTAGCCAGGAGCTCCGAAACCTTCATGGTCTTAGCGCCTTCCACCAGACTGCCTCCGAGGAAGCTGTTATAAACGATCCGGAAGAAGCCTCGAGCGACGCTGAAGGAGAAGTGCAGGAGTCCCAGCAGGACACTCCAGTAGAAGGACACCAGCGTGGTCACCATGTCCTTCACCGTCATCTTCTTGGCTTTCTTCACCTGCTTCTTCAGGCTCTTCATGGACAGCACTTTCATTATGAGCATCACGTTGCATCGTAAGGCAAACAGAGCCGTTCTGACGGTGGTGACGGAGAAGAACCCCATCTCTGGACTCTCCTCCTCGGGTTTCTCTCTCTCGCTGTCCTCTTTAATCGCTGAGCGCTCTCCGGCGTCGGACATCTGTGCTGCCAGCTGCATCTCGAAGATAGTGTCTTCACAGAAGTTGACGAAGAGCTCCATTTTCTCCTTCTCACCGCCTTCGTTCACCACGTCGAAGATGAACTGGCGCTTGGACTCTTTGACCTGCGGTTTCTCCCACTGCGTGCGACTGGACTCGCTGATCTCGAAGTAGACGCGCTCAATGCGTTTAGCGCTGCCCATGATCTCGATGCGCCCTAGGTAGGGCTGGAAGTAGTTTAGTACGCTCTCAGCCAGCTCCAGGAAGGTCTGGAGGCGTGAGTCATGAGGCATGTGCTCCGAGAGGTTGGTCAGAAGCACAGCTACGTTAAAGCCGATGTCCTTGGCCGGTTCGTGGAAGCGCTCGACGAACTCCTCGTAATCCAAGAGCTCGTTTTCGTCGGTTTCAGCGCAGGAGAGAAGGAACTCGGTCTCAGACTGGGTGTAATGTTTATGGCTCTCCATGGCTTTGTGGAAGTCTCTCTTGGAGATGACCCCTTTGCCGTCGAGGTCGTACTCTTTGAAGGCGTCTGATGAGGTCAGATCTTTCAGTTTGAGGAACATGTCAAAGAACTTGAGGATCATCTCCACATTGTTGGAGGACTCCACCAGCATGTCCACCATCTGCTTCCCGATGGTGCCGTTCACAACATTTCCTAAAACCAAGGGAAAGATGATTGTTTGACTTCTTGCCCTGGAATATTACTCAGGCAATCAACAGACGAAGCAAACCTTCACCTTCCAGCATGGACAAGAGCATCACGACCATATCCTTCTGAAGATCCATGAGCTCCTTCAGCAGCTCGATTTGACTTGAGTCCTGGAGCATCAACATAACACAGTAGAAGAAACAAGAGCAGATAAACGGGGGATCGAGCGTATCAGGGTGTATTTGTAGAACCTCACTGAAGATGTTTACCTGAGACAGCTTCATCTGCATATGTGCAAAAACGTGCAAGAACCCAACAACTGCGTCCCACAGACGGCTGTGAGCCAGACTCTGCTGATTCCCCGTACAAGGACCCTAAACCCACACAAACACTGAGATTTAAGGCCAGAATTTTTTCCCAAAAAGTATATTGATTACAATTAATAATCAAAAATCATGCCAAATCAAATGAATTTACTTCAAAAATTAATAACAATAATACGGCTTAACAAAGCCTGTTTTATTTTTTATCCTTATTTTATCACTCTTATGGATTATGCTACAAAGTACATTCTACTACACATAAGTAAACGTTTACGGTTTTGAATTTTATATATGTTTTTATGTATTTTGTCAATTTCTAGAGATTCTGCTTTAGAACGTAAATTCTAAAGTCCATGATCTAGATCCTCGGTGCTCCGATGACTTCCTCGTGAGGTATAGATAAACGAAACGCACCTGAATGTACTCCGTGAGCGTGTTGAACACTTGTTTGGCTACATTGATAGCTTTGGAGAAATTGCGCTGGCCCTGCTCATCGATGACGTCTTTCCCAGAGTAGTACCAGTAGAAATCACTGATGGACTCCTGAGGACACACACAAACGTGTCAGATGTGTGTCAGGAGAGTGATCCTGGTGTGTTCGAGGAGGGATGGCTCACCTGGACTCTGAGCAGGTAGTCCACGGTGGAGATGATGATGTTGACCGTCGTGTTGTTACCCGTCTGTGTTCTCAGGTAGTTCTGGAAGTCTGATGCACAAATACACAGTTACTGTCACGATTTATGACAAATTGTGTGAAAAAACACCAATAACTTCTACATACACTACATGGACAAAAGTATTGGCACCCCCTTCTTTAAGGCTGTGACATTCTGTTCCTGTCCTGTCTCCCCCGCTGTCTTTGTGATTTTGGTTTCTCCCTCATTAGTTTGATTGTTTCACCTGTTTTGTGCACCAGCACTCACTTTTGTCTTTGATTTGTATGTGTTTAAATACTGTTGTCTTTTGTTCAAATTCTGGTCTTGTTAATGTAATGTGATGTTCGTATGTGTGCATGTTCCTGCCTACTTTATGCCTTTTGCTGCCTCGACAGCTTTTTGTTTGCTCTGGTGTTCTTTGTTAGTAAATCTTTTGCAAATTTGAATCGATCGTGTCCTCGGCTTTCTGCCTCGTTGAGAGGCTCGCAGCATCCACACACACGCTGAGCGAGAGAGAACTCGCGGATCACGACAAAGGCACTTCCATAATTGTGGCAACAAAGATTCTCTGCTGAACAGTTTTGGAAGTGTCTAAAATGAATGTACCCATATGTACAAGTCTCTGGTGATTGGTGATGAGTTTTCAAACTAATCTGTACAAGGGGTAGGTTCAGGGTTAGTACCTAGATATTACAATTACTACAATAAGTAACAGGAACGTAAAATAAAGTGCTACCTTAATTTCTGTAGCACTTTCTGTGACGCAAATCAAGCAGCTTTACAGAAAACGAAAGTTTCTACATTATGTCTAGTTGCTGATCGCGTTGATGTCCTTATGGCAGAAATGTACGGTAAAAATCAAGGGAAGCTCACCTGAGTTGTGTCCCTCACAGAGCAGCTGCAGGAAGCGGAAGAGGTCACAGGTGAACTCATCATCCTGCATGACCTTCTCACCTGTGCAGCACAGAGCGGTGTGTTAGATGTCGAGTGTGTGTGTGTGTGGAGCAGACTCACACACAGAGAGCTCCGTCCTCAGACGTCTGCTGTCAGACTTCATCAACACAGAGCAACGAGGAGCTAGTGCTGCGATACACAGCTACAGAACACAGACGAGACTCTACCGGACATTGTGCTGCTATCAGTGCTGAGGAGTAACCAGTTACACACAGCAGAATTACACCTTACTTAGTAACACTTTATATTAAGGTGTCCCTAATACAGAGTAAGTACTTAATAGTAGCTGTTGTATTTACATTAAACAAAATCTACTTACCATGCAACTAAGTTATGGAAGAGTTTGTAATTATGTAACTACTGTTACACATTGGTTACAGACTGAGTCTGTTACACAGATACTTATGTAACTAAAAGATTGTCATATCACATTTATTTTGCAGACTTAATACAATGTAATTATAAATTCAAGTACGCAGACATAAGCTACCTAAAATAAAGTGCATCAAGATTGTACTCAAGTGTAACTCTGTCTGTAACATATGTGTAACAATATCTGCCTGTTACATCTACATAACTGTAATTAATAGCTATTCCAGAACTTAGTTACATGGTAAGTACATTTTATTTGATGTAAGTACAACGGCTACTACTAGGTACCAGTTTAGCTAATTACTCTGTATAATGATATCCTAAGATAAAGTGTTACCTCTTATTTTAAGGTGCCATTGTTACAATATAATTATATATTTAAGCACTGCGTAATATTACTCAACTACACATACTTACTATAAGCGTAGGGCTAGGATTAGTGTTTGGTTTGGGGTAACTGCATGTAATAAACTGTGGTTGTTCTGTTGTTTTTCTGCTTTCCCTGGAGAGAAGATACCTGATTGGATCCTGCAAGCTGATTACTGCATTCCTCTGATTGGTCTACAGAAATTTAAAAGTCATGACATCACTTCCTCAGGGGCAGTTGGTGGCCATTTTGTAAACTGAGCGGTGTGTTTTGTGGATTGTGTAGAGAAACCGTGAGTTCTGTTGGCTTGTGTATTTAGTCGTAAGTATCTTATCAGGAATTTTCCGGTGTATTTGACGCTGGTTCTGTTTGGTTTTTGACACATCTTTGTAAATATTTAATTGGGACAGTAGGGAGTCTGATGCCATTTTTGTTTGAGAATTCTTTTGTTCTGTGTTTTTGTGAAAGGAAGTAAGGGAAGGGGACTGTATTTTATTTTTATTTAGTTTGGTAAGTAAGGTAGATTTTTGTTAGTTATTTTGACCTTGACAGCTCCTGAACCTAACCTCCCAATAAACATTTGTCAAAAAAAAGAAAAAGAAAATCTTGTTGCTCTTGTAACGTTGTAACGTAACAATTTCCACACACAAACATTGACTGATTTATTGACTCTTTTCTTCGTGAAGAATCGAAGTATTGTTGTATCTGTGTGTTTACTGTGTTTCTGGATCATGTCAGCTGTGTTGCTGTCTGTGGAGGGTCAGATAGCTCTCTGATATCATCAGAAATATCTTCGTTTGTGTTCTGAAGATGAACGCAGGTCTTATGGGTTTGGAACGACACGAGGCGGAGTAATTAATGACAGAAGTTTCACTTTTATTTAATCAGTTTAATTTACATTCTTAAATATTTAAAACAATGTGCAATATTTTTGCATCTTTTTACAAAATGCATTATATTTTATGCTTAAAAAAAGCTTATCATAGGATTTTACCTCAATTAATATAATAATAATACTCAGAATAATAGCAATTATGGGCTAAAACAAAAGTCTCATATTACATTGAGGACTGAAGATTAAATCAAGACATTATTGTTGTAATAAGAATATATAATGTATTGTGGAAGATGTTGGGAAAATATTCTGGCACACACATTGACTGATAGTTATTCATTTGAAACGAGCAGCCCATCATCGATCGGCCGACACAGATCTGATCTGAAGACGAGATCCGAGCGAAGCCTGAGAGATCTGACAGAGACGTCTGGAGACGAGGAGCTCTCAGATAAACACCGGTGCCACATCTATCATAACCTCCAGAGATCACACACACATGTTCTTCTCACGAGCTGACCTGAAAGTGCTTGAGTTTCTTCAGTTTAAAGTGTCTCCCTACATAGACAGCATATTAGGATCCACACGCAAGAAAGAAAGCGGTTTCTCAGATAAATGTTCATGTTTAATATGTTTATTTAATATACCCCATTTCCAGAAACCTCGGGAGATTTTACAAGATACAACAAAAACTAGAATCTTGATTTGACTCTATGCTGCAAAAAATATGCTTTTCTTACTTGCTTTCAGCCAAAATATCTTTTTTGTTTGAAAAAAGTAAAAAAATCTGTTAAATAATGTTCATTCAAACAGAAAACAAGATTATTTCGCTCAGATTATTTTGTTTCGTGCAAAAACAAGACAATAATTTTTACTTGATTTAAGAATTTCTAGATATTTTGTCTGGAAACAAGACTGGAAATCAAAGTAAGAAACAACCTTTATTTACCTAAAAAAAAGCTCCACAGTCTTCCAGTGTTTTTCACTGAACGTGATTGTATTTTGTAAATGTAAACTGATTTTGATTTTGATGACTGAAACACAAATGAAAGTGAAAGCATTCTAGAATTTAAAAACTGTTAATAACCATTCCACACTAATCCGGTGAGGTGCTGTCTGTGTAGGGCACACTACATCACAGAGATGACAAGCTTCTGAACACACTCTCAGCTGAGCTTCAGATCGATGATCCACCAGAAAACAAGCCTGATGACTTCAACAACACACTCTGATCATTAGCATGCAGAACTAGCAGATTACACCAGTGCTATGCGTTTACTAGACGTTATGATACACAATAATACACGTGACGGATATCTGTGGTTTGGTTAGACTTCCTCTGGTCCATCATTAAAACGTCAAACTGAAGTGATGACGCATGATCAAACCATTTCAGACAGAAATGCAGATGGATGACAGGAGAGAAAACACAACACTGATCTGCAGAAAAACATGAAGAAACGGCCTGACTATCAACAAAAAGAGGAAGAGTGGAGGAAACAGCAGGAACGACAGCACACAACACCCACTGAACAGCTCAGACCAATCAGAGAGGAAGAGGAGGAGGAGGAGGAGGAAGGGGAAGAGACTGGGGCGACTGCTGCTGAGAGACCACCATCATCATCATCATCCTCTCAGAGCAGCTCGGCCAGAACAAACCACAGAGACACACGCTCCTAACCAAACACCCAGCCGCTGCGACAGGAAGAGGAGAGGAGGAACAGGAAGGGGAGGAGCTTACAGACTACACTGCTAACGGCTGATTCTGCAACTATTGCCACTCTCCCACGGATTCAGTCTTACTTATGTAGCCCTCGGTAAAACAATCTAACTTCAGGTATAGAGTCGGATTGTTCTACCATCATCACAGACTCTTTCAATAACAAATAAAAACTCAAATACAATAACAAGATGTGCTTCTAAAATAATGAAATATACTATAAAAGATTACTTAATAAAAATCTTTTAAATTAAAAAAATTTAATATATATATATAAGTGCTGTCATACTAATAACGATTAATTGCATTCAAAATAAAAGTCTTCATTCACATAATATGTGTGTATATTATTTTATGTATATATATATATATATATAAATACAAACCTCCCCCCTGTATATATTTAAGAACAATATGTTTATATATAATATATATAAATATTTTCAAAATGTATACTGTATGTGTCTGTGTTTATATAAATATAATAATGAAAACATATTTTTACTATTATTTCATTCTATTTAGGATATATATATAACGCTAGCTGCTAGCTCAACTAAAGTTAACAAAACTAAGGTGCCAGTGGTTTTATTCTAAATATAATTCAAATGTCATTTCCCTCACAGGAAGAACGATTTGAGATGTTCCTGAAGATTCTCCAGTGATCCTGGAGCAGTTTCTTTTATTCCACAGGGTCAGATGTGGCCATAGTTGAAGAAACACCCTTAAATATGAACTTACTTTGCATCTCAACACTGCTGTTTCCTGTTATCGGTGAACGACGGTAAATTATCGGTCAAACCGATTATCGGTGTCTTGAATCGAAACAGCATTCCTTGTTCTTACATCTAGAACGACAGAAACTGAGCGAGTCCTGAGCCAAGACGACGCGTGATTGGCTAGTGCTCTAGTGGGGGCGGGGCATGTGACAGGAAACGCAGGGCAGAGGGAAGGTGTTGGGCTCAGGGCTAACCACACAGCTAAACCACAGCAAAATGGCAGAAGGCATAATTACCACGCTCATGAGTGATGACTGATAAAGGGGAAGACGGTACAAAACCGAAAGAAAAAAAAAGAAGAAAAAAGGAAAGAAAAAAGTGAGAGGTCATACAGGTCACAAGGTCAGTCGCTGTTGATTGGGCAGAGCAGACTTGGATTCAATCAGCACCATTCTGAACAATCACAACAGATTCAGGTCGACCTTTCATCTGTCCACACCGTTCACAGCCAATCAGAACACTGATGATTGACAGACAGCTACGAGGACCAATGAGAATTCATGCTGGGACAGAAACTAAACTGTGCCGCATCTCAATGAATAACCAGAAGGTTTGACGAAAGTGAGTCTGACTTCAGCAGAAATGATGCTGATTGAATCCAAACCTGAGTGAATAAAGTGCAGAACTGTTTAGAAAGGGATTCATGACAAAAGAATTCAGAGAGAAAGAAATAATCAGAGGAAGAAAAACACTTGTACAGGTTAAAGGAATAGTGCAGACAAACATGAACCTCCTGCCATCGTTTCCTCAAACTTCACTATGGATAGAGATCACTGCTGAATCTGACAGACGTGCTGAGCTTCTACAGCAGCTTACCGTAAACTACAGTAATAAAGAACTGTATAAACATCTAAAATATTACATATCTGAAATAATACAAAACAAATAAAATGAATTAACATCTAAACAAATCTAAAAAATAAGGGTCAGAAAACTGAATAATAACCGAGTACATCATCTCTCCACCGACGTCTGGCTTATCAGGATCTGACCATATTAGAAAATCTGGAATCTGAGGAGCAAAAAGTTGCTCAAATGAAGCTCTTGTAATGCATATCACTAAACAAAGTTTTGATATATTTAGAGTAGGACATTTACAAAATATCTTCATGGAACATGATCTTTACTGAATATCCTAAAGATTAGCATTAAAAAAATATTAATAATTATAACTCGTTATATATTGATTCAAATATACCTGTGCTGTCATATATATATATATTTATATTTTATTAAATATAGATGAATAAAAATGTATATTTTTACACATTTATATTATTTGTATATTACATATATTTATTTTCCTTTCCAATCATTTTTATTATCAAACTTAACAGCTTTTTTTCACTTTATTTAAGATATATGAAATGCTAGCTACCAGCTAAACTAGCTTTGAAAATACTAAAATGATTTCAGATGGTGTTTCCGTCACAGAATGATCTGATTCTCCTGTGACGCTGCAACAGAAGAAGCTCACGCAGGTCTGGAGCCGCGGGGCGAGGAGTAAACAATGACAGAGCGTTCATTTTTGGGTGAACTAGTCCTTTAAAAGTCATGTTACAACACAGCAAACGTAAAGAAACCTGAAAACCAACAGAAAACCCATGCTTCATCTCTGAGAGTCGAATGAAATGAGCTTTGAAAGTGTCACTTCTGAAAGACAGACAGCACAGGTTAGGGTAGGGTTAGTGTCTTACGCACACTGTTGAGTGCTCTTTGTTCTCATCACACCCTTGCCAAGAAAATCATCAGGAGCTTTTTTTAGATTCAAGTCTTAGTATTTCAGTCTGAGGCCATATCAAGCATTCATCATCATCATCATCATCATACACTCAAACGTACACAAACGTAAAGAAAAAGGAGAAAAGAACTCAATCTGACAGAGACGTGTTCAGAATGGATTCTGGGATACATGCCGTGAGCGCTCAACACAAAAGGAGCATTACTGTAGTTCTAAATCAATACCTCAGTTAAGACAGTAATGATGTGATTAATCAAGTGGAATGAAAACGATGATCTCATGCCTTGATGAGATTCGCCGCTCTATCACGTGACAGAATTACAGTTATTGATCATATATCAGCTGCTTCTGTATATTAATCATACCTGATCCTTCCTCCGTCACCATCCCGAGACCTTCCGCTTTATTCTGCCTCTCGAAGGCGTTGAGATCCAGAACACTGGAGAACAAACATCCCTCACTGTAATCACTGTGATCTCACACACACGTGACGCTCAGCAGGAAGTAGATTTACCTGCACGACTGCATCAGTCCCGCCAGACTCTGGAAAAAGCCGACGTCTCGTTTGTCCTTCAGATAGTCCAGCATCTTCTGCAGGTGGACAACAAAACATACACACACGTGTCAAAGTGCAGCACAGAACCATGGGATTCCAGCCACATAACCGGCACAAAACCAGTCAACAAGTCAATTCTCTGAAACACTGAAAAACATTCATAAACACTCTCTCCACTGATGTCTGGTGTGTTAGGAGACCACTATATTACAAAATCTGGAATCTGAGGAGCTGAAACACTGAGAAAATCATGATCTCAAAAACATGATCTTTATCTGAAGTGAGCTTTGACTAAGAACAAACTAAATTTAAAGTAAATGTTTAAATGTTCATATTTCAACAAATTGTAGTAGAAACAATTATTTTCATTTGTAAAAAGTTGACATTTAATGTAAACAATTGAAATGTTTGTGTGGTCTTTGGTTATGAAAACGTGTGTGCAGGTTACTGATGTTATCATTCAGGATAAAGTAAGCTGAACGGGATGAAGGGCTGGTGTGTGTGTGTGTCACCTGCTGGACGGTGGAGTTTCCTCCGTTGAGGATGGCGATGCCCAGCTTCAGCGTGGAGGCCACCATCGGCCCCATCTCTCCTGCACCAAAACACACTCTCGTTAGCGCACGCTTACGACACACACCTGGTCAGGCTCAGGGTTCAGGGATTCCTGACCTTTGCTAGCGCTGATGGTCTGCAGCACCATCTCAGCCGCGCCGCGGTCGTGGAGCCGGGCCTGCTGGTACAGCAGCTTCTGCTTCTCCATCTCCTTCTCCTGCAGGACAGAGTGCACACATCATCACTGCTTTACTCCTCAAACAGCAGCTGCTCCAGGGACAGGAATTAAAGGAAGACACCACTATTCCTGAATATAGGATCATCCTCCAACTCCCCTAGAATTAAACCGTTGAGTTTTACTGTTTTTATATCCATTCAGCAACTAAGACTGATGGAAAATGAAAAGTGTCACTATGGCTAGGAACTATACTCTGATTCAGGCGTAGTGATCAAGGAGCTTTGCTGCAGCAGGAGCAATGACATCACAGAGCGCCTGAACACAGTCCCCAAAGATCCTTCATTACTCCTCCAGACCTGGAGATCAGCTGAACGGATTCAAAAACAGTAAAAATCTAGGCCAGTTGGAAAATTTGCCCAATTTGGTGGAGTGTTTCTTTAAACTCGAATCTGATTGGATGAGCCGTTTCACCACAGAGCGACGGAACAAGAACTGCGTAGGGATCTATTGTTCACTCAAAGCTAAACGTGTAAATATTGCGTGATCTTATAGCCATACATCAACAGTTTATCTCAGATCTTGTAAATTAATTAAAGCAAAGCTGTACTTTAAAACTAAACTCACTGTGAACCAGCGTGTGTAATCAGTATATAGATTTAACGAGGCTATCTGATTGGTCATGGACTCCTCTGAAACCAGCAGGAAGCACCAGCATCTCAAAGAATCCGACACCTACCTCAAAACTCTTGACCTCCTCCTCGTCCTCCTCCTCTTCATCATGACAGCTCTGTGAGCGTTCATACAGACAGCACAGGATTACTCCGAGCATCTCTTACAGACGATCTTATAACGTCTTGTTAAACGAGTCTCACCTTGGCCATGATATCAGCGTAAGCCATGTAGAGACTGTCCTCCTCCAGTTTACTGCAACAAACCACAACAGCAGTTTAGAGGAAGTGTGAGAGTGAGTGGAACTGAAATGAACTGCAGATGGAAGGAAGCCCACCACTTCTCGGTCAGAGCGGTCCTGCTGAAGAGCTGTATGAGCTGGTGTAACGGGTCGATGTGTTTGGTCATCTCGTCCTCCTCCGTCGGCTCCTCTCCACCCGGTTTCTAAAACACCAAACACACCTCGAGAAACCAGACCAAACCACCAACGATAACAAACACCAAACGCTCAGGAACCATCTATCCAGCTCTTGAGAATGAGGCTTCCGAAAGAAGAACCATGATTCTTTTGCTTGGTCTTGATCAGTTCTTAAGCAAAACATGTTTTTGTTTGGTGTGAAGAGCAATCTAATGATCTAAAGAACCTTCTGTGGCAGAAATGTCCTTTATCATCAGATCAGTGACTGGACTTCTGAATGAAATTGCGATTGAAAGGGGTGGTGAAGATCTTGATCTCTTGAATCTGACTACTTTCTCAATCAACACTCCTGCACTACTTTCAGATTGGATTCATTTAAATCAGGGCATGTGTACAGAGAGGTACTCAGAATTTAGATTCTGCTTCAAGAAGTCTCCTCATTTGTTGCGTGCAGTCGCTGCAAAAGAGGAAAAATACATACGGCCAAATCCTCAATCAGCTTATCCTCAAAATAATGCTCTTCTGTCTCGATCCAGGACTTCTCATATCCCTGGAGGAACAGGTTCACGGCTCTGTGCCTGAGAGTCAGAGAATCAGAATCAGGAATCACTGAGATCCTCACAGATCCAGGAGACAGCAGGTCCTCACCTGGGCAGGTTATATAGCGGTGCCATCCTGAAACAGGCCACCACAGCCCTCTTCCTCTGTTTGGACAGCAGCTTGTGCCACACTGCCTTCTTACTGCGCTGAGGATGCTCCACCTGCTCCAGCAAACACAGACACTATAGAAGCCCTCCATCGCTGGACAACTCTGTTAATACCAGCTCTAATCTGCTCAATACAACTATAATGATGAAGATATTAAACATGTGTGTGTCTCTGGAGCGCAGGGTCACATATAAACATTAACATCATGAAACTTTGAAACTTTGTTAAAATATATAAATAAGAGTCTGAATCAGTCTGTGATATTCTGACATACAGTAACCCCTCTGTAAGAAATGATGTAAATAAATCAAAGATTATTTAATTCCATGTATTAAGTGAAAACTGTCTTTTTTCAGTGCCTGAGATCATTAACATAAGCCCCGCCTACATCCACATAACAGCTCTTTCTCAGTGTTTAGGAACTGTCCTGATGATGACACCTGTAGTTCAACCAATCATCTGCATATGACAGTCTAGAATACTGTAGAATATGAGCCAGAGCGTCACTGGAGTGCTCCTGACCTGATCGAGGTGGAAGAGCACATGAGCGATGTTCAGGACTCTGTAGACGGTCTTCTGAGGGTCAGACGTGTCCTCGCTGCGGTTCGGCATGTCTTTGTACAGCGCCATCTGCCAGCGGATCGCAGGATCCTCCAGCTGCGCTCACACACACACACACACACACACACACACACAGCGTCAGCAGTGAGGAGCATGTGTGTTTTCATCACAAATGAAAGTTCATGCTGAAGCTGCAGGGTCCTAAATGCTGTGCTGTTTATTATGCAATGATTGACTCAACACATGATGATTCACCATTCTGATTTCACATTAACAACACTACAACTAGATCTTCTTACTGCTTGGACAAAAGTTTGAACATTAATCTCTTTATATGAACAAACTAGATTTCTTTTTACCCCTTTTGCAGATTATTTTGCTTGTATCAAGTAAGAAATCACTTAATTTTTACTAGTTTTTTCCTGAAAATAATAATTTTCACTTTTTGATTTAAGAATTTGTAGGTATGTTGGCTGAAAACAAGGCAAAGTAATTCAGAAATTTGAAGCAAAAGCAGAATGGTCTGACTTTATGTTGTGAAACTTTACTACATTAAACACATCTGAAGGAAACAGAGCTGAACGAGACGCAGATGCACTCTCTACCAGCAGGTGGTGCTGATGGAGCAGCAGATACAGCGTTTCCTTGGTTACCGCTGCCGTTACAAACACTATACAGAGGAGAAACTAAAAGAAATGAAATTTCTCTCAGAGTCAGTTCCTCTCAGAGATACACTAATATGAATGCACACCACCAGCTCTCTTTCCTGCCAAACATGTTATTTTCTGTGTTCTCTCTGTCTGGGGGGTGCTATCACAGACCTCCTTAAGTGCTGATCAAACACACAGACCAGGAAGACTCAGAAACCACCGATCGACCTCATGTGTAAGCATATGCGCTGAAAAATCATGTGTTCATCATCACTAACTGCACAGAAACGAAAACTGCCCCATGTTACCGAGTGAAGTGTGGATCCAGAGATAGATGAAGCTTTGAGAGAACTGATGAAAGACATCTATTGCAGCTTTGCTTTGATAATATTACTGAATAGTGCCATTTTCTTCAAAGCATAACTTTTTTTATGAAACCTACCTACATTCAAGTGTAGAGTAAGTTTGTTTGTGTTAAAAGTAGGCTAACTGTAGCGCAGAGAAGCGCTGTCGGTGATGAGATCCTCTGCTCTACTGCTCCTCTCACTCTTACCGGTTTACTGCATGTAAGCGTGTGTTTGCTGCGGATCTGGGCGTCTCTGTTCTTGAGAAGAGCTCTCGTGTGTTTAGAGTCCACAGACGAGGCCTTCTTCAGCTGGGGCAGGTTTGTCCTGGAGGGACGCCGGGTGATGTCCAGGGTGGAGGAGCGTTTGAGCAGCGCTGCGTGTTTGTGAGGGATTTCTGGACCCGTGGCTTTAGTCTGACCACTCTTTGTCCACTTTGAGAGGATGACGAGTCTCTTGACCAGCTTTCTGAAGTGTAACGCGCAGTACTGACGCATGCAGATGCACACATGAGGGACGAGACGGAGATGAGTTAGACACACACATGCAACAGCTCAGGGGTCAATGACATGTGAGGATGCAAAGGGCTGCAATAGGAAAAACCGTGCGGGGAATTTGTGTTAATTTTGGATTTATACTTTAAACAAAATGACTTTAATTCAGAAACTGAAAATATGTTCAGTAACCAATCTGTTTGTATTGTTTAATGATGTATATACATTTATTTAAAATAATATATATTTAAACAGATTTAAAGGCATTTTTAGGCATTTAAATTTTTCCCTCTTTGCTATATTGCAGCCATTTGCTAAAATCATGTTCATGTTTTTCCTCATTAATGTACACACAGCACCCCATATACACAGAAAAACACAGAATTGTTGACATTTTTGCAGATTTATTAAAAAAAAAAACGTCACATGGTCATAAGTATTCAGACCCTTTGCTCAGTATTTAGTAGAAGCACTCTTTTGATCGAATACAATCTTTTTGGGAAAGATGTAACAAGTTTTTCACACCTGGATTTGGGGATCCATTCATCTTTCCCTTGATTGCAAGCAGTCTTCCTGTCCCTGCAGCTGAAACACACCCCCACAGCAGGATGCTCCTCCACCATGCTTCACTGCTGGGACTGTGTTAGACAGCTGATGAGCAGTGCCTGGTTTTCTCCACACATACCACTTAGAATTACGGCCAAAAAGTTCTATCTTGGTCTCATGAGACCAGAGAATCTTATTTCTCAGCATCTTGGGAGTCCTTCAGGTGTTTTTATCAAACTCCCTGCAGGTTTTCATGTGTCTTGCACTGAGGAGAGGCTTCCGTCTGTCACTCTGCAATAAAGCCTCGACCTTGGCCAGATCTGTTCCTTGCCACAATTGTGTCTCTGAGCTCTTCAGGCAGTTCCTTTGACCTCATGATTCTCATTTGCTCTGACATGCATTGTGAGCTGTAAGGT
>JAUCMT010000065.1:1554009-1556509 GCA_032357475.1 Enteromius thamalakanensis
TACTTTTATACTGACCAAACGATATTTTCTGTAACAATTTACAAGAAGGTTTGTTAGTTAACATTAGTATTTGTCCTCACAATGTAGCATAACCAAGTACACATACACACACACACACACACACACATACACACACTCACACACACACACACTCACACACACACACACACACACAGTGACGCTGGCCTATCAAACACATCAGTGATCGCTGTGCTCAGGTGTTCAGGTGCTGCTCCGGCTAATTCTGCTATAATCCGTGTAACAGAGCTCAGATCAAATCCAGATTATCTGAACCTGCAGTAATCTCTCACAGACGGCTGTGCAGCGAACACACACTCATATATGATCGTCACAGACACACACCACGCTGAAGGACAGTCATGTGTGTAGCAGCATCCTCATCAGGACTGATTAAGACTGTTTATTCCCTGAACTCAGTTCAGTCCTGACAAACCAATTAACAGCCATTCTATCTGATCAGATTCAGCAAAACTACAACATGAGAGAAAAATGAATAAAAAACTGAAAAAATCATTTAAATTTGAGTTTTCTTGCATTACAGCCCACACAAGTCAATAATTAAACATAATGAAGGAAACACAAATGTCTTCGTGTATCATTTCAAACTGATATTTCATCTCTAATGATCTCTCCATATGTTGTGTGTATGAACAGGCTTATGGGTAATTCATATGGAGACACAAAATATATGAAATAATAACTGCAGTTATATGAACTACTACTTATACACATCATTTCAACCCAACTAAAGAAATGAGCTGAAATGTAAAAGGTGTTTTAATTCGGTTGTGATGTGTGTGTGTGCGTGTGATGTGTGTGTGTGTGTGATGTGTGTGTGTGTGTGTGTGAGACATCATTCACACTTTAGAATTAGCGTCTCAGCACACGCAAACACAGCCGCTTCAGATCACATGCTAGTCACCTGCACCTAACAACTGAACTGATGTGTTAGCAACCACTCAGAGCAGCTTAGCAACCGCCTAGCAACACCCCGGATACCGGCCAACAGACTCATGAAACAACAACTAACAAAAAAAAAACAACAACAACAAAAGAAGACTTGCTCTTATTTCCACATGCTCTCGTGAACTAAAGTTCATGATCAACATTTTATTCACTTTGTCACAAATAGTCTCAAACGTGTCACATTCAATAATGCCACCAGAAAGGGTCAGGCGATCATTATTATTATTAATCCACATGATTCATAAACAGATACATGAATATTATTTTAATAACCCTATTAAAAAAGCTGTCTTGATGTCACTCCAGAAAGGCATCTGTTTATTTTGTACCTAGCCTACAGCTAAGCATCTGTCAGACCCATCATTCCCTGCGATCAGACATCTGATAAACCCAAACACCGTGAATCAAGTCCCGCTCTACAGGAAGCATCCCGCACAAAAGACCAGAGCGCGCGAGTGGGAACCCTGTGCGGTAAAACCACGGTACTTCCTGAGAGCGCAGCAGCTGTGTGGAGCAGAGCCTGACGCTCGCAGAGTATTTCTGGACTCAAGTGCCTGGATCTCTATGAACACATGTAGGAGTAAGAGCAGAGTACTACACACACACACACACACACACACACTGCTGCTGAAGGGAAGCGTGTTCCAGTCGATGACAGCAGACGCTCACAGAGGAGGAATCCTGCTCATAATCACATCAGCTCTGATCATCCCAGCATCCAAATCAATGACAGCTTAATCCACTCAAACCAGCTCCTCACTGCATCACGGGCTGCTAGCACACATACACTCAACCTAAACTAGTTCCTGTTTCCTCTCCAGCGGAGCTCTAGTAGTGGATTGAGTGACTTGATTCCTCTCAGCAGAAGAGAGCATGACCTCACAGCGTGGGTGGAGCATCTCTGGAAACACAGCTTCATCAAACACACAGAAATCACATCTTGACCTCGCTTCAGTGTTTAATGGGTCATTATGGTTTATTTATTCCCTGAGCTGCATTAATAACTACTGTATAACCAGCTAACGATAACCTCGACCATATGAAGACTACAACAACACCTGTAGTGACAACTACAACAACAACTATAACTATAACCATAAAAATATCTCTACAGTGATAACTATACCATAACTATGTTCTGATTGGCTGTCAGTGCACCCGGATATAACGCTCCTTCTGAAAGCTTCTCTGTGTCGTCGCAGAGGATGATTATAAAAACGTTACGGTTACAGTTACAGATCCGTCCTTAATCTAGTTTCTGATGATCATATTCCAGCCTCAGCTGAAGGAAACTGTACTGAGGTCAGGGCAGCAGGACGTGTGTGTGTGTGTGTGTGTGTGTGTGAGGAGGCCTCAGAAGCTCTAGTTTGGCAGTAGGATCACTATAAATAGTGTACGTCTGCAGCGGTGCGGTGTGAAATCACTCTGTGCCTCATTACTCACGCCGTCCGCTGGCTTTATGTAGGCTGCTGCGACGCTAGGGGTCAAACTCTGAAGAACAACCGCAAAGTTC
>JAUCMT010000065.1:1561509-1565548 GCA_032357475.1 Enteromius thamalakanensis
ATAAGAGTCCATTCTCAAATATACATATACAGAAAACAGGTATTTTAAATTAAAATCATATTTCACAATATTACATTTTTTTCTGGATTTTTTATCTAATAAATGCAGCTTTGATGAGCAGAAGAAACATCTTTAAAAACCATTAAATATCTTACTGAGCCCACATTTTTTAAGGGTAGTGTACATGTATGTGTTTGTATTTACATACATATATTATGTAAACAAAAACTGTTATTTTGGATGTGATTAATCACTTGACAACACTATTATAAACACAAACATACATGAATAATCTTCTCAAATCTTTGTTTCTTGTGGACTGGTTATTAATGTGAAGTTTATCTCTGCTCTTTCAGTGAACTTCATCTCGCCACCACCTGGCCTAACCTGACCGAGGGGATCGTGGTGGACAACGATGTTTATTCGTAAGCTCCCAGAACACACTCATACACATGTTGGTTTTTGACTTTCCATAGGTGTTTCTACTGTACAGACTGTATGTGGTATTGCCCTACACTGACCCTACACCTAAACCTACCCCTTACAGGAAACTTGCTGCACTTTTAGAATTTCAAGCTTGTCAAAATTGACTAGTAATCCTATCTTCCCACAAGGATATAAAAACCTGTACACACACACTTACACACACACACACTAACACACACACACACAGCATTTTTGTGAAACAGACTTTTCGTGCTCCTTTC
This sequence comes from Enteromius thamalakanensis, assembly GCA_032357475.1. Lineage (NCBI taxonomy): Eukaryota > Metazoa > Chordata > Actinopteri > Cypriniformes > Cyprinidae > Enteromius > Enteromius thamalakanensis. The sequence continues at coordinate 1,562,217 of JAUCMT010000065.1, forward strand.
ATGATGAAAATAGCCCAGCGCTCTAATGACTTTTTTATAGGTCTGAGTAAGAGATGAATATTCATGAAGTAGTGTGTTTCGTCAGCTCCAGAGGAAGCTGTGAGTCTCAGGATTCTTCACAGCTCTGGAGACGAGTCGCTGCAGACTGAACGGATTGGCGCTGCATTATTTGACGCCTCTAGTTGAGCGCTGCATTAACACTCTGCTGTTTGTGGAGCTGATCAGCTCTTTCCTCTGAAGCAGGGCGAAAGCTTGTGAAGGAGATGAACAGAAGTGTTTTCTCGCTCACACTGACGTGATTCAACAGCCGTCACACTCTTTATTTAACTTTTGGTTACACTGCAAAAAAACATCAAGCCTTTATACTTACTGCTTTATAAACTCATGAATGCATTGCCCTCATAAAAAAGTAATGAAGTAGGTACATTTCCAATCTGTTAACATATTTACTGACAGATAACTCAATAAATTATAATTAAACTTTTTAATGAATTGTGCATAATGCACATTTCTTATTAATAAGTCTAAAGTGTTTTAATTTAACTTTTGATGAGGATTGCGTGATCCTTGAATGGTATTGGTTTTTTAAATGCAAGATATATAAGGTGTACATGAAGTATGCGTACAGTAGTTCCACCTCTGCATAACACATGATCTTGTTTATGCTAAACTGATGAAAATGAGTCAGAATTAGAATACTTTATGGTATCATTCACATTTGTTCAGACAAACACGTTTGACGCTGAAGCGTGTTCTGATTTTGTTTCTTCAGTGATCTGGATCCTCTCCAGGCTCCTCACTGGTCCGTTCGCGTGAGGAAAGCAGACAATCCTCAGTGTTTGCTGGGTAAGAGGAGACGCTAACACTAACATAACTCAGGCCTGAGAGCTGTGTGACTGATGTCTGGATCCTCAGGTGAGTTCCTCATGGAGTTCTTTAAGCTCTGCTGCCGGAAGGAGACGGCCGAGGAGATCCTGGGGAGGAACGTCAGCGAGGACGAAGGCAAAGGTCATTAAATATGTGCTCTGAATCAACTCTCTTTGTATAACACATGGCTTCTAAGCAGCTTCAGAGTCATACGTCTTAATGTTTCAGAATCAATACATTTGAACAACTTAAGAGTCTTCTATAGAAGATTCAGATCAGACCAGTGTTGATTCAGTTCGGTTCAGTAACAGCGCAGTCCTTCAGGATTCATTCTGAAGCCATCAGGGCTGATATAACATGAGTGTTCATGAACACAGAGTCCTTGTGAGGATGAACATCAGAACGGCTTGATCTTATGACAGTACAGTCACAATACTGGAAAAGTGTTGTAGTAATGTAACGGGTTTAAAACGATATTTCTGAACATTTAAATGCAGTAAAAAACTGTGTTTAATAATATCACTGAAGATGTTGTTTCTTTAGAGAACAGTGACATCTCTCAGGCGCTGTCCAAGCTGACCGAGCCCGCGGCCGTCCCCATCCACAAACTCTCCGTCTCCAGCATGGTGCACAGCGCCAGGAAACGCATCCGCAGACACCGACGAAACGAGGAGTCGCCGCTTAACAACGACGTGCTCAACTCCATCCTGCTGGTGAGGCATGCTGGGTATTTACAGACTCACTGTGAGGAGGATGCAGCTGAGCTTTACCAGTAATAGAAGACCCTAGACCACAAAATCATCTGAAAACTTACAACTATTATAAAAATCTGCATCTGAGGAAGAAAATCTCCTTTATAGTTGTTCAGATGAAGCTCTTAGTGAAGCGTATTGTGTGTTTTAGTCTGAGCTCGTGTCGGTGAACGGCTCTCCTGTTTAATTACCCTAAACGAGTCTGAAGTCATGGAGTCTGTCTCTCATCACTGATTATGAAAGCAGGGTATTTATATAGTGGACCAAACAACATCCCTCTCAGTATAATCACACGCTATTAGAAGATATCATGAAGTTGATCGTTAGGAGTCATCATGTTTCAGTCACATGCCGGCTCATAGGTGTGTGTGTGTGTGTGTGTGTATCAGAATCAGAAGAGCTTTATTGTCAGGTATGGTTGCACACAGAATGAGTTTGACTTGACAGCAGCTGCTTCCAGAGCTATAGCTGGGTATCGCTTAAATAATTCTGATTCCACACCGGCTCCTGAACGATACCTTTTTCAATACCACTTTAATCAGGGTTAGGGTTAGACATTTATACAGACTCTAAACCTCATCTCCTGAGACAATTTATTTAATGCTGGTGTAAATGATATAAATAACATAAGGTCTGGTCAAACACACTGACTAGTGCTGCAGTCTTATTAGCTCACTGACGCTGATGAGATTAACCCCTTCAGGGATCCGAAGGACAAGACGTGTGTTGATACAGCCCTATCCAGAGCAGACACAGCTTTAAGACCTGCACAAATAAAATGAATGCCTTTTTGTGCAGGTTCGGGCAGTGTCTGTAGAACCATATTAAATCTATAAAAATTCAGATTCAGACGTTTTCATAAAAACAAAAAGTGATACACCTTTTACATTTCAGTCTCTAAACAACTTTAAAGTAAAAAGTATTAATTAAATTAAAAAAATGATATATCTCTGGATCAAACATTATTTGTTCTCCAGACATTCCTCTTTAAACGTGTAGAAGTATCATATTTGGTTTTTGACTGCTGAACATGTGTACATTTGAATGATTTACGCCTGGAACTGTATTAAAAACAGCAGCTGTACAGTATTAAACAGGAGTGCAGTAATGCAGCAGAAGAGCGGTGTAACATCATCAGGTGGGAGGTTTGTGGTCAGCATCATATAACTGTGTCTGTGTTTGTCCATCAGTATCTGTTCCCGGACGCCGCTCTGGATAAAGCAGACTGGAGCGAAGTCAGATCCCCGCAGGAGCCGGCCCGAGAGTCGGAGGATTACGTGAGTGTGTGTCTAAAGCGTATCGGAGGATTGAGATGTGTGTGTGTGTGTGTGTGACCCTGTTCTCCTGTCAGCAGCTCCTCTATAACCAGCTGAAGTCGGCTCCGGGGGACAGTCTGACCTCTCGCCTGGCCCTGTGCGTCTCTATGGTCAACTTCCATCACGGAGGGGTGCGAGCCGTGGCTCATCTGTGGCAGGAGTTTGTGCTGGAGATGCGTTACCGCTGGGAGAACAACATCCTGATCTACGGGTCAGAGACGCTCATTACATACACTCCGCTTTAAACGCTGCACTCTAATGGCACTTTTCCACTGCATAGTACGGTACGGTACGGTTCAGTACAGCTCACTTTTAGGGGGTTTCCACTGGGAACAGTACCTGGTACCTGGTCCTTTTTTTAGTACCACCTCAGTCGAGGTTCCAAGCGAGCCGTACC
>JAUCMT010000065.1:1604183-1620656 GCA_032357475.1 Enteromius thamalakanensis
GTGTGTGTGTGTGTGTGTGTGTGTGTGTGAATGTGCTTACACACCCTCATCAGCGTCTCACTACATCACCTTCATATCCAGAGTCATCAGCTTTTAATATTAAATTTGAGAAGACCTGCTGTCAAATACACACCAATACCACTGAGTTTGTAAGTGTGTGTGTGTGTGTGTGTGTGTGTGTGAGTGTCTCACCCGCTGGCAGTGTGAATGTGACGAGATCTGTCAGGAAGTAGCAGTTGAAGTCTCCCTTGCGCTGGTGCAGTGATGAGCTGATCTCTCTGCGGATCTGTTCTGTCAGTTCAGGACAAACCATTGCTGGGATGCATTTAACGGCCCTCTGAGAGACCTGCGACACACACAAGCCTTCAGACACACTTCCACATCATCAGACGCACGTCTATCACCCAATCAGAAAGCACTCACACACACACGCTCTCTTACACACACACACACACATGCTCTCTTACACACACACACTCTCGCTCTCTGTGGCTCACACTTTCACACACACCTCGGTCAGCAGGATGGCCAGCATATCCTGTCTCTGGAAGCGGATGGCGAGGTGCACCAGAGTGAAGCCGCTGTCGAAGGCTGAGGGTCGATTGAGCAGACGCACCTCATCAGAGGTCAGCTGACGAGCGATGTCTTCTCCTGAGGACTTATAGGCCTCCACCGCTGATAGATTTCCTTCGACTACCCCTGCACACACACACACACACACAGGTTAGTCCTGTTTCACTGAAGAAACACATCTACACCAGGAACTTCTCTAAATGTGACATGTCTGCACATCAGTTACTAATCAGTCACGGAGAGTCGTTAGCGGTTTATGGAGTTCTGAAGTGATCGAGGGCAGTGTCTGAAGTGGTCAGTCCACTGAAATGAGACGGCAGCTGTCTGAAGATCTTCACATGCCAGACTGACCCAGAACACGAGCACACACACACACACGCGCGCTCTTCTGAATCGGTGTAAAGGTCACCGTCGCTCGTGTGTGTTTACTTGTTGATCTGCTGCAGGATATTTATACACCATCTGAGTGTTTCCAGCTGATAGAATGATGGCAAATATTAGATACTGACTGAGGTGAAAGATTTAAACATCCACTCAGAAGATTTGTGTGTTTATAATACATTATTACTTATTTAATGTCAGGCCGGCTGCATAAATCTTTCTTTAAGAGCGGTCACAGTTTTTTAAAATTCAGTTACATAAAAATTTATAAATTACAACAGGTAATGATAATGTGTAATGATATAAGCAATATTTAATATTTGTTGTATTAATCCACTGGAAGTATTAAAAACATTACACATTCTAAACCTTCAAGAATAATAAATGATGAATAATAAGTAATATCAGTACATCCCATGTTTCCTAATGAATGCAATGCCGGTCACCGTGGATAAAAACATCCGGCAAAGGCACGAACACAAACGAGGCAGCTGTGAAATTAAATCCCTGGCAGAGCGCTTCTGTAAGTGTGAGTTTTTCCATAAATCTAGTGAAACACTGAAGGTCACGAGTCACGAGCATCAGCTTAGACAAAAGACAATAGAGTGACATCATCACGATGACATCACCGCAGCCAGACCGCTGGAGTATCTCAGACGCCGTCACTCTGACCTCTGACCTCTCCTGAACACAAACACTCACAGAAACCACAAGCTCTCACAGGACTAGAAACACACAATCCTCCCCAGAGGATCACTGACAGTGTCATGTCAAGGACTCGGTGTCCAATGCTTACTTTTTAATAATCAGTTACACTTTATTTTGATAGTCACCTTGAGACAGTTTACTAACTGTTAGTAACTTTGTAACTACATGTCTACTAACTCTCAGACTAGACCGTTAGGGTAGGTTCAGGGTGAGAAGAATAAGAGACTGAAGAGTCCATCTCAGTAATTCTGATTGGCTAATGTCCCTTCATTGGAAACAGTATCAGTGCCCCCTCACTTATGTTTTGACAACATAATTAAAATAAAAGCTCATTTGCAGACAACGCATCATGAAATCCTGTGGTTTGTGACAGCTCTAGCACATATCTTTGGTGTTTTAATGCTACAAATAACTCTTTCCAAAGATTTCAGGCAGATTTGATTTCTCAAGTCATGACCCTTTCAAAGCTGGAGCAGAAGTGCTTCTGGTGTACTGCGATATTAACAAAGCATAATAGCTGGATATTTTCTATAACGATAATATTTATTGTGCTGGTGCTTTAAGGTTTTGGTCTTCTTTGATATTCAGTGTGATGATCGGTTCATGCTGATAGAAATTAATCTTATTTAAAGTTTCAACTGACTATTCTTTATTTTGTACCATGTTACACAGCGCATGAAAATCCTGGAGAGTCTAGAAAATAGCAACTTTTCATTTTATGTTCATCTTAGTACATGATATGAGTCAAGTTTTACATGGAAACACCTAAATATCAAAACTCTGATCATTTTTGATGGAGATGCTAACAGTCTAATCAGATCTATGCTAAAAGTGCTACCGTCAGACCCAGAGATCTGCTGAATGGAATCAAAAACAGTCAAACTCAACCGTTTAACTCATGAGCCTATTTCCAAAAAAAGTGTCGTGTTCCTGTAAGGTGAGTAAAGAGGCACTCACCAGCGCAGGCGTTGAGAAAGAGCCAGTCTGTTTTCCTCATGCGGTTCTTAATCTGTTTGAGCTTCTTGAAGTCTATCTCGATCTCCTCTTTGCCGCTCTGAGCTCCAGCGGCCAGCTCGATCTGCAGCTCCGCCTCAGGTTTAGAAGAGCAGGGTGAGTGCCGCTGGGCCCCACCACACACGCCCCGCGCTCGGCCCCGGTCCCTCTCGTTAATCACAGCCAGGGGCTGGTCAGGCTCATCGCTGGGTCTGGGGTGGTCACACACCACGCAGCGGGAGGACTTGGGCCAGTTCTCGTAGGTGCAGCCCGAGCAGGTCCAGCACTGCACTCGTGTGTTGAGCCGGTTCCGGTCATTGTATTCCTCGCACGGATCCACTGGAGGCCCGGTGCCGGACGTCTGTGGGGTCTCTGTGGAGCTAGCCAGGCGCTGCCGGACACTGCGGCACTGGGTGCAGCGGATTGCTCTAGGCCAGTTCAGGTAAGTGCACACCTGGCACGACCATTTTCCGCCTTGCTCGGAGGACTCGGCTGGGCGTACGCGGGGTCGGGCGCTGGAATCAGGGCAGATGAGCATGCTGTCGTTGCACACGGGGTCAGTCCTGTATCCGGCGCCACTTGGGCACAGTTCCTCTGTTATGATGGTTCCACTGGGCTTCTGCGCCCGGCACATGGTGCACTTAATAGCAGACGGCCAGTTCTCATACGTGCAATACTCACAAGACCACTTCACACACAGCTCTGTCATGATGGGTCAAGCTAGCTCACTCACTCACTCTCTCTATCTCACACTCCGTCTCTCACTCTCCTACTGACACACTCGCTCACACACACTCACTCACTCTCACACACACACACACACACACTCAACAACACACACTTACATCAGGGTCACACATTTGGTACGGAGACAGCCAATCTGTAAACACAAGATAATATGAAATTAATATGTCAGAAATCCACAACAGGATGCAAAAAATTCACTCTTAATATACTTTCCAAAAACATTACCAATTGTAAAGTCACTGATGTAACATATGAGACATATGACAGAATTGACAGTATTAATATTATTGACACCAACAGTATTGATTGTATTGGTGTCATTAGTAATGTTTGTAACTGGAAGTATTAAGGTTATTAGTGATCTTTATAAGTGACGTTATTATTATTAGCGATACTTAAATTTCATAGTAAATGTTATTCGTACTGATATCTTACAGTATTAAAGTTATTAGATATACTCATATCTAGAAGTATTAATGTTATTAGTGATAATTCACAGTAGTCATATTATTTGTATTATTTATATCCCACACTGATGTTATTAGTGATCATTCAATATCTCACATTATTCATGATTTTTGTGACACTATATCTAATGGTATTAATATTATGAAACTTGCTCCTCAAAACTTCTCACAGTACTGTTGGTATTAATGTTATTTATTGCTGATACTGTTTTTTTTACTGTACTGACACAATTATTATTAGTGGCAATATAAATATTATTAGTGATCCCCGTTTCTCACAGTACTGACAGTATTAATTAATGTTATTCATGACAGTATTTTTGTTGTTATTGTTATTTGTAACAGAATTATTGTGATCAGTGAAAGCATTAATGCTATTAGTGACAGTATTATTGTTATTAGTGATGGTATTAAAGTTATTAGTGACAGTATTATTCTTATTAGTGACGGTATTAAAGTTATTAGTGACAGTATTATTGTTATCAGTGAAAGTATTAATGTTATTAGTGACGGTATTAATGTCTTCAGTGACAGTATTATAGTTATTAATGAAAGTATTCATGTTATTAGTCACAGTATTATTGTTATTAATGAAAGTATTAATGTTATTGGTCACAGCTCTAACAGTGTAACGTTACCTGACACCCATATGTCACACAACAGATGTTATTACTAATATCTCGCAGCACTGACAGTGTTAATGTTCTTACTGGCAGTCGTCTCTCTCATCACTGACACTGCTATATAAATTCATCAAAGTATTAATACTCGGACACACATATTCCTGCCGAAGCTTGTAAATACTCACGTCGCTCCGCTCGCAGCTGCTCATTAAAGACCTCCGTCTGTCTTTTTAGTTGTTATTCGACATCCATTGTGTTCTTTAATCTCTAAACTTTATAGCTATCGTTAAATAGTGTTTTTATGTCGACGAATACTGTTTCTAATCTCTGAATGTTGATTTAGATGCGGATTTAATGGCGGCGCTGACAAAATAAAAAGGACCAGCGTCTCTCGCAGCGTCACGCGCACGTGATCAAACGCGCCGCCGCTGATTGGACGGTTCCACCGCACGCGAAAACTAGCCCTGTTCATTTCTACATGTTAAAAACATTACATTATAATTATAATTAATTATAACTGAAATAAAAATAAATATAATCACAATAACGCATCCTTCCAATATTAAAAAATAATATACCAATAATATACAATTGTTTTTACATTCACTGGTTTCTCAGAAAGGCGTGGTAGTTGGGTTAATTTCCAGAGAATGAGAGATCAGCACAAATATATTTCTTGCTCCCCTTTTAGCAAAACACAAACCCTTTGATAGTATTTTAATACTTTTGAAAAAAAAAGTGGGTGGGACTTGAAAGAGACTGATAATCAGTCAGAAGAGAAACACACTAGTGTTTGGGTGAACTATTTTTTCATGTGATACAAAGGTTTCTTTGTAAATTATATTATATTAATTATTACAAAATTATAGTGTTATAAATGTAAAGACATATTATACAAATTATATTTATATATAAACTTTGAAGGATATACGATGCTGATGACCATTAAACGCGTCATCGCAATCTCGTGACAAGAAATGACAAGAAAGACATAACTTAAATATTTAACATACAGCTTCAAATTAAGAGAAATCTGAAAATGTAAAAGTGGGTATAAAAGCAGACGAGAGACAAAGAGTATAGAAGTACACTCTTTGCGAAAGATTGTCAGTAAGGGCAGGAATTCCACGCCCATATCTGTGACGTCACCCAACATGGCGGCCTACTTGAGCCGGTTGCACCATGTTTCTCTCCAAGTCTCAAACGTGGATAAAGTCGCTCACGAGCTCGTGTCCCGGTTCCAGTTTAACGTGTTCGCGGCCCGACTGACAGACCGAGCAAAGCAGCTCGCGCTCTGCCGGGGCTCCGCCGTGTTCTTGGTCAACGAGCGGAGGTTGAATGGACATCAGTCACGTGAGCAGTGTCTGCACGGAGCCGACGCGCACTATCCGGTTGACACCGTGAGTGACGTGTGCTTCGAGGTGGAGGATGTGGAGAGTGTGTCCGCTGCGCTGCGGGACCGGACTTCGTGCGACTTTCTCCAGCCGCCCACAGAGCTCCAAGATGACCACGGTCTGGTCCGATTCTCCGTGGTCCGCTCTCCGGTGGGTAACGTGTGCCACACGCTCATTGACCGCTCCCGGTACCGGGGGCTCTTCCTGCCGGGCTTCCATCAGGTCGGCTCGGGCTCCCAGACCGCGGGCCCCTCTCAGTGTCCCATCACGCACTTCGACCACATCACCTTCGCCTGTCCCCGCGGCAGCTCGGCGCCCATCAGCCGCTGGTACCGCGACACCCTCGGCCTGCGGAGGTTCCTCATTCACAGGTGTCACATCTAGGTCTGAGTGCAGTGACAGAATGATAAACGGTAGTGGTTCAAAGAGTTAAGTTTGCGTCCAGGTCATGGGTTCAGTTCCCAGTTATTGCGCTATTGATCTGATGTCTGCTGAATGCACTACACGCTGCTATGGAGTAAAGTGTCTGACAGATGCATAAACGTGAATACTTTAAATAGTTAATTTAGTTTATGAGTTAGATTACCAAGAAGGAAATGCACTGTTAAAATGTAATAAAAAAAAGAGTCTCATCTGTTCACTGTATTTTAAAATATACAGTAAAATTGTGAAATAATATTGCATTGTCAAACATCTGTTTTCTGTATGTGTTGAAAAGTGTTATAACTGCGCTTCCAAATATTTCTGTGGAAAATGTAATACACTAATATTCAGAAGACTGGGGTCCATCAGTTTTTTTGCTTTTATTAATCAATGAAGAATACATAATGTTACAATAGATTTTTATTTAAAATAAATGCTGTTCTTTTGAGCTTTCTATTCATTAGGGAATGCTAAAAAATAAAATGTATAATTTTTGCACAAAAACACAAAACAGCAGCACAAGCATTTATAATATTGCCTAAATAAGTGTGTGCATTAATCTTTAACTACCTCCAATCTGCATCAGCTGCATTAATGCAGATTTAAAATCACTATTTAATGATAAAACCTCAAGCTGCTGATTTTGTGAAACTAGTCAGATATTGTCACTCATGACCTGTTCTGTGCAGGAATGAGGATGTGGATGAGGGATATGTGCTGAAAGATGATGGGATCGGGCTTCGACTGACGGCTATGGAGTACTGGAAGTGCAGCGAGTCTGGGATCACTCTGCCCTTCAAAGATGAGAAAGAGCCTGACTGCAAGTTTGTGATGGCAGAGTCTCTCCCTGAGCAGGGTATGAGAGCACAGATTCTTTACATGTAGTCTGATGTAGATCTATTGATGTCATGTAATCTCAGGTTAATAGCCCTGTGTGGTGAGAGAGTTTCAATAACTAACCCGCATCCACAGCTATCGGTTCCTAACAGAGGCTTACTTTCAGGCCCGAACCAGGTAGACACGTTCCTGGATCAGCACCGAGGCGCAGGGATCCAGCACATTGGGCTCTACACCGAGGACATCGTGAGGACGGCTCACACTCTGAGTCAGGCTGGGGTCCAGTTCTTCTCTCCTCCGCCTGCGTACTACACCGAGGTCAGTTCTGTCCGGCCGGACACTCTCAGGACAAGGCTTATTTAAAAACTATGTGACTCGTCAAATTGAAGTGAACAGCAGGACTGATGTTTGCTAATGTAGGCCAGAGATACTGATGTTTGTGACCCTCGTCCATTAGATTGATACATTAACTGAAAGCTGAATGAATCCTCTCTCCACTGATGTCTGGTGTGTTAGGATCGGACAATATTTGAAAATCTGGAATCTAAGGGTGCAAAAACATCTAAACCCTGAGAAGATCAGCTTTAAAGTTGTTCAAATGAAGTTCTTAGCAATGCCTATTGCCTATTTTGATGTATTTATGGTAAAAAATTTAGACAATATCTTCACAGAACATGATCTTTTCTGAATATTTTAATTATTTCTGGCATCATAAAAGAAAACTGGATAATTTAGCCTCATACAGTGTATTATGTGTTGCTGCGGTGGTTTCATCAGTTTCCCATTCTCCTGGGTGCACAAACTGCAGATTATATATTATTGTATTATGTATCATTATAATATATGATAATATTAATTTATGAATTTATTGTGATCGGAATCAGCCGTGAGAAGGACTTGATTATCATTGAAAATGTTTCATATTATAAATAAGTGTAAGAATGTTTCTCTTAGATTGTTGTGCTCATTATATTAGGTTAGGTCAGTTTTATATCGGAGTATTGCTCTGCTCATAACTCAGGTGGGGAAGCTGGGGGAGATCGAGGCGGCGGGTCATGACCCCCACACACTGAGTCAGTACGGAGTTCTGCTGGACACGGACATCCACTCGGACAGACCGGTCACTGACGGCCAGCGGTACGACTCTATCACTGACATGTTCATGATTTTGTGCCATGTTTTTATGTTTAATATTATAGATCTTATTGTGCGTTTATGTTCTACAAATACAAGGGTACTTGTATATTATGTACAATATATTGTAATAGGTTTATTTTTCTTCCATTAAAACATTAGATATTAGCTAGACATTCAACACTTGAGACACTAAAGTCTCTAAATACATAAAGAGAATAATGTCCAGTTACAGTATTACTAGAGATGTGGGATCAGTGGAGTGTCTCTCCGTCCATCAGTTAACATCTGGAGAAGACAAGATTAAAAGAGGATACAGACACACATATTTTGATTTGTACGGTTTTCTCTCCTGATTCAGACCATTTCGCTGCAGAAAGAGTTATTATGGACTCCATTTGGGTTAAAATCATCTTAATGCTGTATTAGTTTGATCTTGTGTCTCCTCCAGATGGTAACTGATGGACTGGAGTGCTGTGGATTATTCTGATGTTGTTATCAGACTCTCATTTTGACGGCACCCATTGACTTCCATTACTGAGACACATTTCTACAAACTCCTCTGGGATGACCAGATATTTCAGTTTGAATGATCTTCAGGTGTTTATGCCTGACTTGTCTCCTTTCACAGGTATCTGCTGCAGGTCTTCACCAAGCCCATTTTCGGAGAGGACACCTTCTTCCTGGAGCTGATCGAGCGCAGAGGTGCCACAGGCTTTGGCGAGGGGAACATCCGTGCGCTCTGGAGATCTGTTCAGGCCTACATGGAGAACGAAGAGCATCAAGAGCCGGCGCAAGAAGAGCTGACCTCACAGAGACTAAAATACAAACCTACGAGGAACACTCGACTCCAGCTTTAGGTTTAGTGTCTGCGGTGTGATCAGGAGCTGGTCTGTCCTTTATACAGGACTTTTATGAGGTTAGACTGTAACAGTCTTCAGGGCACTTAATAAGATACTTAATAATCAGCCTTTATTTGAAATGTATATGTTGTATTTATTCAGTATCCATATATATTTAACTGTGACGTCTACTGTAATACAATGGACTGTATTTTCACTTAAAATATTTGATTTGGACAGTATTTACAGTGAAATATCTGTAATCTGTGTGCTTCTGTCAGACAACATCATGACGTCTTTCTGTTCTTTTTTTTATCTCCTCGCAGAGTTTGTGGTCATGTTTAATTTGTATAAAGTCCAGTTTGAAGGTGTTTGCAAACAAAGCCTCATACTGAGACACTTGTGACAACTAGCCCCGCTCTCTGATTATGTACTGTTACTCTGTCAGTATTTAGCGGTGTGAGCAGTGAGCAACAAATCCTTTTGAGCTTTCATGCTAGATCATCTATTTTTTCTCAATCACTGAATAAATAAATATTTTGTGTCTAAAGGCATTCAGATGTTTTGTCACTGCATGTGCAGCAGTTCTCCTGTAGATGGAGTTTCAGATCTGTTTCCGGTTCTTGAGGGATGTGGGAGCTTTTTTCCACAACAAACCCAAACCCAGTAACTAACCACACAGGGTGTGGAACTTTCCAAAAACTCAACAAGCTTCATTATGAGTCTGAGGCTCCAAATAACAGCTAAAGTTACATAATGAGCAGTATTTCCCCTTTCACTCAACACGTTTGTGCTGTGTTTTATTAAGATGTTTGTTCGGTCTACTAGAGATGATTTATCAAGAAGAAAAACTATTAAGGCACCAGATTCTAATATAGGTTTCCTATGATCATAATTAATTATCATAAAAACTAGAACACATTTGTCACAGTGCATAACCGTGATAATCATATAGTGCAGACAAAATAAGATTAAAAGGATCAGTCACAAAACCAGGCCTTTCCTTTATGCATCTTTATATTAAACAGTATCTCTTCCTGTTTGGAATATGTTATAGTGTGTCTGCTACCAATTCATCAGAGTACCCTACTGTCTTCCTTTCTTTCGTTAGACAGATGTCACACACTGTTTTAGTGCGAACTCGTTGATAAATTAGTTTAATTACGCAGTTAATCATAGATGAGGCAAACTTTCCGTGTTGTGATGTGATGCGTGTATTGTGTGCGGCGTTGGGCGAGTCCATTCAGACGCGGGGGGTGACGCTTCTTCACTGTAGACTAAATATGAACCAGAAGCACGTGTATCTTGGTCAGGACTCGTAACGGATGCGTATATACCTGTACGGACCGTGTTCTCTCTCAGGTGAAGGTGTTTCTGGTGTGTGTTGTGTGTGTGTTGTGCTGTCTTCGGGTTCCGCGTCCCCCCACATCTGTGTCTGGGAGTGAGCGGTCCGCGCTGAAGCGGCTGCGGCGGGATGAGCGGCGGATGCACGCGTCGCGCGCGGGGATGAGGATGAACTGAACGGCTGTGTTTACCGATCCGGCGCGCCGCTCGCTGTCCCGTGAGTATACCGCAAAAGCACGGATCAAACTACAGTATGATTCATTATGTTCGCGGGGGTTCGCGCGCGTCGATGCGCGTGAATGAGTTTCCCGCGACGCTCGCGGACATTAGTAGCTTTTGTTCCCAGAGAAACTCTCGCACGGACACCGAAGGAAAGTCGGTCGGAAACTCCGGTGCACGGGGATCGTTAAAAAACAAAGATCCTAAACGCGAACCGACGATCAGAGTTAAAACCCTAACTGGGAACTGAAAACTCCTAACTAACTAACGTTAGTAAACTTCAGTCACGAGCTGTGAGGAGTATTTCCAGTTATTCAATTAGTTACTCCGTGTTTCAGAGTGTTCAGTATATACGAGTATTCTTTCTTTGACAAGTAACGTTAGTATTTGTAAGTATGCTGTATTTCAAGAGTATTCAGTATTTTGAACTATGTTTATATACATATTTTAAGAGTATTCAGTATTTTAGAGAGTATTACATATTTGGAAAATGTTCGGCGTTAACAGTTCGCAGTATGTTGTTCAGTAATTTTACAGTACTCAGTATTTTATCAGTATTCCATATTTTAAGAGTTTGCATTATTGTCGAGTATTAATTGATTCAGAATGTATTTAAAGCCTGTGCTTTTTTTGAGCATTCGGTACTAATTTTAAAGACTTATGCCATTGTTTGAGTATTAGGTTTTTATTTTATACACATTTACATTATATATTAGGATGGAATATGACCCACGTTTTAAACCATGTTTTTCTTACATGCCCTTGCCATTTTCTCAGGCTTCCGAAAGTTAATCTCGAACATTCAGAACTCTTCAGAATTCTTCCTATTTTAAGAGTATGTAGTATTTGGCATGTTTTAGAGTGCTCAGTATTTTAAGAATGTTCTGTATTTTCAGAGTATGTGGTATTTTAGACACTGTTGTATTTTTAGAGTATTCTGCACGATTGAAGGATTGCGTGTGGAGTAGTATTGTGTTGAATATTATTAGAGGAAACCTGAGTTCTGAGTGATGATGTATGAACTAAAGCAGCTCTGGAGTTTCTTGCAGATTGGGTTTATCTAGTCATCAGCACGATACCAGCTCGTTAGCTGGGATCAGGCCGTATGCAAATAAAGGATTTTCACTTTCTCGCAGATCAGCAGAGAAGATGCTCCGTCACTGCCCAGGTATCTGAAGAATCATCTGCTGTTGTGCAGTGAAGTGCTGCGATGTGCAACGCTTGAGTTTTTCCTGCAGTCGCTGCTCTGAGTATGTGTTTGTGTTTCTCACCTCCAGCCGTCATTTTCCGCTGAACTCTGCAGCGCCCGCAGTTTGTGTTTCACGGTAAACGGTGAGTCTGTTCTCACCAGAGCGGCCGGCGGAGGCTCAGCTTATTGAAAAGTGTTGACTGGCTGTGTTTACAGAGCCGTGTTTGTGTGCTCGAGGAGCAGGGCGACATTTCCCAGGGCTAATTCATTTCCTATTGAAGGGAATTGTTTCGGTTAATGTTTGTGGTGAATAGCTGGGTGTATCTGGGTGATAGACGTCACATTGTCATTGTTAGACATCGGATAGAGAATGCAGAACAGGTTTTACTGTACCTTTGACACAAAAGAAGTTGATTTTGACCTTAACCTAACCAATGTTGTGCACATTGAGACACTTTGTGTTTAAATCCCTTCATTGGTGATTTCCACACTCGCCCTCAGCCGCTGTGTGTGTTTGTGAAACACTGGTATGAAATATTCACACATTTAAATTATGCTTTCTTCTATTATTTTGATCTTTTCATTGCTTAGGGTTATATTTTCCCACATATTCCAAGCTTGGGAAATATTGTATTTTTTACAGTCATGCCAATAAAGCTATTTTCAATAGAAATAAAGTTGTTAAAACAAACTTCAGACACAAGGTTAAAAAACGGATTTACTGATGAGTTATTCCGTATTTTTGAATTATTCAGTATTTTATTATACTTCATATTTATTTAGGAGTGCTCTTTCAGTTAGAAATGCATAATATTTTTAATTTAATACAGTGTTTCAGTATTTTGGAGTATTATGTATTTTAGGATCATCCAGCATTTCTTTCTTTTTTTATTTAATATGCAGTATTTCAAGAGTATTCAGTATTTTGGAGTATTACATATTTTAAGAGCATGCATATTTTACAATACTTAGTATGTTGGAGTACTCTTTCTGAAGTATTTAGTATTTATAAGTATGGAGGGTTTCAATAGTATTCAGTATTTTTGGGGTTTTACATATTTTAGAGTACTCCGTGTTTAGGAGTACCATTTCCTTTAGAAGTATGTAGTATTAGTAAGTATGCTGTACTTTAAGATTAATGAGTATTTTGAAGTATCTGGTATTTTAGCATGCTCTGTATTTAAGAGCACTCTTTCTTTTGGAAGTATGTAATATTTTTAAGTTTCTATAGTATTCAGTATTTTGGAGTATTACACATTTTAGCACACTCTGTATTGTAAGAGTCAAATGCCAGAGTTAGGGTTAGGGTTAAGTTTTCAGCGTTTGCTGTATTTTGAGGGGTGTTTAGTATTTTATGTATGTCCTGTGATTGAAGTGGAGTGGTTTCAGATGGTACTGCATGAGTGACGTGGGTCACTGAAAGGCCTTTGGACTTCAGGCGTCCTGTGATTACACCTTTGTCGTGCTGCAGTTGTGTTTTGATAACTAGGTCACGTAATGCATGTGGCCATAAACGCATGCACCGCAGTGGAAGTTCCCTAATGAATCACAAGATAGTTTTATGAGTCCGCTGACTTTCAGTTATTGGCAGTTCCATATTTTCATAGTGTTGACATCAGACTCTTAGAAGGGAAGTGCTTCATAAGATCATGAGCCGACTGGAGATTGACAAAGTAATCTGTGACGAACAAACTGATGACTGCGGTGAAGCTGTAGAGTAAAACTGTGAAAGAGGGTTTCGGCTTTTCTCATGCATTGAAAATAGCTGAAGACGGATAAAAAAGGTGTCCTGTACTCCAAGTCCCTGAATTCACATGACTGACTGAAATTCAGCCACCCCCTTTTATTGCAGCTCCAAGATGTGATGTCTGAATCTCAGATGCGGCACAGGTTTTATTGTTTTGATACTTCATGCTGCAGTTAACTCATTTTTAGAGCACTCGTTCCGTGAAGAAAAGCGTGATGAACCTTCTGCTAAACTTCTCCTTTTGTTTTTGTGTGTGAATGTCGTGTAGTACACGTGATTTGTGACGGCTGTGAAGCACTGGTGCTCAGGTGAGCGTGTGTTTGTGATCAGCGAGTGTCTGTCGGTTTGTGGCGAGTGCATGAATGCTGGCTTTGTGCACCTTTCTGTGCAAATGTGGGTTATAGCCTGGTAACAATTTAACCAGCGCTCTGTTAAACGGCCCGTTTCCAGATGAACTTACAGTAAAATGAACTTGTTTATTGACGCTTCACCTTTGCTGAGAAGTTAAGTGAATGTGAGCTTTACCCTAATGAGAAGAGACGGTGTGTCTTTGTGTTTATGTTAAGCGGTCTGGCAGCTGTGTCCCATGAACGCATTCGGTGAGCATTCTTCCCCTTTTCTTGTCCTTTGCCCTACTGTTGTGTAAGCTACCCAAGCGTCTCTGTAGGGCTCTATCAAATATGGCTTTCTTTTCTTATTTTTATTTTCCTCTGTATTGGGTAATTAAATTTTTCTGGTTATCGATGACGGCATAAAACAATTTTATTTATCTTTTAAATATTAACAAATAAAGCAACTTTAAAAACATTTTTTTTAATTAAAATTAAAACGTGGAAGAAATGTTGTGTGATTATGCCTTAAAGTAAAATAGTTTTATTAATTTTATTAATACATGAACATTCTGCCATACAATGTCCTTTTGTTTTTGAAACGCAAGCGTCACAGTCCTTTGAAAACTGATATGGTTAGGAACTATACTCTCATTCCGGCGTGATAATCTTGGGTGTCATCAGTGCAGCAGACACCAAGATATTACACAGCACCTGAAATTGCTGGGAATATTTTCAGGAGCAGCATGATATCACTGCGCTTCTGCAGTCATGGTACAGCAGCAAAGTTCATTCATTATTACTCTGGAATGAGAGTATAGTTCCAGATCAGCCGAGAAATCACACCTTTTCTTTTTCCGTCTGTATTGGTTCATGATGTAACCACAGAAGAGTTAAGCTTTAAATAGGAGAAATATCATAACTCTTTGATCATTCTTGAGCGAGATGCTAACGGTCTAATCAGATTCAGTTATATATGCTAAGCTATGCTAAAAGTGCTACCGCCAGACCCAGAGATCAGCTGAATGGATTCAACGGTAAAACTCAACTGTTTTACTCGAAGGTTGAGAGTGGGTGAAAATGAGCCTAAATAGTGGAGTGTTCCTTTAATTCATCCATAGTTGGTCAAATTTTGTGACTTTCCGTGGTATGCAGTAGTTTTTTTTATGCCTGTGTTCTGTTTTTCTGTCTGCTTTTCCGCGTCACTGAAATCATAGGGTCCTAGCTCTGGCGGTGAGGCCTGTAAACTCTTGGCTTTCGCTCGCTGTTTGGTTGGAGTTCATGTGTTTCTCAATTGGCTCTGTGATGTTTGTGTTGCCACAGAGCGGCCGGCGGTCACTCCTCTCCCGCTAGTGTAGTTTAGTTTGGCCTGAAGCGCGAGGATCGTCAGCTCACAGGATGAAATGCCTCAGCGCAAGCGACGCCGGGCAGGTGCTGAATGAGAGCTGCGGTTCGGCCCTTTTCTGGAGAGCTTTTCTGTTCACGCTTTTGCTTTTCAGAAGATTTATGCTCAGAACGAGCTGGAGGCCGCGTGAGCTCTGGGAATGTGTGTAACATTAGACCTCGTGGGTGTGTTCGGTAGAGGAAAGTTCACCCAAAACACACTCTGAAGGACCGTGTTCCTCCCGCGTCTGCCCGTAACACTCTGTGTTTTCATAGCGATAACTTTCCAGGACCTTCGGGTCTTTCCCACACCACCAGTGCTGTGAAAAGAGCTTTGTTTGTGATTGTGTGTTTTTGGGCTGTGTGTCTCTCTGAAGCTCCGTCGCTGTAATTTGTAGGAAGAGAAAGTAATTAACGTTCCAGAAGCAGGTCGTCTCCAGGAGAAGGGTGCCTGCGGCTCACGTGCTGTCAGAGAGGAATCTGACGGCTTTTCCTCATGTGAACACTTGGTTTTTTTGTGTTAGTTTTGGTGTTATTGTCTTTATTACGATAGTTCAGATCAGAGCTAACAGGAAGTGAAGTGAGAGGCTCTCAGCGGACGACCAAGCATCCTTAACATTGAATAAATTCAGGTCATATTCTCAATTTGTTGATTTATTATAACAAAAATGACATTACACAATGTATTTTTTATGACTTTCGGTTAGGGTTAGTGTAATTATTTGAATGCGTAAAAACCTAAAATATAATTTTAGCTACATAATAATTTCAGTAGTAGTACGTTCTAATCAATAGTAATGAGATCCTGGAACACACGACTAGTCACATTTTACAATTGAGATTTATGCAGTTATTATAAATGCAAACTGATGCTGAAATCTCCAGACACGTGTGTGTGTGTGTGTGTGCGTGTGTGTGTGTGTGTTTATGTGGTTTATAAGGACACAAATGTGTATAATGACATGGGTATGACAGGTATTACAATATGAAGGTGATTTATGAGGATATTTTCAGTGTCCCCGTAATTCAAAAGACTTAAAAACAGACTGAATGGTGTTTATTAGAGAATGTAGAAGTGTGTGTGTTTCCTGTAAGGGGTAGGTTTAGGTGTAGGGTCAGTGTAGGACAATACCACATACA
>JAUCMT010000065.1:1631954-1648813 GCA_032357475.1 Enteromius thamalakanensis
AGTGTAGGACAATACCACATACAGTCTGTACAGTAGAAACACCATTACACCTAAGAAGAGTCCCCATAAATCACAAAAACCAACATGTGTGTGTGTGAGGTGCCAGGTTAACACCACTGCTTCAAAGTGTCTGGGGTTCCTCAGGGCTCAGTGCTTCAACCTTTTCTCTTCTCCATTTAAATGTGTGTGTGTGTGTGTGAGAGAGAGAGAGAGAGAAAGTGAGTGTTTAAGTGTGTGTGTGTGTGTAGTACCGTCATGCACCAGCAGGTGGGGCCGCAGGTGTCTCTCTCTGAGGGCCTGTATGAGAGCAGGTGCGGGGGAGAACACGTGACTGACGCTGATGTCGAAGCCCATCACACACAGCTTCTGCACAAACCTCTCGCGCGTGTTCTGAGTCTCATTAGTGCAGAAACGCACCGTCAGACCGGAATCCATCAGCCTGACACACACACACACACACTTCAGATCACACACTTTTACCCATACTGCATACTTAGTGTTCATTATTTTTGCCTGATCAAATAAAGAGCCAAGAATGATCTCAGCTGACATTTCTTTCATTCAACACTAAAAACTGTGGGATACTACAGAATAGCATACTGAATCATGTCATGTTACATATCACATAAAGACAGCAGATAGGAGTAGTTCTTCAGCCGGTGGGTGTATACTGCTGATTCTGGCTAATGTAGTATGCATACAGAGAGTTGAATACTATACACCGTATGGAGAGAGAGAGAGAGAGAGAGAGAGAGAGAGAGAGAGTTAGTATGGTAGTATGTTGTATCGAATCTATTTGATCTGTAGTGCAATACTCTTGTCAAAACACGGTCAACTGTATTCAAAAGTCATATATCATTATACACTGTTGTTGTTGTTGTCGCTGCTGTTAATATTATTGTTATTATTATTATTTTTATTATGCAACAGTAAGAAAGTGCCCAACAGTACTTAATGAATCACTTGTATTTCCTGTAAATCGCGCGCTAAGTTAGTTCTCACCTCCTCACTGCTTCTGCAGATCCGGGTATCGCCTGTCCTCCTCCCTCTCCGCTGTCATACAGAACTCCACACATGTCTAAAATCACTCCGTTCACACTCCTGAGCCACTCCATACTGCTGCCTGCTGCCATGCCGCTGACGCCACTGCGCATGCGCGAAAAAGGGGATTCTGGGAAATGTAGTTCTGTTGGAAGCGCGTAGGCGCAGCTGACCAAAGAAGGAAAAAATAACTAAAATAAGGTTTTTGCGTGTTTTTGATTAACAATAATTTAATTGATCATTATAACCAAATGAAATGTGTTTCATTTTCAGTGTTGGGGAGTAAATATGCTACATGTAACAGAATTACGTAATTACAAAATAACTGTACCTGTAATCTGTTACGTTGTGGTGTATTTGGAGTAATATGTATTTGTGGAAATGGGTTTTTCAAAAGTAAAAGAGGGATTCTGAATTAAGATCAAACCACTAATCCAATCTTACATTTGATTTGGATCAAACCTGCCCTAATTGGGTCAAAACTAAGTAAATGATCACAAACTCAATGGTTACTGATGATGTATAAATTCCATCATATTTGAAGCCTATATGAAGCATGTCATGTATAGTGATACTGTGATATGGTAAACAACAACAACAAAATAATATCAAAGCTATCAGATGTCAAATAAATGTCACTGTTGCTCATAGCTCTATAATTCCACAGTATATTAATGACAATGACCACAACAGATCATTTAGTCATTCAAGCAAAAGTAATTTCTCACAGTTGCATCTCCAGTGTGTCCTTCATTATGTAGGAACATTGAAGGCTGTTCTGTCTTTTTGACAGTATTGTTTTGCAAACAGGGTTTGGTAATCCTGAAATGTGATGTTTGGACCACAGTGACCCAACCCAATGTTCCTTTTAAAAAACTCTCATAAAAGTAAGATAGATCTTTTTGGGGCCCAGAAAATTAAGTTGAATTGGACAGGAATTCCATATGGGTATAATGAAGTCTTTAAGAATGAATGAGGCATCTTTTAATATAAAAGAACGTGTGGAGAAAGAAATTGATTGACTGTAGAAAACAAATATTTTATCTCCATGTAAAGTTTAGTGAGTGGGCTGCTCCAGTCGTTCCTGAGATCCTACTATTGTCTTATGTGTGGATTACAAGGTCACCGTTAACCAAGACGTGTGTCCCCTACCCTGAATGGAAGAAGAGTTATATCAACGTTGTCTAACACGTAGCACATATTAACACACAAAGGGCTCAAAAAGCTCAGCTCCTTCTATGTCCAGCGAATCATTTGTTAATCAGGAGAAGAGAGGAGCAAGAACATCCAGTAACCCTTGTTAACCCTTGGCAGAGATGGACTGAAGATCTGGGTCGGTCGTGTGATGGAGGAAAGAAGAGTTCACCTGACAAAGAACAAGATGAGATATTCAAGATGCAAACGTAAAAGAATTGCAAGGCTTTTCAGGCCTGGTACATGGACCACACCAGAACAATGGTTTCTCAGAGGGTATAAAATAACAAGGTGTTTTTAGCCAGAATTAGTGACCAGTGATTAATCTGATGACTGATCACGGACCTCTAGTGATGTTTGGGGAGCATAAGCCATCTTATCAGCCTATGATGACCATCGTAGGACTGAAAATCATGGAAATGCTGAGGGCTTGTCAAGAGTTCCCTTGCTCGAAATCACAGATGTGGGCACAGAAGCCATTTCAGCAGATATTAAATTATTTCAGACTAATCATCTACAAGAAGCTCCTCTTAACGCATCACAGATTGCCAGAGCAACTAACAGAACAAAAGCTTTCTGAAGTGTATCAATATGTAATGGAAGGCTGGCCGGGTGAAGTATTTATAAATAATGAATGATCAGAGGTGTGTGTTACACAACTGGTCGTCCCATTTAAAGTTTTTAGAAATCAGAAATTGATTTTCCCCAGCCGTTGTTGGATGCCAGCGTTTCCTTACATATCTATGCAAAGATTTGATATCATAACTAGCTATTAAACTATTTATTGTTATGATTTCTATGTTTAATTTAACCTCAGAGCAAACTCAAAGTGAAAATAGGCGCTAAAGTGATTTTGTAGTGTCTTTGCTTTAAAACTAAATTCCAGACTTAATTCAAGTGACGAAGAATTTAGAAAGCGACTGCTGCAAATGTTTGAAAATTATTAGCTAAAAATATCCATTTAAATTTAGAAAAGTAATCAAAAGGTATTCAGTGTATAAATGGATGAATATATATAGAATGAATAAAGCAGCTCAAGGCAATCCTGTGTCAGTATTGCGTCACACTTTATCTCCCAGCATGCCTCACTCACAGCGGAAAGTAGACCTCTGTTAAACACACGAAACCTGAAGCGAGCCTTTCACATTTCTGCAGACAGAGATCAAACTTTTATTATTTATTTTCTTTTCTTTTCTACAGGACGTGGTTAAACATTAACCGCAGCCGGTTGCGTCATGACGCAGAGTGACGTCAGCGCGTGCGTTCGAGTAATCCCTGTAGAGGCAGCGCGATACACGCACTCGGAGCAGAATCGACCCGCACGAGCCCGCAGCAGGTAAAACACGCACAATACCACGCTTCAGAGCCGCTAGAAGAGATAGGGGTCAGATAGAGCCGATGAGCAGACACACATAGCTCATTAATAATGCAGTGAGGACTCATGAATATTTATTAACACGACTAATGTTAATGAGGCGCGTCAGCAGAGCAGCGGCGAGGAAGATGAGGATTAGACTGATGAGGATGAGGGTTTGAGTGATGAAGGTTAGGGTTTGAGTGATGAAGATGAGGGTTAAAGTGATGAAGGTGAGGGTTAAAGTGAAGGAGATGTGGGTGATGAAGGTAACAGGTTCGTGTAGGAATTAGGAGTTGGGGTTTCTTCAGTCATATTCAGATGCTTTGTTTGATAATGGGTGCTTTTTTGAGCTTTTCTTCACTGCTGTGTAACTGTACTACACATGCCGTGTGTGTGTGTGTGTGTGTGTGTGTCTTTATTTAACCCTTGGCAGCGCTTGCAGTAGGAGTGTTGAGGGCAGAGAGTTTTCAGCCAATCACCGCCGCAGGCTGCTTTTGACGGATGTCACGTGTCAGTGGTTAGTGATCGTGTTAGTGGAAAGTTTAATGATTGATGAGTTGTGCTGATCTGAGGTCAGCAGGTGTCTGGGATCTGTCAGGGTTCTGGTTCTGAGCTGATGTGTGAGCGTCTGGATGAGAGACGCAGGCTGTTTTCTGTCTGTTCATCAGTTTCTTTCACACACTGATCCAGGCGTCACGTGTTCAGCTCGACTGACCCCAGCACAGGTCACTTCATCTCTGAGGTTTCCACATATAATTATATTGTTATATGCCTGGTTATCGAGGTTCAGTTAGAATTGTATTCAGAATAATGTTGAAGCTGAAACACCAGAGTTTAGTGTGCAGACGCTTCACAGACACAGATATATTATATTAGTCTTCAGAGGTGAATATGATCGTTAGATTTTCCTCTCTTTAACTCTTTCTCAGACTGAAGAACGGATGCGGATCATACTGGGCTGAGCATAGATTAGATTAGATTGATCTTTACATGCACAGGTATATACAAGACATCGAAATGCAGCAGGATATGGGTATAAGTGCCCTTAAAGAAGATGGGTAATTTTTACAGATGGATGTACAGTAATATAAACATAATATACAGTTTGTATGAACTATAATCAGGAACTACATGTAGATGAACGTAATGTACAGGTTGCTATAGTAATCATGAATATGCAATAGATATGAACATTATTTACAGGTTGTTATTTACTGTATCAGGGATTGGCGTATGTATAAAATGTATAATCATTAATGCATTGTAGTCCGGGGGAACCTGAAGCTCCTGTCTGTGCTCGGCGGCGTGATTATGGGATGTTCATGAGAAAACACCCTTGTTTAATATCACTTATGTTCGTTCTGTTAAATATTCCTCAGTTACAGCCATCGTCAAGAAACTCTGTGGAATATGTTTTTTTTTTTCAACATTGCTGATGTGCAATCTTTTTATTTCTGTAATATTAGAAACGGAATAATAAACGTGTAATAAATAGAGCTGCTCTTGATTTTCCTGATAAGCAATTAAATTAAAAGTGTATTCGTTTAATATGAATTATTCGTACAGCACCAGGAGCAAGAATAATAAAACCATTAATTTAGCAAATGTTTTTAATAGTATTTAATTAACTAATAAAACAATATCGGTCTAATTAAAAAAAAAATGACAATTGTTTTCTTAAGTTATAATGACAATAATACATTGTATTAAAATATTTATGAAAAATCACTAAAATGTTTTTATATTTTTACTTGATTCCATTTTAATAATTAACTTAAAAAATAAGTTTAAAATAACTACAGTTATTAATTTTCTAAATTAATTTCTATTTGAAATGGCAATGTTTTCATATTCTGTGTCCTTGACATAAATATAATCTGATAAAGGTCAAGTCATGTCACGTTTATTTATGAATATAGCTCTTTTAACAGTAGATTGTGTGAAAGTCATGTATAACGACTGATGAATCATATTAATAAATGCAGCTTTATATTCTCTTAGTGTTACAGCAGCTCGGTGTTCTTGTTAAAGCGCTGCGGTAATAGATCATCGAGTGTTTGTGTCTCAGTCATGAACAGCATGAAGAGTCTTCTGAGCCGCTTGACGCCTACTCTGAGCCGCGCAGTGCATTCTGGGACGTGTGCGGCGTCCTCGGCGGCATCCAGAGCTCAAGCAGCAGAGCGTTCACTGACGTCTGAGGAGGTTTATGCTCGTGAGGATCGGTACGGAGCTCATAACTATCACCCGCTGCCCGTGGCTCTGGAGCGAGGAGAAGGTGAGCGCTCGCACAGAACTCTGGGAACAGAGGATCACATCATTCTCACAGTCCTCAGAATGACGAGATGCAGAGCGTTTTTCTCACAATCCTGAGTTTAGCTTATCCTAATCCTATATTTCTTCATTCGGACTCTTTTCCCATGATTCTCTGTGTCTCAGGGGTTCATGTGTGGGACGTGGAGGGCCGGAGGTACTTTGACTTCTTGAGCGCGTACAGTGCCGTGAATCAGGGTCACTGTCACCCTCGGATCATCGCAGCTCTGACGGCGCAGGCCTCGAGGCTCACGCTCACGTCCAGAGCCTTCTACAACGACGTGCTGGGCTCCTACGAGCAGTACATCACCCGCCTGTTCGGATACCACAAGGTGCTGCCCATGAACACAGGTAAGAGACGGAGCGTGAGTGACCGCTGGAGCACTGCCGGGTGAGGCTCTGACCCGGCTCTTCTGTGTTGAAGGTGTGGAGGGAGGAGAGACGGCCTGTAAACTGGCCCGGAAGTGGGCGTACACGGTCAAGGGCGTCCCCAAATATGAAGCAAAGATCGTGTTTGCAGGTAAGACAGCAGCTCAGGTACACGCGGCCAGAACAGGAAGAAGAAGAAGAAAAAAATGACATAATATTAGGAAATATTTTTTTACTATTTAAAATAAGTGTAAATATGTGTGGCATTAATTTCTGTGATGCACAGAGGAATTTTATTCCCAGTAGAGGTCTTCTGTGAGTGTTTAGACGTGATGTTTCTCTCACAGCGGGGAACTTCTGGGGCCGGACCATGGCAGCCATCTCCAGCTCCACTGACCCCAGCAGCTACGAGGGCTTCGGGCCGTTCATGCCCGGGTTCGAGCTGGTCCCGTACAATGATATCTCTGCACTAGAGGTACTGTGTTCATTCACTCCCCAGCAGGTCATGGGTTAGGAAGCAGACGCTTATCAGAAGAGAAGGCTTGAGTAGGGCTTAAGAAACATTTCTTTGTTTCACATATTTTTTGAGATAAAAAACGCTTACAGCAAACAAAAATGTTTTTGTTGTTGATCAATAACTTGATCAGGTGTGGCAGAGGGGTTTTTGACACCAGTTTCTAGTCTTCAGTGTTTGCAGATTGAGAAATGAAGGTTGCAAACATTGGTGTTGTCTTTTTAAGGATTTTTAAATTATTAATAATAGTAGTAGTATCTCTTATTTTGCTTTAGTAATAATAATAGTCATAATAATCAAGTCATCAATAATTATTATTAGTAGTGCTACTGTATATTAACAAATTATAATAATTATAATAATAATAATAATAAATATTATTATTTTATGTTATATTGATATATAAGTGAGATGTTTTTGGTCAGACCGAGTCACCCTAAAAACCAGCACAGCAAACCTGCAGGGTTATTTTTAACCTGTAATTTAACCTGCTCGACTAGTTTCCCCTAATCGTGTGTGTGCGTGTGTGTGTGTGTGTGTGTGTGTTTGTGTGTTACAGAAAGCACTGCAGGATCCAAACGTGGCAGCGTTCATGGTGGAGCCCATTCAGGGTGAAGCAGGTGTGGTTGTTCCTGATCCTGGTTACCTCACTAAAGTCCGGGAGCTTTGTACCAAACACAATGTAAACACACACACACACACACACACACATTTGCTCTCATGCATGTGTTAATCTGACTGTGTATGTGTTTGAACCCCACTGGATCTGTGTGTGTGTGTGTGATGCAGGTTCTGTTCATTGCTGATGAGGTTCAGACCGGTCTGGCCCGTACTGGACGGCGTCTGGCTGTGGATCACGAGGAGGTGAGGCCGGATCTGGTGATTCTGGGTAAAGCGCTGTCAGGAGGAGTGTATCCCGTGAGTTTCTCTCTCTCTCTCACACACACACACACACACACACACACTGTTGACTGAAGGACACACTGCTGATGATGTGTGTGTGTGTGTGTGTGTATTAGGTCTCTGCTGTTCTGTGTGATGATGAAGTGATGCTGACCATCAAACCTGGAGAACATGGATCCACGTACGGAGGAAACCCTCTGGCCTGCCGCGTCGCCATCGCCGCTCTGGAGGTGTGTGTGTGTGTGTGAGAGTGTGTGTGTGTGTGTCTGAATGCTCCTCACTCTCTGGATCTCTTCAGGTTCTGGAGGAGGAGAATCTGGCTCAGAATGCGGAGGTGATGGGTCAGATTCTACGCTCGGAGCTCCGGAAACTTCCTCAGGAGATCGTGAGCGGTGTTCGAGGGAAAGGTCTCCTGAACGCCATCATCATCAAAGAGACCAAAGGTCAGAACCAGAAGCTCCTGCATATCAGCCCTGAATCCGTGTCGCTGTCAGAAGCTCTGCTGATGTGTTCTGGGCGTGGGTCACTCGCCCGGTTCAACAGCACCGTCACTGAGGAGTGTGTGGGCGCTCCCGCTCTTTATTTGGGTTGAAAACATCAGCTGAGAGCAGAAAGAGTCAGATCAGGTTTTAGCTCGTCACAAACATTTCATTTTTCACTTTTATTCACAACATCAATGAAATCTGACCATCTCAGATCAGGAGGAGTGTGTTTCAGCAATGGAAGTGAATGGGTGCCGTCAGAATGAGAGTCTGATAAAAACATTATAATACTCCACAGCACTCCAGAACATCTGGAGAAGATCAAACTAATCCAGCATTTAGATGATTTTAACTCAGATATGAGTCTATAATAACTCTTCCTGTGGTGAAATCAGAGAGATCTAGGATTCAGCATTGTATTAAAACTGAAGGTGTGTGTGTGTGTGTGTGGGGTGGGGTGGGGGGGGGACAGTCTGTACTAATCCTCTGATCTCTCACAGACTATGACGCCTGGAGGGTGTGTCTGCGTCTCCGTGACAACGGTCTGCTGGCCAAGCCCACTCATGGTGACATCATCAGACTAGCCCCGCCCCTCGTTATAAAGGAGGATGAGATCAGAGAGTGTGTGGACATCATCAGCAGAAGCATCCTGTCCTTCTAACCCCCTGGAATCAGCTTCATCACCCTCATCATCATCATCTGAGTCGTTCACCTGTAATTCCTCTGATTTTAGCCTGTTTAGTTTTATGGTGTGTTTTTAATGAGCTGTTACACTCGTTCAGGTCGTTCAGACCTGATTGTTGCAGTGCTCTGAGAGTTACGCTTCTTTAGTTTTTCCTTCTCAGCTTCATGGACGGTTCTGAAGGCGAACGCTGCTCCGTTTCTGTGACGTTTACAGTGTCCTTCCTCCGGAGGAAGGTGAATGAAGGTCACCGTCACAGTGTTTGAAATGTTCCACAGTTTGCTGTGGATGCTTGAATGAGTTTTTCTCTCTGATGAGAGAATAGTGCACTTTAATGAAGACATGATCAAACTGAATCTCATCCTGCTGCGTTATCAACTTTACAACAGCATAAACAGAAACTGTTTAGAGAATGCTTGTTTGTTTCCTGTAGAACGTTTAAAGAACGTTTAATGAATGGAGCGTCAGATGATGTTTTATTTCTGTTCTCAAATAAATTTTCAGTCAGCTGAGAGACTTGTTTGTTTGTTTTTCTTCTGAACTTATGTATTTTAGAAAAGCTGGAATGGTATTTTGTAAACAAACATTGCATCAGCTGATAATGATATATCACTATATAACAATAACACAGACGGTTTATAACAATTGAAAGTTCTTTCTGTCCTCAATTTCAAACCAAACATCATTCTCCAGGAAGTGACATCATTTCCACAGCACACATGTAATTCAGTTCTGTGTATGAGAGTCTATTGAGCTGTCCGCAACTAAAGCGCAGCGCAAACCATTTGAAATCTAGTGAATTAATCTGGAATTAATCATTATTTTGGCAGATGTGGTGAGACGCGCTAAGGCTTCGCCGCCGTCAGTCCGTGTCAGATTATGAATGGGATTGATACGGAGGCCAGACGTTACGGTGACGTCACTGCAGAACCAATCCCAGGCGGCGACGTCATGGCAGCATACGTGAGAAATTCACAAAAAACCGACGTGAGATAGGAACGTCTGAACTATGTACGTCGCATTTCTGATGCATACATCATCGCCTTAAAACTCATTTAAAAGTCTCCATTAGTAGAATTTTCTGTTGTCACCATGAACTATTATAACTTTATTTTTGCTTTTATAACCACTGCTTGAATATTAACCTTGTCTTCTAGATGGAGCTATACGATAAGGAACTGTTTTAGACTAGTGTTACAGTGTTTTCCAGACGCTAGGAGCTGTTTCTCAATACTTAGTTCACTTTTGCAAAACTCTTCACACAAGTCTCCTGACCAAGTTTCAGCTCGGCAAAGCAGTTCAACATGCTCTACAACTACCACAACACTTGATTCAGGTCCAGAACACACTTCGTCTCCCACAAAACCATGAGCTAAAAACACTACCAACATGCAGCATCACAGTGTTTTCTTGTGTGAAACAAGCACACATCTCTATTTATGCAATATATGTTACTGGAGTGAATCAGACATGAAGCAGCATTCTTCAATATTTTATGTTGTTTATTTATTTGTATTTTTCTTTTTTTTTTATTCCGAAATACAAGAATTTGTTCACACACCATCCACTGATACAGATACAGTAGTAATGCTTCTCTATAAAAATTAAACAGTAATAAAATAGAGCTGTCTTATTCAGTTTGGCATTATGTTATAGTTTTGAGCAGTTCTGAAAGCGGTATGTAAGCATGTGCAGAATGAGATGTTTGTCAGGTGTTGTGTCTGAGTGAGAAAAGAATTCCTGAAACTTGAGAGATGTAGTCATTGAATGCATTTTGTGCCAAAACAATGATAATTGATCCTCAGTTTAGCCCACATAGACTCCTGTAGAGCTCACTGTGTGAAGAGTTCTGCAGAAGAGACCTAAGTATTGAGAAACGGGTCCTAGCTTCTGGAAAACACTGTAATTAATTCTGTGCATTAGAATGGAAATAATGATCTAATGTATTTGTGTAGCGTGTTTTGGCAGCAGAGTTCATTTACATGTAAGTTTGTAAAATGTGTTTCACTAAAAGAGAAGTTATACCTCCTTCCAGAACAGCTAGAAAACATCAGTGTGGTGATTGATGATGATCTCAATTTCTCAGGTCCTGCAGATTTGTTTTATACAATATTAAGAAGATCTTTCTTTCAGAACGTGCAACACATCTCCTTCAAGCTCCTGTTCTGTCCAGGCTTGAGTATAGCAATACTCTCTTGGCAGCCAATTCCATCCAACCTCTACAAGTAATCCTGACAAAATGAAGGAAATAATCAAAAAGTTGAAAATAAAACTAGATAGGGTTATGGCATCTATTTAAGAATTTGAATTAAAATGTACCCTCAGTAATCTGCAAACTGTTTTAGAATGTAGGCTACTTAAATACTGAGGTGCAGATAATTGTAATAAGTGATATAAATAGCAAAACAAATCCTATTTTATCTATATATGCATATACTTATCCACTGCCTTGTTTTATTCTATGCTTGCAACCCAGCATCAATATATTTATAAGTACAGTTTTGGGTTTTAAAAGATTACCGTTGGGTGCAGTATTTCTATCATAAACATGTGGCCAACATTCAGATTAAATGGAATTAAACTACAGAGAAACAATGTTTAACGGCGATCGTCAGGCCGCTGGCGCCATCTGCTGCCATTTCTTAGGCTATAACACACAATTTTTATTGTTTGTTCATGTCTTAATGTATTTTAATAGTGTTTATCACAAAACAATATGACTACTCTATACTTAATTTCAAACAATTATATCTCCTGATCATTACATGTAGCCTATTTAATGTGTAGTAAACACTTATCTAAATTACAAAACATACACGAATAAATAAAATCTTTAGCTTATGATTTACAAAATATTCCTTACTCTCAGATGTTTTTCTATATTTTGTTGATTTATTGAAAATAATAGGCTGTTAAAACGAGCTAATCTATAGACAAATTGTGTAGTCAGCAGAATTACACATAAATTCTTACAAGCATCAGAAATAAAAGCTCAGAATGACATAGGCCTAGCCCAGAATATTATGTTTATAGATTATAATTATCAATCTTATGTTCTTATATTTGAAGACCATAGCATAAAATTGCAACTTGGTGATGTACAATTTGCACAAAGTTAATAAATGCTTTGTTTTATTTTTTATTTATTATGTTTATAAACAGTACAGAGATAACATTACATAAAATGTTGGTAATCAGTGGCACGATCCGCCCCTCATAGCTTTTTAGAAGAGGGTAAAGTATAGCTACTCGAAGCGAAGTGAGTACTCCTCCACTACACCACTCCACTAACCCCAGCAACAACTGCTCAAATACAGGTCATGTGCATCTGAGTCCAGACGAGGGCGCTGTAAACACTGAGGAGAGGAGCTCAGCTTTATTTGATTACAATTAAATCAGTCTGTTTTTATGTCTACTCCAGTAATTCTGTTTCTGATGATTTCTGTAACAAACACTGATCGTGTTAGAGACTAAAACTCGCGTTCAACACCTGGTGTCTCATCAGATGTGGTGAGCGGGCACAGGATGTTTGTCTCTGAACAGGAAGTCACAAGACTGGCTAGAGGAAGTAATATGAGCATCAGTGAGATTTACACAGATCTGCTGTAATTGAGCAGACATCAAACACAGAATACAAGGTGAATCAGTTTCATCCGTTCATGAGCGGGTCTCTGAAGGTCAAAGGTCAGCGCTGTCGGTCCTGTGACTTCTGCAGTCGTCTCTCTCGTCATACAGAGCATCTGAAATCCTCTGAGTTAGAGCTCATGAAGAGTGTTTTATCCTCACGGCAGGTAAATGAGTGGATTCCAGCTTCATTACACTAATTTGCATGAAAATCGTGGCTAATTGGTGCAAATACGGTTCAGTTCCTGACATGAACAGAGAAACAATGATCTGGAATAAATGTGTTATTGTGAGTGATTAAACAGCATCCCGAGGAGGAGGAGGACACAAGATACACATCTTCATCATACATCAAAACAATACTTGATCATTTCAAACGTTCATGAATACACTCTCCTGAGGAACACATCTGTTTCTGTAGATGATTTGACTTATATAGCACAATAATGAGAGAAATATATTTGTCTGTCTCAGTGTTCGTTTGATAAATATGACCCTGGACTCCAAAATCATAAGAGTCCCTTTGAACTGAATAAACAATCTTTCCACTGATGTCTGGTTTGTTAAGATCGAATAATATCTGAAATCTGAGGGAGCAAAATAATCGAAATATGTTAAAAATCACCTTTAAAGTTGTCCAAATGAAGTTATTAGCTATGCATAATCAGAAGTTCAAATGAAACATGATGTTTCTTGCTGCGTTTATATATTAATACTTGTAGATGTTGGTGTGTCTGGTAAGATCAGTAAATAATCATTTTAAAGTTGATTGACAGGTGAGATGTGGCCGCGCCCCTCCGCGAGTCGACCAATCAGTGCGCGGTGGCTCGTGAACGCGCACAGCTGATTGTCTCAGGAGTGTTTTCTGCGCGAGGAGCGAAGTTTCTTCAGGATCGGATCATGAGGGTGAGTGATGATTCATTGATTGATGGATGGATGGATGGATGGATTTATAGCTGTATGGATGGATATGAGAGCTTTATCTGACGCGCCTGAAGTTTATATGAACCTCAGTAAAACGTTTTATGACCAGATATGAATCTTTTATTTGTTCTTCGTGTCTGAGATCCGAGTGACTCGGTCATCTGAGTTTGATTGATCCGATCGCAATTAATCAATTTTGGCTCCGATCGAGATCGATGAAGATGAACAAACATGAGATGTCTGCCCGACGTGCAGATCATGTCTATATTGCGTCGGTCGGTCCAGGACCATATCTGTACGTCTATACGATAAATCCGGTTCGGTATCTCGACGTCCAAATAGAATCTCAGTTCAAAATTTGAACGTCCGCCAAGGATTTTTCTTGGACGTCTGTACGACGTACAGAACAGGTTCAGGAAGTCGACATAACTTTTTATCCAAATAAACATGACAAACAAAGGTGGTGTTTTAAGGAATTGGGGTCATCTTTCACTTTCAAATAGCAAGCTCATTAATATTCCACAAATAGTTCTGTTACGTCGGCGATGTAACTCTGTCAGTGCGCGAGCCCCATTCTTGGCAACCCACAGATTGACAGCACTTATCCCGCAGACATCCGGGCATTCAGGTAAGATTTCACTCGAGCTGATTAATAAAAAAAAAATGTTTTTGTTATGTGATACTTAGTACTATTAAGCCACGTGCTACAGCGCATGGAAGAGACGTGTTCATTTCCAACACAATTATTTATAGCTACAGTAGCGATTTTTAAAATTACTGTGAACGCATGCTGTTGCTTTTGAAATACACAATTAGGTTTAAAGTAAATAATATTTGAATGAGACTGTAAATGATTAATGTTTTTATTCCACCTGTTTATTCGTGTATGCTGTGTGCGCGTGATCTGCACAGGCACAAGCAGAGTTGCCAAGGAAACGGCGTTAACACAACAAACGACAAGCTGTAAGCTGCCTCTCTCGCTGCAGATTTCATTACTTTCAGGTGAGTTTAGTTCCTAAAATCACACAATTATCATATACTAACGTCCGTAACATGTTTCTTACTCGTTATTGACATGTTTCCATTGAATATTTGTCTTATCTACATAGTTTAGTGTCTTTGAAAAGTCGGTTAGCATCTTATCGATTTTCAGGTAAGTTAACCGTTAGGCTTAGGCTAACGTTAACTCTATTAAGCTTTGGGAACTTTGGGCTTTAATTCAGTATTAATTCAGTTTTCATGTATATGAGAGAAATAAAATATTTTAATAGGTCTGTAAAGGTTTTGCTGGTTATTGGAAATATGCTAAGAAACTCTAAAACAGAGTTTATCCGAAGGGAGGTCCTACGTGACTTACGTAAGCTACACACACACACACACACACACACACACACACATATATATATATAGCTATATATGTGTGTGTGTGTGTGTGTGTGTGTGTGTTAATTTTAGTAATTGTAAAGGCTTTGAGATCAAAACATAAGTGTCACTTGACCTAAAACTAATAATAGAGATTGTGTTAAGATCATTTTTAGTAGTAGTATTTGTTGTGTATTATGTATGTTATTATATTGTTATTTTTTTTTTATTATATCTAGAGGTTACCTTCTAATAAACATGGATTTGCATGCTAAATATTGTTGGTTCTGTTTCAGACTTCTTTCATTTCTAGATTATTCAGTGCTGATGGCCTGCTGCACCCAGTAAAGTCAGTAGAGTGAATTCCCTTCAGACTACTCTCTCATCTCCAAGATGACATAAAACCACAGGACTAGTGAGTCAAGTCTTCAACATTCACATATGTTTGGGTTAGTTCGTTTTTGAATGTCTCTTATGCCCACCACAGTTTGGTGTATAAAATGAATACAACAATTCAAATACAAGTTTTTTTGTTTAAACATATAGAGAGAAGTAATGCTGCATTCAAGTTTTACTCAGACATTTGTATTAACAATTTCAAGTCACTTTGGTCGGAATAATATAGCGACTTAACTTTTCTGTAAATACTGGGCCTTTCTAACAACTTTATTTTCTTCTTCTGGAACCAAATATTTTTTATAAATATTGAGAGATGTATAAATATTTATTGAGATGTTTGTACTTGCATTCAAAAGCACAAATGGGGGCAGTAGCAGCTTTGGTGATTGGTCTACAACGAGGACAAAAATTCTAATTCCAAGAATTCATCAAAGTTCACTAAAGTAAGTACTTTTCGTACTAGTTTGAAATAGTCTTCCTGTCTTCCTAATGTTTGGGTCTTAGACGCTCCCTTTTATTTTAAATAAAATAAATACATATGTTTAGCCAAGTATTCACACATCTGATAACCATGCACTTCAGAAATACATATTATGTCTGAAACAATATGAACAGCAGCAATGCTAAGCATTCTCCTTTTGTTTTCTTTTTTCTATCTCTGGATAGCCATCCCAAGAGAGTACTTCAGCTTTCAGATTGCGTGCAGACTCATTTGTGAAGACTTCAGATGATGCCAACACTCACAAACACTTCAGATGACCACAACTGTACATTTACACACAAACTGACAAATATTATCAATATATTGCAATATTGTAATATAAGGGTAAGTTTGATTTTGAACCTGCTTTGTATAATGGCAACGTCTCTAATATTTGTAAATGAACAATATTTAATAAAAAGAAGTTTTGACAAAAATACTTTTCACACCATAAAAATCTATCAAAATTTCTGTTTTGCATCAGCTAACAAATAAACTGGGTTTCTCTGAAAAAGAATAAAGATTGTTCTTTTACTTATGTTACCAACATTGTAACAATACAGAATGGCTTGAAATTTGGTAAACTTACTCTTTAATAGTGTTAAAGAACAAAGTTTAAGGGAACACATGACTAAAGACTTTAGCAAAATTTTTAACTATAAATATTTCTGAATTTGTTATCATGCAATTTAAAACCTTTAAACTGCTTAATTGTTGTTTGCCTGGTTTTTATTTTGTGTTTATGTTTTTGCCATGAAGATAGCCTTCAAAGCTGACATCACTGAGCACATGACTTGTAAACTGAACTGTAATATGGACATTATTTTGTTGTCACAGTAAGTCTCAGTCACCTCTGGCTTTAAAATGCATTTTCTCTAAACATGCTTGACTCTATGCCTGTTCACTTTAGGTGAGTGCAAGAACAGAGTTAAGTAACAAATTGAGTTCTGTTAAGTTTATAAGGTTTTAAATAGCTTGAACGTGTAAATTGGCATATTTATCTAATCACTTGCCGAACAGTGGGATTTGGATCTGGGGTGGGTACGATTCTTAAAAGCATTGTTTGCTAACTATGATCGTTATGTTCTACCCACTGATTTATATAGAATGACTGGATCGCTCATTGAGTTCTAAACTGCTGTCAGGCAGTGAAGCCACCGGAAGTGTTCGATCCGCCATCTTACTATTCCCTACCGACAGAGGGCTCCAACGTCTGC
>JAUCMT010000065.1:1734656-1761882 GCA_032357475.1 Enteromius thamalakanensis
ACTGATAGCGGTCAGATAAGAATGATTTGAACCATGCTAAGGCACTTCCACTAATGCCAACAGAGTTTTCTAGTCTATTCAGGAGTATGTTGTGGTCAATAGTGTCGAACGCAGCGCTGAGATCCAACAACACTAATAATAAGGTACAACCACGATCAGATGCTAGCAGCAACCATTTTTCTCTAAGAAAAATTGTATAGTATAATTGTGAGGACACTACGTTTTCTAGTATCTTTGACAGAAAAGGGAGATTTGAGATCGGCCTATAATTAGATAAATCTTTGGGGTCAAGTTGCGTTTTTTTAAGAGATATCATGCTGATAATCATGTTTTTCTCATCTTCTGAGGGCCTTGGGACGACATGCATTCATTTCCTTTCATCAGACAAATAGACAAAGAGATTTTCAAATGGATGCTGAAGATCTGCTGGGAATTCTGGGAATTGATTTTAATTTCTTCATTTTGAATTCATTCAGGTTCTGCTGCATTTGAAGTGCAAATGTGAGTCTGAGCGAAGTCTCTTCAGGTCGTACGGCTGGAAATAGTCCAGATCTGCTTCATTACAGTCTTCACAGGATTCCATTTATCTGATTATTTTCACTGTCTTTTCAAATCTTGTGTTTTTATCTGGTGAGGACTGGCGATGAAGCTGGAGCTCATTACTGGTTCCTCACGGGTTTGTCTTGCAGGTCAGTGATTCACACACTTCACAATAACTACTGACACACAAAAGCTAGATGTGTGTTTGCTGCAGTAAAACACTTGTGAAGTTGGGTTAGGGTTCTCAGTGTGTCAGAGAGGTCAGAGGTCAGGCCCTTTGCTCTCTCTGGAAGCTGGAATTGACAGACCGTGCACTTCCAGGAGTATTTTGATGGTTTGTAGATAAAGCACACTGTAAGCAGTCGTTGTGTCTTGTGCTAACATGACTGAAGCTCCTGTGAAGATGTTAACCACAAAACCACTCCAATTCCTCCAGATCCTGACGTCATCTGAGAGCTTGTTGGCAGAAATAATCAGTAAGACATCTGATGTATGCAGATCATATAAACGCCTGAGATCTGACTGTTTGAATCATTGAACCTCATGAGAAGTCTGATTTATTCCTGGGAAAACAGAAACCAGCTGAAATCCATCTGAAAGCATAAAGATAGAAACATTACCACTGATGGTTTTCATTGAGAAAAGAGTGACAGAAATGAAGCTGAATTGACCTGAAGTTACACTCTTCAGAAGTTCTGGTGAAGCACTAAAGCAGTTAAAGTTATTTATTATTACCTGTAAAGATGTCCTTGAGCTATGTCTTAACTGACTGCTAACCATAACCCTTAAATAATTCAAATTATTTTAAATTCCTTGTTTCTATTGTTGATAATTTTTTTTAAAGTTATCTGATTTCCTTTCATGTAACGCTCTATGAATAACTATTGTGTATGAAATGTGCTCTCATAAATAAACTAATCTTGTTATTTCTCTGCTTCAGGCATCATGTCAGCAGAGGTTAGTAAAGGTTTTCTTGTTAAAGTCATGTATATTGTGTGTGTTGTGAATATATTGTTAAGCCTGTTGTTGTCGTATTGGTCTGTATTTTCCTAACCGGACTGTTCCTCGTCTGATCCAGAGCCGAGAGAATCCAAACGGCCCCTGGCTCGTGTCATGATTCAGGCCCCCCAGCGCTGGAGCCATTAGCTGGACACGCGTAAATTGCTTATTGATCTACAATCAGCTGTTTTCTGCCTGCAGTCTGCATCTGTTCATGAACTTCATTTTCAGAGTTTGTGTGAAGAGCAGAGTTCTCTCTGAGAGAGTCTGCTGTCTACTGAGCTCTGAGGACAAGGTTTTTATTGTTGTGTTGAACTGGTTAGGGTTCCAGAGCCGGCGTCACACTAGGCTTGATATAAAGTCAGAGACGGCCGCCAGACAGCTGATTGAAAACACAGCTGACCTTTAACTCGAACAGCCTTGAACAGAAGCAGCTCAACTTTGATTTAATGCGTCAGGTTTTACTATGATGAATAGCACATGTAATCACGTTTATCAACAGTGTCAGGCCATTTCTAACCTGCTTATCTCATAAAGTGGCCTGTAGAGGTCTGGACCCGTCCACATACGCTGTTACTCTCGCTTTACTCTCGTTCATCATTGGTGAGTTATGGTTAGATGGCGTTTGTTTGTTCTTCTCTGCTTCCTTCAGCTCAGTTTGTATCGTGAGTGTGATTGCTCTCAGCTCTGAGCTGGAGGTTGGAGTAAATGCTTCTGGAGACGTCTGAGACACGTTACACTAGAGTTCGGGAGTCCAGAGCTTCATTAGCTCCTCCGGCTCGCCGTGTTTTCAGTATCATTAGCAAACGCTTCTCAGTTCCTCGGCCAATTAGACTCTTAAAACCGTGTGAGACGAAGACGGCTACTGACATCTTCTTCAGAAATGCCAGCGCGGTCATTATGAGAAGCACTTTATAATAAAAACATTTTCTGCTCTTCTCTTTAATTGAAAGATTTTAGGGACGAGGGAACAGTGCTGTCACGTTGGGAATCATTTTATCTTTGAGAATGTCAGGAGCTGAAAATGGATTCCACGCAAGGGAAATAATACTTTGTTCATTAAATCTCTGTTTTAGGAGATTATTTAATGGTTTTCATGTTGATCAGTTTCATCGCTGGGTAGAGGTTTAAACTGACAGACATTGAACAAACGCTGATCTGTGATGGGAAAGAGTTTACCAGAAGCAGTTAATCTGTATTTTAATACATCAGACATGGAAGGGCTTTTGGCGAAATCTGATTGGCTGCTGCGGTGTCACATGTGCAAATAAACTGCGTTTGTTTGATGTTAAAACGCTTAGACTTTAACTATACTAGAGATCTGTAACTAATGTTCTGCTTTATTTTCTGAGTTATAGTTATGAACTAA
Source organism: Enteromius thamalakanensis (assembly GCA_032357475.1). Classification (NCBI taxonomy): domain Eukaryota; kingdom Metazoa; phylum Chordata; class Actinopteri; order Cypriniformes; family Cyprinidae; genus Enteromius; species Enteromius thamalakanensis. Next base: position 1,737,565 of record JAUCMT010000065.1, read on the forward strand.
TGAAGACTTAAAATGTAATCAGACATTTGCACTAATGTCTTCCTGTCCAGCTGCTTTCTTCTTCCTGTCAGCGCGAATCAGACTGAGTCAGAACACGAGGTAAAGTTTAACCGTTTCTAGCAGTTTCCTTCATGCTCATCATTTCCAGATAATGAGGATCCAATGATCACTGATGTCTCAAAAGGTGTGAGAGAGAGTGTTCCTGGGACAGTGTTCCCTACAAAGATAGAAACATACTAAATCCTTCTGACATGTTTGGTCTTCATGAGAAAACAAGCTTACAAATCATACAGAATGATATTTTAAAAAACACTAAAATTTCTGTTGTTTCCTGTGAGATGCGGACGACACAAAGAAGGTATGTTCAATATAAAAGTCTTTATTTCTGCATCAGAGGAGTGACAGAGAACAGATGAGAGTGAGTAGAACTATAGATGAATATATTAATCAACAGGAACAATGGAGTAATGTCAATAACTTTCTTCTTGCAGGATGGAGAGATCGTTGGAGGACAGACTGGCGATGGTGACACAACAGAGGAACCACAACCACACTTCGACGATACAGGAGACACAGGGAGGGATTCTAAAGAGCCTGGAGAGAACACACAGATCGAGGAGCACACAGGGTAAATATTCCTTCCTTATTCCTTACTTAGTCCACTTGTTGAGAAATGAGCTCGGACACTGAACGTGAAGTGGTGTGTGGTTTTATGTGGTTACTGGATGGATTCAGGTGGTGATGACAGGTGACGGTGTTTAATATTCAGGGGAGAGTGATTGTGATTGGGTGATGGTGGAGCCTGGCGTGTCTGTGACAAGGGTTAGGTGTAGGACATACAGTCTGTACAGTATAAAAACCCCGTAAAACATGTACTCTAAACCGGTTCTCTAATTGGCCGAGTGACGCCTATTAAATGAAGGCTTTGATAACGACTGAAATTTTAATTTAATAAAGTTTTGATCTCTTTATTATCGTTTTTGCTTGCTCCTCTTTTGTTGGCAGAGCACCTCTTTCCGGTGTTTTTTGTATTGGCTCTCACTTGAACATAAAAATCTGGTTTGATTATAATTATTATTATTTTATTTATTTTACATTTATTCGTATTTCATGCAACACAACATAAAGCAACACAGTAGCAAACAAATAAATTATACATGAGTAAAATGCATAGAACATACAAAAAATACAATTTATAAGCAATCATGAAGACATTTCAGATAATCTGAGACAGTAAAAAAAGAGTGCAGCAGACATCATTACAACATTAAATAACATTAACAAAAAATACAAAAGCAAAGACAGTATTTACTCACTTCCATTTGTTCCTGTTCACAGTAATGATGATGATGATTAGTATGTCTGTAGTGCAAATATCTACATCACAGCTTTACTTTAACTGAATTTATTCCACATTTTAAGAATCTTTTTAAAATTCTTATGTTTATGATTTTTGAGCACTCAAAACACATGGAAATCCACTCTAATAAACACAAGTGCATCTAAACGAGTATTTCTATCTGCTTTCACACAGATATTCACATTCACTCTTCAAATGCTTTATTTCTTGTAATATGTGTATATAGTATGTATGTATATATATATATATATATATATATAGGGTGTATAAATATATATATCTATTTATATGTATTTTTAACTAGTTGTGGCAATTTTAGCAATATTATTTTGCTTAAAGTGTGCTTTTACAGACTACACTAACAAGCTCTAACATACATAACTACTTTAAAAGTGTAGTTATCTAAATTTGTTAACATGCTAATAATGTTATATATCTATTCCTGTATAAATACAGTATATCGTATAAGAATGTACTAGACACAGACACACTCTCTGGTCAGAGAGGTTTGTATTCTAAAAGCAGCTCTTTAATAGTTTACAGTACTGGTTATAGTTGCTGTAAAAATATCAAAGCGTTATTTCTGTCTGCTCCCGTGATCTGTGTGTTTATTGCACAGGATCTTCATGTCCTTCAGTGCCTCATCCAGCGCTTTAACAAACCGTCCTGAACACGTCTCCTGACCCTCTCTGAAGCTGGACACACAGAAGAGCACTTGAGCAGGACGTGGGTTATAACACACACCGTAACCGTCAGGAACCACCGGACCATAGCAGCAGAACATCTCCTCAGAGGTGGGAACCTTCACAGAGGAACAACATCTCAGCATCATAAAAACAGTCCCACAAATCCCTGCTGACACTTTTGAAGAAATGACTGCCTTAACTCAATGGAGAATAAAACAACAGTGTGTGAAGAATGAAATATGATCTAAAAGACTCAATGACCTCTACATTTTCCTGTTTATATAATAAAGTTAGAAGACAAAGACTATTTCAAACACACAGTTCTGGACTAAAACTGTAGATGGCGCAGTTCAGTAGGTCTACCTTAACCTGACATCATTATTACACGGCACAGCTGATTGGTTCTCTGCTGTAACGGTAGCCAATGAGCTCGCTGGTCTACATTCAGTTATATGACTAGTGCCTGAGAAACCCTCCACCTTCCCCAGCTCCACCTGTATAGATCTGCCATGAGAGAATTGCAGTATTTGTTACACGCTAACAGCAGAATGTTGTGGATGTATTGGCAGTAGTTGTCATGACCCAACTGAAGGTAAGAAGAGAAATGCAGAGCCCAAATTCAAAGTACTAGAGATCAAACTTGTGTTTATGGAAGGTGCTCTCACTTGACTGGTTGACAAGACGAAGTGGTTGCTGATGTGGTATGTTTCATCAGAGAAAATGTCTGGCATCTCCATTTTCATCTCCTTGGCAATTTCACGTAGTCCTAGTAAGTGATTGTCCGTCCCCATCCCAGTGACGGCCTGTAGACGGTCAAACAGCTGGTCAGCGCACACATACTAACAACAGCGAGGCGTCAGCTTCTGTATTCTCTCACCAGAACCGTGACTTTACTCTGAGCATCTACAGCTGCTCGCAGCTTCTCCATCTTCTCCTGCAATAAAGAGCTGAGATTAACGCTTCATCTTCGGTCTTTATTTTTAGAAAGAGAGAGGAAAGGACCTGAGCGGACGTTCCTCCGTCTGTCATGGCCTTCACAAAGGTCAGTGCCTCAGGAGTGGTGGAGCGAATGTTGTCCACACGTCCCAGCCGGAAGCGGCGGAGAGAAGCGCTCTCGTAGCTGGACACGAGTCTTCCGTGACACCTGCAGAGACAGTGACTGATGTAGAGTCCGGCTCAAAGAAGCAGAATCAGTCGCTGCTCACCTGTAGAAGGTCAGCTGTAGAGCTAGCTGTATGAAGGCATCAGGACTCATCTTCTGCTGCTTGATGAACTCCTTTCCATAAACCACAAACCTGAAAACATTCATGTCCAGATTCCTCACGAGTCTAGAGACAGAAGAGCATTCAGAGTTTTCTATCAAAACCAGAAACTGTAAAATAGTGTCGACAATCAGCTGGATCATTATTGAATAATGTTAGACTCACTTGTGCAGGTGATCTGCAGCGGTGACCAGCGCTCCTTCAATCTGAGGGGAACACTTCCACAGTAATCTGCGCGGATGAGGAAGATCAGACACGCTCCGGCCGGAGCTCGGCTTACAGCAGCGTCTGCAGAGAAGACTTCAGAAAGTAACTTCAGCTGTTAGCAGAAGAGCTCAGTTGTGCGGTTCTCTGGTCTGTGTTGATACGCACATGTTTTTCAGCAGATGTTCAGTGAACTGCACCAGAATGATGCCCTCGAACGGAGAGTGTTCACACACGACTCCACAAACACCGTCTGTGCTGATCACAAACTGAAACACAAACCGTTCTCCATCAGACTGTGTCGCAGTATAACGATACTCCAACCTCTAACGAACGGGTCTTGTGGTTCGATACGATTCAGTTAAAATATATTAAACATGAACGAACATCTCATGCCTCATGTAATCTCTCAGCCAGCCACTCATTATATAGTACTTTACCTGTTACTGATGTTTTAAGTCATATTTTATGGTGAAAATATTTCAACAACAAATTTTGAAAGTTGGGTGTTGATCATTATATTTAAAAAGAAATAGTAATTAAATTTAAATTTGGATTAATTCCAACCTAGATAATGTGGAAGAAGCTGAGATTTAATCCCTAAGAAAATGTTAATTATCTTCAACTGAAAGAAAGAGCAAGTAAACTTTGTTTAGTTTTTTCCCCTGCTGTACCGAAACAATACCGAATCATGATGTCAAGACTGAGGTCTGTACCGGTCCGTCCTGCTCTGGAGTGAGCCATTCCTGCTCTGAACAGAACTACAAAGGTTTCTCAAAGACTTCTCAGAGTCTGACCCTCCAGTGTGATGAATGTGACCCAGAACACACTTTTACCTGCAGGGGTTTGTCGTACCAGCGGTTCGCTCCGTTCTTATCTCCTCCTCCGCCGTGGAGCACCAGGGCAGCTCTGTTGGCATCGCTGGGTTCGAATCCAGCAGGATCATCCAGACAGACGACACACATGCAGCGCTCCATCAGCTCCACACACTCTCTGTTACCTGGATCTGCTCCACACAGATTGTTCAGACTGTGTTAAAATGCCCCTCTGTCAAGCACAGGTTCATGAGAAACATGACTTCGCTTCTGAATAATAGTCAGATCTGACACTGAGAGTCTAATCTGTCTGTCTAGTGTCCGGTGTGTTAGACCTTTGATCAGCTGGTCTCTTGCTCGGGCCCAGTCCGTCCGGCCCTCGGCAGTCAGCAAACCCACGGCCGGCTGCTTCTGCTCAGAGCTCAGTGTCTGCTCATAGATCCACTCCAGCTGAGCCTGGACATCTGCCTCCTTCAGTTCACAGCTTCCCTCCATCAGATTCAGAGCAAAGAACTGAGAACCAGACGAGCGTGATGTGAAAAGAAGCCATCAGCTTCACGTTCATGTAACATTTACATTTATTTATTTTCTCAAAGCGTCTAAAGGGCTCAGGAATGCAAGCGATTCATCTTAAGGAGACCATACACACAAGAAGTGCCACTAATGTGAAGATTCCTTGTTTAGAATAGAACAATCTAGAACAGGGAAGATCTAAAGTAATAATAAATAAGAGTAAAAACAGATTTAGCACATCTAATATTGACTAACTAGCAGTTTGATTGTTCAGTGGTTTTTGTGGACAGCAGCCGGATCTCAAACAGCGCCGGTGTCAGCGGCTCCCCACGGCTCTGATTGGGTTATTGAGTTATCAGACCGGACCTCATTAGAGACGCTTCCTGAGCCATTTCCAGGTAAAGGGCCCTCGAGCCGACAGCGCTCCGCGGGAGACAGAAGCGCTGAAGAGACACTGGACCTGCAGTTAATTTAAGAGCCTCTTGAGCCTCGATTACACCCTGATTAGCTGGATCAGATTAAGGTGACCGCAGATATTCTTCAGCGAGTGACTGCAATGTTCGGTAGAGTCAGAACTAAGCCTGGCCTTTTGTCGACTCATTTATCGCTGATCATTTCACCAAACCTGAGAGACCCATTCAGCAGCACTCTGGTACTCTAACACTCACCTGATCTTTACAAGCCACAATAACGTGTCCCGCATCAGCCGCGCTAATGAGTGTGTCCTGCTCCAGTCCGGCCCGTCTGTAAGAACTGAACAGATGCTTGTATTGATCCATACAGAGAGGAGAGCTGACCTTCTGACCCATGTCCAGCAGCAGAGTCTGCCTACAACACACACAAACATGACAGTACACACACTCATGTAGTGTCTCCATGTTTTCTGGGGTCTATAGGTGAAATAGTGTTTCTACTGTACAGACTGTATGTGGTATCGAGGATGGATACCCGACCCGAGCCTAGTTGAGCTGAATCAGATGAAGGATGAGGATTTACCTGTCCATAGCTGTCTTGTACTGGGAAACACTTAGGATAAGTTGAGCAGCAAACCTGGAAAAACACAAGAAACAAACACAGATTAATTCATTTTAATTCATTAATTAAACAAAGAGTCAGACAGAGATTGAGACTCATCTTACGTTCACCCTTCAGTCTGAGACTCATTCAAGATGACCAAAGACCGATCTCGGAGCTCTCATACAGCAAACAAAATCTGGAGATGGATGCTTCAAACACACACGATTGCCTTTGTGTTTGTCTCTCACATACAGTTTTTCTCATCTGCACACACACACACACTCTTCTCTCGTCACACAGTTTTTGAAAGCTGACTCTCAAGCAGCAGACACACAACACATTTACAAAACCAAACACTCATTCTCAGACTTTGACTGAGTTCTCAGTTTCATAAAACACTTTACAGTTTTCTCTGTAACACACACACATCTGACAGGAATTAATATTATGGTGTTTGCAAATGTTTGCTTTTGATTTTGAGTTTGTGATATTTCTAAATTTTGCAAGAGATGTGAGCCGTTTTGCATTTTGTCTACAAATCTTGGATTTGTGTGCAAAGTTTTGAAAGTGTGTGTGAGCAGCTGAAATAGTTGTAGGTGTGCAGAGAGCCACTTTAAACAGACTGTGGTCACTCTGTACTGACCAGCGAGTGATTCTGGAGTCAGGGTTGTCTTCTGAAGACACACACAGAGACGGAGGATGCAGAAAATACAGACCAGATGCTCCTGCATGATCTTCGTGTGGATGAATTAATGAGTGCTCTTTATTCACTCACACCAGAGAGTCTTTGACGTCTCTGAAGGGCTGTTTGGGGAAGACCAGCGCAGGACTGGAGTTCACGGGAAGCGCAAGTCTGTTCTTCAGATACATGTCTTCCAGCCAGTAGTCGAACACCTGAGACAAACACAGAAGCATCAGCTCATTATTTCCTGAGCTCTAATTAAAGTCATTTGAGGCGTGAGGCTACACTGCCTTTGAAAGAGAAAGAGGCACAAAGGAACCATAAAATATTATTTGAGTTAAGTTATTTATCAAGTGCTGCTGTCACATTAAAGCTGTGATGTTTCCTGGCAGACGGATCAATAGTTACAGATCAGCTGCTCATTATTTTTCTTCATCTGTTTTAATGGGACTTTAATAATAAATTGGTTTGTCAGGACCAGAGGTGCTCTCTGGGTTCTGAACGCTCCTGTAAGTGTGTTAGGGTCGTACCCAGTTCTCTGTCTTCTCTCTTTTCTCCAGCAGTAGTTGCTGGAGTCTTTCTCCAAGACCTCGGGGTTTGCTGAAAGTTTCCACTATAGCTCTGGTCTTCAGGAACTGTGTTTCAGGAACCAGGTGTTTGACGGATCTCAGGTAGGCGTCCAGTGTGTGCTTCAGCTCCGGCACTGGAAGCTTGGGCAGCATCTGGAGAAGAGCAGAAGAATGAACGTTATTCATATCAGACCCAAACATAGACAGATGAGCAGAGATGATTTCTTAAAGGGCCTTTCCTGCTGGTCAAAAACACTAATTTGATTAACACAATGCAAATGGTTCACAGATTTGGTTCAGGAACAAGGTCTCTCACAAAAAATGTTCAGTTCTATTCATCTTTATTTACGGTATATAGTGTATTTAACAATAGAAACTGTGTCAAAGTACTGAACTATTAATAAAAGCTGATTGTCTGGCTTGAGATTTACCTGTTTTAAAGCAGTAGAAAATCTACATTCTAAATCTACATCCTGAAAATCATATGTACATGTGTGAAATTTGCTGAAAAAATCAGCAACAGTAAAATCACATAACAGCTGATGTGTATCTGTATTATTACATCTTTGGACAAGAACTAAGTGTTTCTCCTCTGAAGATGAGACTCTTAGCTGAAAACAGTTGTGATGTTAAATCAACACTAACTCAGCACATCTGTTGGGTAAGAAGATTTCTTTTCTCCTATAACAGCAGCAATCATAGCAGTATTAATGAGCTTACAGTGCAGTCTTCTCTGAGGTCTTCAGCTGTTTCTCTCTTCATCTTGAACTTCTCTGCAGCTTCCTCAACCCTTTCCTGTAGAGCCTCGGTCAGAAACAGCCTTATATCTGAGCTATATCAGGAATAACCAAATGCAATGGACACAGTCTAGTATTTGGACTCATTTCTGTTTCAGACAGCAGTGTTTAAGTGTGATGGATGAAGCTGAATGCTTGCTCATAGTTCATCGGAAGTGGGAGTAATTATTTACCCAATTTAATTTCCATTCAGTTGAATTGATCAGTCAGTAAAATTGACTAAACAATATGAAAACAAACGCTAATGTTGCGCTTGAAGTGTTTTTACATTCGCTGATGTTAAGATTAATCAATAAACACGACACTGAGCTACAGCCTTCATATCTAATACAAACATCACTTTATTTGCTCTTATAATTAATAATAATAATAATAATAATAATAAAGAAAGAAACAAATCTTGACAGAACTGCAGTATTTTTTAATAAGCGGTCAAATAATAATCACTATAGAAATTAATTTAATCTTCCTTCATTAACTTGTGTAAGTTCTGCAGAATGAATGAGCTGATGTAGAGCTCACCTGTGTGAGTGTCTGTGTCTCCGGCGGGCGTCAGCTGTCTGTCAGCCGCTCGGTGGCTCCGGTGCCCGGTCTCCGGTGTCCGTGACTCCGCCCCTCGCGCCCGTGACTCCTCCCCTCGCGCTGACGCTCCTGCAGGTGTTTCCAGAGCTGTTGCTGTTTTCTGTTCCACAAACTTAGTATGCTAGACAAAATATTTAATGCCCTTTACCTATAGATTTTATAAAAATCCGCTTTGTATGCAATTGGCACAAATACTTAGGTAAATACTAATTAATAATGTTTTTTTTCATCGTTTAATATATTTCGTTGTGGTGAAAAGATGCTAGCGCTGAAAGTTAAGCTGCAAAATGTATAGCAGGGAAGATGTCTTTTTTATTTCAGAGCTGTTATTGAACAAATTGTCTGTACAGTTCGCTTATATTTCTTCTCACGTTAAAAGCTATAGATTATATTTATCGTTTGCAAACAAAGACGAACTTGAAACTTCTCGCTTGTCGATTAAGGATCCAAGGGACCTTCGATGATTTAAATAGATATAAAGACGACAAAAGTTGATTCGTTGCCACATTTATTAGTAGTGATTCAGTCAGTGAAAGGCACGTAAGTATGGAAATATGACCATTGGTTTTATTTGGGTTTTGTGCAGTTACATCTACTCACATCTTCTACACACTACAGGAGAGCCCGTTTCTATCTAAATCATAAAAGACACGTCTCTGAGACAAAGTCGTGAGTGAAGGACTAAATATTGCACATCAGAGCTGAAAGTTTGCGATGTGTTAAATGAACTCGGGTCCCGAGGATTCCTCCTCCGAGAGAGCCCGGGGTGTCTCGAAGAGCCCGTTCTCGTCCACGGTGGTGGTGCACAAGCCCTTCCTCCGGAGTCTGCGCTCCTGCATGCGGATGGAGTCGTAGAGTCCCTTGGGTTCTTCCTCCAGCAGCACGTTCCTCTCGGAGCAGGACTTCTTCATCTGGCACACGCAACGGAGCAGCAGCAGCGCAGGCGCGTAAAGCACGTTCACCAGACCCATGCCCAGGTTCAGCTGAACGAAGCCCAGGTTGTGCACGATCTGCCCCGCCACTACAGGCCCCAGAGCGTAGGCCAGAGAGTACGAGATGTCCGCGATGGCATAGACGCTGCCGTAGACGGATACGTGACGCACGTCCACAAGGAAGGCCAGCGTGGGCAGCAGCGCAGTGTCCACCAGCGCGATGCCGAAGCAGACGCCGCACAGCGGGAGCATCAGCTGCACTGGGGTCCTGCAGGCGGGCACCGTGCAGGAGCTGGCACCGATGATCACCATCCCGAGCGCGCCGTAGAACCACTGCAGCTCCGGGTACTTGGCGGCCAGCCGGACGGTGACGTAAACCCCGAACACGTGCGGGAAGAAGGCGGGCAACCAGATCAGACCCATCTCCCACTTCGAGGCGTTCATCGTGCTCTCCATCCAGCTGGAGATGGTGGGCTCCAGGAAGGCCAGCGGGATGTTGCAGACGGTCAGCGCGCCCGCCACCACGGCAATGTACGGGTCCGTCATGAGCCGGTAGATGGGCGTCCCGACCGGCATGTTCGCGCGCGTGCCGTTGGAGAATGGTCTGATTACGGTCAGGAGCAGCGCGCCGTCCACCAGGCACACGAGGGCCAGAACTAGGAACGGGACGCGTTTCCCCGCGAACTCGTACAAGACTCCGCCGAACGGAGGCGCCACGAGGCTCCCGAACGAGATGAAGGCTAGCGCGACGCCCAGCGCGCGGCTGCGCTCCGCTTCCTCCGTGTACCTGTCCGCGATCATCGCTATCCCGGAGGTGTCCGCGAACGCCGAGCCCAGACCCTGCAGGCTGCGCGCCGCGAACAGCGTCCCGTAGTTGTCCGCGAACGCGAAGATGCAGGTGGAGACGAACATGACCAGCAGCCCGATCAGCAGTGGGATGTCGTACCCCACGCGGTCGATGAAGGTCCCTGACAACGGGTTGACCATGAGCTGCAGGATGGCTTTGGAGGCGAACAGCACACCGATCTGAATGTCCAGATCGTCCCGGTTTACTCTGCTCACGGAGGAGTTGGCGTGAGCGCGCGCCGCCTGCTCTGACTCCAGGTCCGCGAGATAGTCGGGGATGATGGGAACGATCACCATGTAGAGCATGTTGTCCAGCAGAAGCGCGACGCAGACGATCACCAGAATAAGCTTTCTCTGCCGGTTGGGGTCTTGCATCGCGCTGCCGAGCTGTTTAGTTCTTTGGCCCATTTCGGACAACTTTAGGGCGGCAGATTTGGCCAAACCGGCAGAGCCGTCAGACTCCATGACTGTGTCGAAGCCCGTTCACCTCAAGAGAGCTTCAGTGCTTCGGAGCGCACTTTCATTCCTCTCCTGCGCAGCGACGCGTCTGGCTTTTACGCACGAACTTCTCCGGTGTCCGGCGCGTCTGACAGGTGACGAGCTACTCCTTTCTCTTCGAAGATACAGTACTGAGATTCGCTTTCTGCATTTCCACTTCTGCTGAGCTTCTTCCCATTTACGTTCATGTTACGCGCTCTCAGGTGCGCGCAGCGGTCGTTCACATAAGAAGCAGCAGACTCGCTTTGGGCACAAACTCTGTGCCACGGACAGTTTCCTCTGATTTTTCTCCTCTGTTCATCAGCTGCTTCCGTCTGCTAACCCTCCAACTGACCAATCAGAGTCTTGATCACACATCACAAAAATACTAGTGTTCTGACGAACCCCAGAGCAGCTCTTATTCTGTTCCAAGCTCTAAAGACTGAAGCGCATCATCGCGCGCTCGTGTCTAAATGACTGCTGAGAATAAACCCGAATCTGTTTACTGCACAAATAACAGATACATGAATAACTCAGACTCCAGTCAGATCAGCTTAAATGTACTCCGAGTTTGTTTAGTTATTATGTGAAACACATAAAGTTCAGTGCCAACATAATGGTCTTTCAGTTCTTATAGAGTTTCCTTTTTCATTTTTGCTATTTCTATTTTTATACAACTCTGTTTGTGAGAATGTTAATGTATTCAGTGTTAATATATTCAACTATTATTTAACTCTTTTAATTCAACACAATAACTTGCTATCACCTTTTTAAATGTATTTGGGAACATATTAAAGCGAGCCTCCTCTCTCCTGTCTAGTGTTCTGTCTACACACTATTAAGCAGACTCTATATAAAGCAGACGAACAGAAAGACACAGATGTAAGAGGCACACGATCATAAGATGGAGTCATTATAAACATTAACATTAATTGGGGACAGTTATAGACTAGAGTGGATAATAACCACAAGATAAAATCAAGCATTTTATTGTAATTTTGGACTAAAGGTTGACAAGAGAAGTTTTCATCATTTCTGCTGAAGTACCGGAGAGAACAATAAATCATCTCGATACCGACAGTAAGAAAAAGCGTGAAGTGAAGTAAAACGATTCATTACTCTAGTTATTCTGCTCTGAACATCAAATCCTTTGATTTTCCATTAAATGTTTTCTTGTTGGATGAATAAAAAATATTTAGATTTTATATTTAAAAAATAGCCCAAGTTAGCATTAGCTAACCAGTTAGCAACAATTAACAAAATGCTTCAAACAGGCTATTGTAATTTAATAATTAATACTTATTTATTGTTTTAATAATATACAAATTTAATTTGAGTTAAAAATCTAAAAAAAAAAGAAAACTCTTGACAGTTTTCGTTCTTGATTCATAAATTATGCTATTGTCAGTAAAACTCTGATAAATATTCCTTAATTTCCTCCCATGTGCCCTAAACCAAAGCCACGCCCTTCGGGTTACACGCTTTAAACTGCAAATGTAAAACAAAACAATATTTTTTGTTAATTATTTTCGTCACGTTTCACACAACAATGGGCAAAACCATTCAATTCTCCTGCAAAATCAAACTTTAATTTCAAAACAATGTAATTTCTTCTTAAAATGTTTTGTTTTCAAATGACACACACAATCCATCACATGAATAGAAATATTTCAGAATATTGTTCTTATACAAAACACACAAATACATGGTACCAAATATATTTTACTGTATTTTTCCCACCAAAACAATGTATGCAGTGTGTTCATCCCAACCAACACAAAGTTGCACATAATCCCACTAAACATTAGACGTCTGATAGACGTGCAGATTATGTCTATATTGCGTCCGTCGGTCCAAGACCGATTCTGCACGTCTTGACGACGTGCAAACTAGGTCCACTATTTAGACGTCGAACCAAGACCCAATTTGGACGTCAATATGCAGTTCAACATTTGAACGCCAGATGTTGGAGAAGCGGTATACGTGTGTGTGGATTTCGGTCATACACTTTCCATCTCCAGGCAGAAAAAAATTCTTAATAGGATTGAAGAACAGAGAATATGGAGGGAGATAAACAACTAAAAACGTTTTATAAAGCTCTATTTCTAAATTATGTGTGACAGGTGTTTACCCGTTGGATGAGCTAGTATGCAAAGTAGGGCAACTGAATTTACAATTTTGAATGACAATGTGCTCCTCGAGAAAACAAGAGATTTTCTTCATGATATATTCATATTGTGCCAAATGCAGAGAATTGTGTGTAGTGTTTTGAAAAAAGGGTGCAATCGGAGTGTAAAGCAGGAATTGTGCTTGTAGTTCAGCAGAACTGGTTCAGGGGTTTGGTGCATCAGTTACATGCTGTAGTCATCGTGTCTAGTAATAGCATCAGTGTGTAAGACTATGTTGTAGTGTGTTTTTGTGAAGCTTGTGTGTGGTGTCTGAGGCAAAGTTTGGTTTTTCAGCAAAAGTTAATGGTTTTGAGAGTAGAGCTACATTTTGACCTGAAATGTTTGGAAATTGGGTGAGGCGTTATGGATTTGTGTTTACTGTTGTGAGAATATGAGGCATAGTTTCAAGAAACGTGTTTAAGCAATCGAGAAAAACTGTAAGAAATCTCTTTTGTCGCAGGAAAATCTTCAGCATTGGGATGTAATCTAGAGCTTCAGGACCGTGAGAAAGTTTCTCTGGAGTGTTTATGCTCTTCATATCTATTTAAAAGGGTGTTTCTGAGAAGAGTCAAGAAGTTAATCCTGCTTATGTGGTCAGCGGCACCTTAGAGACTGAAGATAGACACCTGCTGAAACGCACTGACCTATTAGTGTGTGTGTGTGTGTGTGTGTGAAAGAGAGAGTGTGCGGGTTTATGTGGTTTATGAGGACATATAAATTTGTATAATGACATGGGTATGACAGGTATTACAATATGAAGGATGATTTATAAGGAAATTTTTAGTTTCCCCGTAATTCAAAAAGCTTAAAAAAAGACTAAATGGTGTTTTTTTGAAAATCTAAAAAAGCACAGTTTCCTGTAAGGGGTAGGTTTAGGTGTAGGGTCAGTGTAGGACAATACCACATACAGTCTGTACAGTAGAAACACCATTACACCTATGAAGAGTCCCCATAAATCACAAAAACCAACGTGTGTGTGTGTGTGTGTGTGTGTGTGTGTGTGAAAGATAGTGTGTGTGGGTTAGGGTTTTTTCTGTGCATTTCTTGAAATGAATCGGTGTTAACCAGTAAATGTTAAAATGCTTTAAAAACCGTTAAAAGAGTTTCAGAGTTAGGTCACTCGTCACCGGCTGCAGTAAAGCTCTCCTAAACCTCTTTGATCTTCAACACACGTCAGAAACACAAATCTACTGATATGAGAGAAGCTTGTTGTGTAGAGGAATTACTACAGATTACAAAACCCTGGAGAATGTCTAATCCTAACCTGAATGTTGATTAGCCCCGGCTTCGAGATCTGAGCAGAAGATGGAGAAGAACGTCAGTGTGCTTTGAGCAACACCGAACGAAAGCGTCTGAATAAAAGAGCATTCAGATTCCTAACTAACACACAGAGAGGAATTAGTCAGATGATGGTTCGTTAAAAAAAACAGCTAAACCAGTGAAAATTACTGGAACCATTATCTGTTAACCAATCCTTGAGATTCTAGTAGAGTTCATTCTCCTTGATCAGTCTCCTTCTGAGCCCTGAAAGAACCCGTGACAAACTGTCTTATGCCTCAAGGTTTATTCTGTGGATTAATAATGAAAGGCCCTTTTGTTTTTAGCGGTTTATTCACTGGTTTCAAGTTTTGGTTAGAAAAATCCTCTTATAGATTTACACATGAATACTGTATTCTGATGCATTGGTCAACAGCAACAGTAAGGCAAGAACAATGAATGGTTAACTGTTTGTGTCCTGAAGGAACTGTAAGTCATCTCCTGCACTCCAGCAAACTGAAATAAGGCTTCATATGTCTTCAGTAATCACACACAAACATCTCCAAATGTGATTGAACATGTACAGTGAATTACAGTCCCGTCACGTGTAAACTCCTGCAGACTCGTCTCAATACAGCATCACATGGCTAAAGCTCTTGAATCATTTCTTTTTGTCTGTAGATTTCTGGCCCGTGAGGAACTGCCAGATTCCCCCGCGGTAAAACTCGTTACCGAACGCATAGAGAATGGCGTGAAAGATGGGAGACGTCTTGGCCAGCACCGGGAGGACCTGGAGAAGTAAAGAGAAGACGACCATCATTAGCACTGATCTGCGTGGTAAACAATGATTTATCAAATCAGTGAAAGACTTTTTCTTACCATTCTGAGCTTTGGAGAAACGAGATTAACATTCTCAAAGCAGGCGTACGTGCACATCAGAACATACGGCCCCCAGCAGAACAGCAGCGCTTTCAGAGGCAAGCCGGTGTTAAACTACAGGACAGAGAGAAGAAGAGCTGACACCAAACACCAACACTGTCTGCTCACAGCACCAGAGATCTGAAGGACATCTTAAAGCACACAGAAGTCTGATTCACGTCAGGCTCTAACGATCACGACATTAACTCTCACAACTAGCTGTAATGATGAGTGGAGATCTGCATGTGTACTGTAAATACTGTACAGAGCTTAGAGAGCCATAAACCAGGTCTGGGTTAGTTTAAACTGCTGATTCACTGATCATACTTTAGATGAAAAAGAACTGATCGATTAAATTTATATCCTTGGGAACTATAGTTAAACTTAAAATATCAATTTTAATCAAATTAAATATTTTTGAGACACTTGTCAAGTACTTCAAGTAATCTAATGGAAAATCACATTAATCACGACAGAAAAGGTCCGGCAAATACAGATATGTTCTTGAGTACCTTAAAGTGGTGGGTCTTTTTAAAATACGCATAGATGGCATTGTAGGATGACTGCAGAATCATAACAGGGAATGCTAGATACAGTACAGTGATGGACAGCATGTAGGTGATATAACTCCTGAAGAAGACAGAGAAGAAATGAACCTATTACAAATTCACATTAGCACAGATGCTGTATATCATCAGTAGTCATATCCAGGCAGGACAGACATTATTGTTTGTCAAAATTTTTTTTATTGAGTTGTCTGATTAGTAAAGTGCAGTAGTTTAAAGCAGCATTGGTGTGTTTTGATTTAATTTGCGTGAGCTATGAAGTTCTCGTGTGAGATGGACGTACCGGTCTCCTTGAGTATAATCGAGCGTACAGCATGTTTTCATCGGCTCAAAGTCAAAGATGCCCCAGCCGATGACCGGCAGCGGCAGAGCTGCCCAGAACACGGCCAGGATCCAGATGATGGTGGTCATGGTCATAGACGTGCTCCAGAACATCTTCTGCTCTGGAAACAAACACAACAAACTCACCCTTTTACAGCCGTCAGCTGAGACACAAAACTGTATTAAAATGACCATAGACCCACTAAACCCAGAAAAACTTCTGAAAACAGAAACAAGTGTCTCAACATTGCTCTGTGTTTACACTCACTAGTACAGTACTGATGATATCTGTCCCAAGCGATGGCAGCGAGGAAGCTGATGGCAGCGAGGATTGAAACCATCCCCTGAAAAGCATGAATCTGACAGCCCTCGGACCCGAACGGCCAGTACCTTCCAGCAATCAGAAAAAACACAAATACAAACAGGTGTTTAAATGTTTATATACACACCTGATGCTTCTCTTTTTTCATATTCTTTTGTGTCTAGGGGTTTTATTTCAAGCAAACCTTTGTTTAAATGCAAATTTCTTGTCTTCAATAACACCAGTCACAAATATAAAACACATTTAGCATATTTTTGCACACCAGATGTAATTTTTCCAAATTTCAGAAGCAAGCACTTAGACTGTGTTAGGCTGGTTAGTCTCACCTCAGGTAACTAGCGTAAGCGGCCACTAAACCGTTAATGTTGAGGCTCAGATCGGCCAGAGCCAGGTTAAAGATGAAGAAGTTATTGGGCGTCTGCATCTCTCGGATTCTAAGGAACGCCATCACCGAGATGAGGTTAAGAAAGAAACCGAGAAGACCTGGAAGAACATATTTAGATAATCACACTGAACAGAATTTATAACACTGTGATTTATGAAACTAATAATATATAACACTGTTAGAAGAATGACCATGTCCACACAGTAATGGAGTATCAATAAACACCACAGTAATCAGATCACAGGCCATCAGTGACCATTACACCATGAAACTAATTATGTTTTCAGTGTTTTTTTCTCTTCCTCTAATTCAGGATGTATTTATCAAGCTTTCTGGTTTTTACAGATCAATAAGAGCAGACCTCATTAATCGATAGATCAGCCTTTACTAATCAATCATACTTTCAGAACTTTTGCACGTTTACCAATACATTAATCGATGAAGAGCTACCCAGCACTGTTGAATGGACGGATGGACTGATTATTGATTGATTGATGACTGATCGATCAGCAGCACTCACCGCCCACCAGCAGCGCCGAGCCGAAGGCGAACATGTCGAAGTCGCTGAAGCCCTCCGGTAACGTGTACGAAGCCATGTTCCTCCTCACTGCTGACCGCTGCGTTACAGTGACAGACTTTATATGTGTGTTTATTTCTTGTGAAAGCGCGTGTGAGATTTAAAGCCTCTGAAATCCCCGCAAGAATTTTAATACCGCAAAAGTTTGTGAAATCAGATCTGCTGCTGGCTCGCCTCAGCCCTGCGCTTTAGAGCAGATCAGCCTTTACTGAAGCTCATACATCTCTCTGTGCCTTTACTGCTGCTTTTAATTCAATCCACCAATCAATCAGTCACTTTTATTTATATAGCTCCTTAAACACTACAGATTGCAGCAAAGCACTGAACATCATCAACTAGGAGAACACGTTGATGGCAGTAATGACCAGATTAAACTAACTAACTAACTAACTAACTAACAGTGCACGCTCAAACAATGAAATAATGCTCCATAAAAACTCATTGCGTTCTAAATCCACTTACAGCTCATTCATAATTCACAGTGTTTGTAAATGAAATGTTTGTGTCCATCATAAAAAATAGTGGGGACAAGATTATAATTTTCTGTCACATTCATATCGAAACACATCGATTTTATGACCTTTTATTAATGAATTCTCCTTGAAACATACACTTGTCTCACACACACACACACACACACATGCAATAACAATAGAAGCAAGCACGAAGTGTTTGAGGTATAATGTGTTGATCTGACTACAGCAGATCCCAGTGCATACGGTTATAATTAGGAAGCTATTCTTACTCAGGTTTCAGATGTTAATGCCATTATGTAGACTGTGCTTCAGTGAAATCTAAATTCTTTGAGCTGACGAGCAGAACTAAACATACAGAGCTATGTTGTTGTTTCCCCATTTCCTTTGAGAAAAGCGTTCATATTAATATACAGTTCTGAGTGAACCTAAGAGTTCATTGAGTTTTAATGTGAGTTTATTTATTGGCTAAATAGGATTGTTGTTGATAAATATTATGAAGTTTGATACTCATTTCCTTTATCTTCACACAGGACAAAATGTCATGAATAAAATAACCTACAGTTTGTTTTTTAATGAAATAATCTTCAAGAGGACACATCACAAAAGATTTCCTCGACACTCTATGATTTACTCGGTATGTCATGTGAAAATAGAGCAAAACAAAGCCTTTCACCAATAAGATGCTGTGAATTCACAAACTGTTGTCCAATCCCAGGTCTAAAATAACCCTCCAATCAAAAAAAAGAAATGTCTGGTCTGTATATATACAAAAGACAAGCACACAGCCTATGGGCTTCCAGGAAGCAATAATCGTGTAAGTGAAAATACCCCAAGTCCTTCCTCTAATCTGCTCTATCCCTTTTATCTGGGGATTCGGAGCAGAGCGAGAAGTAAGTGTTTGAGAGAGACAGAGATGCTGCGTGTGCTGTGTGATTAACAGCCTCAAACCCATCCGGACATTAGCTAGAACAGAAGATGTGCGCTCCGGGCTTCTGGGCTTTTGTGTCCGGCCGCGTGTTTCGGGTTTTTGTGCTGCTGCTGTGCTGCTTTCCATTACTTTGCAGCACCTGTCCTGCTCAGTGCAGCTGCTTCTACCACAAACTGAGCGACGGATCGAAGTCCAGGTGAGATTTCACATGCACTGTCATTTACCTAAATGAAACCTGTAGAAAAGTCTCATATGGACCTGCAGTGTCTCCATGTCTGCAGAATATTGACAGGCCAGATTTGTCTGTGCTCTTTATTTAGTCGTTGGATTAACGTGCGTGTGCATTTTAATCTTCTCTGCTTGTTAGTGGTGGTGTTTCAGACTTCTGGCATTCATCACACACAATAAAATGAATAAATACAAAATGAGAAATGCAAGCTATTCAAAGAGAAATATATCATACTAATATATTAAAGAAGTATCGAGTATGATAAAATCCCAGTCAAATATCTCATCAAGCAGAGACTGTGCTTGACCAGTGTGGTGTGTTTTTGTAGGAGTGTCTTGTGCAACAACCCCGACCTTGCTGTCATACCAAACAACTTTCCTTCAGACACTTCCAAACTCCGCATTGAGAAAACCTCCATTACCCGCATCGCCAGCGAATCCTTTCATTATCTCAGCAGTCTGGAGTACCTCTGGATATCCTTCAACTCGCTCTCCTCCCTCAGCACGGACAGCTTTCGAGGACTTTATGCCTTGGACGAATTACGGATGGATGGTAATGTTCTCACTTCCTTTCCATGGGAATGTTTGATGGACATGCCGAACCTTCAGCTCCTGGATTTGCACAACAATAAAATAAGCAACATTCCAGCTGAAGCTACCATTTACATCAGAAACTTGACCTACCTGGATCTGTCCAGCAACAGCCTGAGCACCGTTCCAGCTGAGGTTCTTACCTCGTGGTTCTCTCTGAAACCTCCTCAGGATCCAGAGAATTCCAAAATGATACTGGGTGAGTTCTTTTCTGCTCCTAACCCTCTCTCGTTTCAGCTTAGTTGTAAAGTCCTAATCATTGCCGAATGAAGAAAAGTTGAAGGAAATGTCTGTTGTTTGTGCAGGTCTCCACGATAATCCCTGGCAGTGCGACTGTCGTCTTTTTGACTTGGTGCAGTTCCAGAAGTTTCCTTCCTCATCGGTGGCGTTTATCGATTCTGGTTTACGCTGTGCCGAGCCGGAGAGTCTGTCGGGAGTGCTCTTCTCTGACACCGAGCTCCGCAAGTGTCAGGCTCCCCGCGTTCACACGGCCGTGGCGAGGGTCCGCAGCTCTATCGGAAACAATGTCCTGCTGCGCTGCGGGACCATCGGTGTCCCCGTCCCTGAGCTGTCTTGGAGCCGCGCTGACCGCAAGCCCATGAATGGCACTGGTATGTTTGTCTCCCTTGATTTATTGTTTCTGTTAAATAAAGTATCCGGGTATAGTTAATACATCTGCTAAATTAATTGAATCTGCTGCTTGTGTATTAAATTTGTCACTGGATGCCAATTTTTACATAAGTTGATATGATTCTTTAGGGTCTTAATGAAAAGTCTTTGACATACTTTGATAAAATTTTTTCAATGGTAGTGTAAAACGTCAGTCAATCAATCACTTTTATTTATATAGTGCTTTTAACAATACAGATTGTACCGAACATTATCAAATAGGAGAACAGAATGATGGTAATGTATAATGGCGTCATCACCCTATTTACCCTGTTAAAAACAGCTCTGTTCACAGTGAGCCGTTTCAGTGCGTGTCCCTTTAAATGCTAATGAGCTATGCTGACCCCACCTTACTCTACTTGCTGTGGAACATACTAATTAGCAGATTATTAGGAAAAGCAATTTGTAAAGATTTAAAAAAATATTTTATATTTAGTGTCTTTGTATGTGAAGCTGAGTCACGAATAATTTGCGTGCATTTAGATAAACTAACATAATCCACTGTGTCTTCAGTGGCTCAGATGTTGGGAGTAAATGATGACTGCTATATTCATTATTACATCTGACAACAAAAAACCTCAATTACTTGCTGAAATAATGGAGGACTGATGATAATTCCCTCAGGGCGGAGCTAAGGTAAAACACTAGGGATGTAATGGTATTGTAAATACGTCATATTTTTAATTAAAATTACAATTTTTAATAAAAATTTTTCGATAATACACGTGGTCGCATGACTCAATAGGTCTTCTGAGAAAAATTTGCTCAGGCAAATGGAGCGAACGGGAGGTAGCGGGAACTACAATTCCCATCAGTGTGCCCATCATTCTTTGCGGTCTGTTGATGTCGCTACAGATCAGTGTTGCCAACTTAGCAACTTGTCTCTATATTTAGCAACTATTCAGACTCCCTTGGCGACATTTTCCCTAAAAGTGACTAGCAACAAATCTAGAGACTTCTTGGACAAACCTCAGCGAGTCTCTGGTACTGCCACATAGCCATTGTCTGTATCTTATGTGTACTTGGTTTCATTATTATGAAAATATTAATATAAATATATATATTATAATAATAATTAATATAAATATAATTATATAATTATAAACAAATATAAATAAGGATTTTAATCTAAATGAACATCTTGTAAGGTAGAGCTAGTTCAGCAGGCCTTATAATGGCGTGCATTTCAGTCATTATTTCATATTCATTCTGTTTTTCTGACAACAATAACCATTAAAAAAATATCAGTGAAAACAGTTATATTGAGAATTAGGGTGCATTGAATAACATTATGTGACCACAGAGAAGAAAGATAACATGACGCACTGACGTAATGAATATGTAAATTGATATATGACATCATCTAGCAATCTAAAGCGGGTTTTAAATCAGATGTGTGGAAGGTTTAATAATTTTTTGTTATTAAAATTTAAGTTCTTGTTTCAACGTTTACAGATAGATGGCTAATGTGTGCCACTGATATGTTCAGTGTTCATGTAAACTGTTTAATAAACACTTCTGGCACTTTTTTTCTAAAGTCTCTTAATTTCTTTTGTTATTTTATGTAAATGATTCAATAAATACCGTACCGTGCCATTCAAACCGAGGTAATACTGTACCATGAAATTTTGATACCGTTACATCCCTAAGAATAAGGCTTATTCTTACAGTATATGTGCTTAATTAGCACTATTAAAAATGACTAATATTCTAGTAGTGTGCATGCTAATAAACAACTAACAGGTGTTAAATAAAGTGTTAACAAGATTTCAGATGAATTAAACAACCATCTACGTGTAAACTTCCAAACTTTTCCTCCACTGATAACATTAATTATGATAACAGTTCCACTGACAGACAGAGCGAATATTAAACTGGCCTGTACCTATGCTGCTGTTTTAGCGGTTAAATTCTCTGTGTCTGCTCTTCCCCTAGTGCTTATCTATTCCAGCTGTCTTTCGAGAGCCGTGATCCCCTCTTCAGAACAACACGGATGGAAATAAACAACCCAGACAGATGTTAAACCCTGTTCCACAACAACACGCTCCCAGGCCCGCGAGCCGTCATCCTGGAGGGCTTCTTCCTGGCAGCGGTCCTGAACGGATCAGGACAGCAGACTACATCCACCCCGAACGCGCACGCCTGCCAACGCTACAATCTGTTTTTTTGGAGCCTGGGGATCTCGAAGCACGAGTTTAATCTCCAAAGTCTCCGCAAAAGGCAAAATTTACAATTAGCATGCTGCTAATGAGGCCTATAGAACTAAGTTAAGAACACAAAATAGAGCTGTTTTTTGGGGGATCTGGATTTAATTTTAATTTCCCAAACATATTAGCATATAAACAGAAATTTCTGTTTCAGACGGCATGTTGACAGACCGTTCATGGATCATCTGAAGCATATTGTGCATAATAATGGAGCTTTCCAAAATCATAATCTCATATTGGGTAGCTTTACATGATTTACGGGAATCTTTTTGAACCCTTTTTTTTGTATGTGTATCTTCCAGTTTTTGAGAGTCACCAAACAGAAAAAACAGTCACGCTTGCTTTTTGTTCCCACGCTGCCAAGATGAATGCTTCCAAGGCATTGAATATTTGAAATATGTTTAAAAGTTGAGACTTTCAAAAAGGAAAAAAAAATGGCTATGTGAGACTTATTTTCATATACTGTACACTACAGTCCGAAAATAGCCACTGTGTA
The DNA here is from genome assembly GCA_032357475.1 of Enteromius thamalakanensis. Lineage (NCBI taxonomy): Eukaryota > Metazoa > Chordata > Actinopteri > Cypriniformes > Cyprinidae > Enteromius > Enteromius thamalakanensis. Next base: position 1,760,416 of record JAUCMT010000065.1, read on the forward strand.
CAATTAAATTATTCAAAATTACAATCAAATGCCATCAAACTCAAAAGCAAAGGAGATGTAGAAAAGAAGAGAGGCCCACAGCTCAAGCTCTCAGCGCTAATTTGTTTGTCAACGCAAATATTCAATAATTCATAATTCTGTGTGAGTGAATGCTAAAAACAGCGTGTGGATGCTTGAGTCGGCTTCATAAACAGCTGAGGAGTGACCATAATTCACCACGGTACTGCCGGGATTGAAACTCGGTTGCTAGGAGACGCAGAGTTGCCGGTGGTATTGACTTCTGCAGCCTCATGTTTTAAACAGAGGTGACAAACAAGACACTGACCGGCACATTTCTGGAGATTATTAACATTTCTGAGAAATGTGTGGCTTCTGTAGATAACACATACATTAATTGGAAATTTTGTGAATGTGTTTATTCAACAGGCACTGGTGATATAAAAATATAATGCTAGCCAAGGTTTTTAATCAAGACCATTTTCAACTCTCTCTGTCCTTCACAATTAAACGACTACTGGAAAATAAAATTGAACAAAAATCTAATCGAAATATTCTATAATCACAAACACAATAAAACAGGTAAATGGATCAATAAAACAATTGATGGATGGATGGACAGACAGATGAAAGACAAAGACAGACAGACAGACAGATGATAGACACAGACAAACAGGCAGAGAACAGATAGACGGAGAAAATACACGCAGATAGATAGATAGACAGACAGACAGAAAAAAGTCAGACAGACACACAGACAAAAGACACACAGATAGATAGACAGACAGATGATAGATAGAAAGATAGATAGACAGACAGATGATAGATAGAAAGATAGATAGATAGATAGACATACAGATGATAGATAAACAGACAGACAGGTGATAGACAGACAGACAGATAGACAGATGATGGATAGACAGAGATACAGACAGATAAAAAAAAAGACATACAGACAGATAGACAGACATACAGATGATAGACAGACAGACAGACAGACAGACAGACATATAGATAGATAAATGGATAGACAGATGATAGACAGACAGGTGATAGACACAGACAAACAGGCAGACAACAGACAGACAGACAAAAGACACACAGATAGACAGACAGACAAAAGACACACAGATATATAGACAGACAGACAGATGATAGACACAGACAGACAGAAAAAAGATAGACAGACAGACAGGTGTTAGACAGACAGATTGACAGACAGGTGATAGACACAAACAGGCAGACAGCAGACTGACAGACAAAAGACACACAGATACTGTATATAGACAGACAGACAGATGATAGATAAACAGACAGACAGGTGATAGATATCCAGACAGGCAGACAGACAGATGATAGACAGACAGAGAGACAGACAGACGGATGTTAGACACAGACAGACAGACAGACAGACAGACAGACAGACAGACAGACGACACACAGATAGACAGACAGACAGACAAAGACAGA